>VXBJ01001920.1:142715-175370 GCA_013400055.1 Nycticryphes semicollaris | reverse complement strand
ATGACTTCCCTACTCCTGCTGGCCACACTGTTCCTGATACAAGCCAGGATGCTGTTGGCCTTCTTGGACACCTGGGCACACTGCTGGCTCATGTTTAGCCGGCTGTCCACTAACACTCCCAGGTCCTTTTCTGCCAGGCAGCTTTCCAGCCACTCTGCCCCAAGCCTGTAGCGCTGCCCGGGGTTGTTGTGACCAAAATGCAGGACCCGGCACTTGGCCTTATTAAACCTCATCCCATTGGCCTTGGCCCATTGATCCAACCTGTCCAGATCCCTCTGTAAAGCCTTCCGACCCTCAAGCAGATCAACGCTCCCACCTAGTTTGGTGTCATCTGCAAACTTACTGAGGGTGCATTCAATCCCCCTGTCCAGATCATCGATAAAGATATTGAACAAGACCGGCCCCAGAACTGAGCCCTGAGGGACACCACTGGTGACTGGCCGCCAACCGGATTTTGCTCCATTAATCACAACTCGCTTGTAGTTAAACCAAAGCACCCTGTACCTTTCAGTATCAGAATGCAGTTTGTTCCTGTTAGGAACCACTACTCTGCCTTCTGTTAAGTTGCTTAGTGATAGTGGGTGCAAGTATCAGAAAGATGTTCTGGATCGTCATGGATGATTATGTACCCATCTGGGCCTACTTACATATTTCCGTGATTTTGCCATGAACATATGCAAAACTATGCCCATTAAGGGTTTTGGATGCCCTAAAAGACAATCAAATTCAAAGTCAGTAATAATGTAAAAAGTATAAGAGCAGCCATATCTTTGTGGCTGTTCATGCCTTTACCTTAATCTCAGTGCGAATTTTTAAGGTAGGCTTAGTCACGAATCATTTAAATGCACAGGTTCAAGTAGGCAACTTCCCTGGCAGTGTGTGTGAAACTACATAAAACCAAAATGCTTCTGGTCAGATATGCTAAAATGTGGAAAAGTTGCTAATTATTTTATGGTCAGAAAAGCCTTTGCTTCATCTTATGTTACTTATTTTTAATCTTATCTATTTATTCATTAAGGCAGACAGTGATAGTTTAAAATGGCAAATATGCTACTGTTAACTAAGCAAGCAAAATCTGCATCCAAAGAATGCAACCTTCACCAAGGACTTTGGCTTGGGTTTCTCTCTGTTGCTGGGAACCTTCAATAAAATAGGAGGTATTTATGGAAAAGAGGAAAAACTACAATTGACATTCAACCCCCTTAAAGCCAAACAGAGGTTTATGAGGAATAATATTGGCATTGAGCAGTGGTACACCTTAAAAAATACAAATAGCCTGGTTAAGGAACATAGGAATATCTATTAAGAAAAGGAAACCACAAGTTAACAAGATAATTGAAAGCATAAAATAAATGAAGAATTTTTAGTTGGATAGAAAGCTCACTAAAAAAACAACACAGTAATTGTGAATGACTTCCATTACTTGCATTTACTGAAATTGGATAGTTTATACCAGTCCTGCTTCCCCAGAGCTAGTTTTGAGCCTTCACTCATTGGCATTAATGGACACAAGCTGAAAAATCAGATTCTGTATTTCAGGTGCTTCATAGTCTGTGCGTTCAGTTCATTTACCTTCATGGCAATCAAGTAAAGCAAACAATTATTTTTCCATTATCCATAATCCTCTTATTTACCAGCATTTAAGCCAGTGAATTTTTATTAAATTAATGGAATGATAATATAAACTAGAAACATAATAAATCAAAGTAAGGTTCTTGGGAAGGCAAAACATTAGGAATAGTTCTCCTAGACAGTAATTACTTTGGAAGAATTGCAGCAGGCATTTTAAAGGACTGGATGAGGCTTTCCCATGCACATTAGTAATAAGAGGAGGCTGAATGTCTGCTGCTGTCTCTGACGGTGCTCAAGTTGCTGTTGTGACAACAGAGAAACCTCTCTTTATTGTCCCTAGACCTTGCCACCACACTCAAACTGAACTTGAAGAAAGTACACGTCCTTCACAAATGTTTAGTTGTAGTTCCTTTAAAGACCTGTAAAATTAACAAGCAAAAGCTTTTCATGACTTAATGAACACTATACCTCTCCTTATCTAACTGCACAGGTTAAGTGCCCAACTTCACTAGCACTAGCTGGAAAGTATTAGCTGCCCAGCTGACCTTCAAGTGTCAGTGAACAATTCACACTTCTTTCTTCTTTATTGCATTGTGTTGTACATGTTCCCATATTTACAGATGTATAACTAATTGCAAATAATTCAAGAGACTAAAATATATCTCAGAAAAGGGTGTCAGGAGTTCTCCCTTTGTGTTGCATTATCAGCTGCAGGCCCTGACAAGAGTAGTAGAGTACAGTGTGTGTCCCTGCCGGTACAGCAACAGAAGTGTGCCCAGATGCAAACTTACCATCTAACTGGTCAAGCCAGATGCAGGTGGGAAAGGTGAGGGTGGCATTAGGAGATGAACCGCCTGGCTGAAAGGTCGTGCAGAACCATGATCTTGAGCCCTGACCATCACTGCATCCAGACTCAGGCACACCACTGCCAAAGTCCTTGACAGAAGTAGCTTTAGGGCTGATGGTGATGTCTCTGTGTCACCCACTGTGAGGCTCTGTCAAAGGGCATGGAGGTTAATTGCTGGGAATGTCAAATGAGAAGGGCTAATGATGAGCTTAAAGAAATTTCAGTATTGCTACTAAACCAGTTGATTGCTGGGGTAACACTGTGGGAGTAAAACGCTCTAATGCAATCATAATTTTTTTGGGGGGTTAATTCTTTTATATATATTTAGATATTTTTATGTACAGACACGTGCATGCTGATACATTTTCTCATGCTAACAATGCTGGGACATGAAGTAAGAAGCCTAGTACTTCTTTTCAGTGTTAACCTGCCGAGATGTCACATCAGCAGCACTGGAAATGAAGGGCCCCCTCTTGGTTAGTGTTGACTCAATATTCATCTCCTTTCCTATTATCCAAAACATATATACATTTATAACAGGGCTGATACTTCTAGGTCATGTATGTCTAGAAGTTTCCTGAATTTTCAGCACTTTTAAGTATTATTTTGTGGCATGTTCTTATAAGCAATAATTTTTGCTCCTTTGTATTTTCATTCTGTGCCCAACACAGGAAAAGGAGTATCCATCTCCAGTGCCTCCTCTTCATCTGGAACTGTTATCTGACTGATAATGAAATAACTGGGCGTATCAATGATTCCAATTATTCCTACAAAATCTTTTGTGCAAGTAGTGATTCAGTCTTTCAACAATATTGTTTTAAATATAACTAAAGGAAAAATCTGGAGCTATGAATAATATCACAAATCTCTTTCTGTGTCCACCACAAACACCCAAGTGTAGATTCTTATAATTCACTTCAAAATCCGTGTCTTTTCCTCTCATATTAAATAACATTAATTGTTTGCTACAGAGTGCAGAAATACTCTTTTCTTTACCTATGCTATTTCAAGTAGAAAACGTCTTTTTTTTCATTTTCACATTACTGAATTTCTCAGATTTAACTTATTGCCATGGAATTGCACAGCATTTAAAAATGGAATGATATTCAGCCCCAGAATTTATCACAAAGGACTCTTAACCAGCAGGAGATATCTGTTTAATTACCACTTTGAATTGTTACAGCTACAGCAGGAGAACAATAGAAAGATTGGCCTTTAAAAATTAAACCAGGGAGAATTTTAGGAGTGCCAAAAACTCTCTTTCTAAAGAAAAAAGAAAATTCTGACACTCACAAATAATCTGTGAATCTGATCTCAGTGTTTGTAACAGTAATACTTTCCCATGGTAGTACAGAGAAGATTCAGGGGTTTCATTAAAACCATGACACCATGATCATGGAGACTCAGACAATTTGCTAGCCCCTTAAGACAGATGTTTGACTTACCTACAGCCTACAGTGCACTCAGGATGCAGCACAGTATTGCAATGCCCTGAACAGATACTGTCCTCAGGGTCATGATCCACCTCACACCACTGCAACAGAGACTGGAAAACACTGCAAAAGGCTACACCAGTAAAATCTTATCTTATAGTAATGACTTTTGTAGTCATTAATGTGGCATTCCTAGTCCAACAGCCATTCTGGCTCACGATAAAAACACCTGTATTTTAAAACAGAATCAATATTATTCAGTAGCCTGCAGTGACTACCCTCTGTCTTAAGTAATACATATTCCTAAAGATGCTCAGATGCTCTTAAACATCTACTCAGAAAGCCCCAATGACCCCGAAAAAGCTGCAATTAATGTGCTAGTTGTCAGACTTCAGTTTTCAGTGAATTTTGAAAAGATTTTGTTTCCGAAGGACTCTACGTACAGTGAAAATTCCTTTTCTTACACGTTGTACTCATATCAGGACTGTGATGACTATTGGCTTCCTTATCAGAGAAAGAGACCTTCTGAAAGCCTATATAAGCTTGTCAGGATTTACCAGGAGCGCTTTGCGTAGTTTCTCAAAGATCCAGCAGAGCATGCAGGATAAAGCTCATTCTCCTGGGAAAGCTAAGAAAGACCTTCTTACTTTGAACAGTGTGCTGGTTTTGTCTTTTTCTTTGTTAAAGTGGCATTAATTTCATTAATAGAAAGTCATCAATCAGGATATTTATTATTTCCACTGTTTATTAGCACATGGATGTTATCCCTGAGGGAACCTGTGTGTTGGTTTAGTAGTTACTACCCTAAAACTTCATAGTTTAGGATCAAATAGAGCAGCTATCAACATAAACCAGTACCCCTGCCTCACAGCCTGCACACTACTAGAAACAGAAGCAATTCCAAATAACAAAATTTAAGACACATGATCCATGATGTTGTGCTGGAGCAGACTACTCCATGGATAAGGAATTGGCTGGATGACCAGTCAAAGAATTGCAGTCAATGGCTCAACGTCCAGTGACAAGTGGCATTTCTCAGGGTTCACTATTGGAACCAGTGCTTTTTAACGTCTTTGTTGGTGGACAAAGACAGTGGGATTGAGTGCACCCTCAGCAAGTTTGCTACTGACAACAAGCTGTGTGGTTCAGTGAATACGCTGGAGGGAAGAGATGCCATCTAGATCCTGGAGATCTGGAGAGGCTTGAGAAGTGGGCCCATATGAATCTCATGAAGTTCAACCAAACCAAGTACAAGGTCCTGCATCTGAGCTGGGGCAATCCCAAGTACAAATGCAGGCTGGGTGAAGAATAGATTGAGAGCAGCCCTGCTGAGAAGGACTTGGTGGTGTTGGTGCATGAGAAGCTCAACATGAGTTGGCAATATGTGCTGGCAGCCCAGAAAGCCAACCACATCCTGAGCTGCATCAAGTGTAGCCAACACGTCAAGGGATATAATTCTGTACCTCTATTCTTCTTTCATGGGACCCCACCTGCAGTACTGTGCCCAACTCTGGAGCCCCCAACATAAGAAGGACATGGACCTGTTGGAGTGAGTCCACAGGAGGGCCACAAAGATGATCAGAGGGGTGGAGCACCTCTCCTATGAAGACAGGCTGGAGAAGAGAAGGCTCCAGAGAGACCTTACAGCAGCCTTCCAATACCTTAAGGAGGCTACAGGGAGATGGGGAGGGACTCTTTATGAGGGAATGCAGTGGTAGTACTGAGGGGTAATTGTTTTAAACTGAAAGAAGGGAGATTTACATCAGATATAAGGAAGAAATTCTTTACTGTGAGGGTGGTGAGACACTGGAACAGGTTGCCCAGTGACGTTGTGGATGCCACATCCCTTGAAGTGTTCAGGGTCAGGTTGGATGGGGCTTTGAACAACCTGGTCTAGTGAAGGTGTCCTTGCCCATGGCAGGTGGTTTGGATCTTGATGATCTTTAAGGTTCTTTCCAACCTAAACCATTATGATTATAGGATTTGCCTAGAAGAGGACTGCATCAGCATTTACAATCTCATTAACCATTGGGGAATTGTACTTTTGTCTTCGTGGTGTGTGTCCCTGCACAGCACAATGAATGACTGAGATGTTGAAACAGAGATAGGGTGGAGCTGCCCCATTGCAGTAAATACTCATATATTTGAAGTGTATGGATTGGTTCATTAGTAATATAATTTAATTTACTATTATTAATAATAATAAAAAATTCTGTGGTATTTCTGCATGGCATTAAGTCACACTGTCTAGCCGAGAATGCAAAATACTGCTACACTTGAAACAGAAAGCTCTCAAGGTGGGTGAAAAGTCATCTTCACCTCCCAACCTGCATAAAGATGGTGATCTGCTGTTGCATTAACATTTATTTCTCTTGTGTAAATCATGCATCTATCATGTTTTTTCATAGATGAAAAGTGTAGGGATTTCAATTTCATTCTAAAGCTGAAGTTGCCTTACCCCCCATATACCCTCCATCCCTTTCACATTTGTGGCCCAAACATACATTAACATTTCTGGCACAAAAATCAGAAGCTACAGTTGTATGCACAGCCACATATGTGATGACCACTATAACCTAACAGAAAACTTCGCAAACAAAAAGCCACTGTGGTGTTATTGACTGTGTTTGATGATCTTTTACTGTGACAGTATCTATTTAGCTGTAATTTCACCTGTTAATTGGAGGACTTGCCCTTTCTTTTCTTTAAGCATTCACCTATTCCTTTGCAATGCTTGGAAACCTTTTGTTGAAACAATTTCTGTGTAAAAAGTGCCATTGAACTAAAGCCATAAATATATAATACCATTTTTACATATTTTTAGGGGGAAAAAAAGTATTTGCAATACATCCAGACATTAATTTCTTTAGCTCTTTTGGAGTATGGATTTTAAAGATTTAGGAGTAGGGCCCCACTATCTAGATTGTAAAGGTACAGTAGATAAAAAAGATTTACTGGAAATGTTCCCACTGTCAGTAGATGGCGTGTGGCAGTGATATCTTTTTTCAGAAGTTCTTGCCTTTATGAGGAAATAATAAATCTACGTGGTCTCTGGGGGTTTTTTATGAAATATGATTAATGTATCTCTTATAATAGAGGTGAAAAAGTATACTACAATGCACAGATTTAATTCCTATCTACTTGTATTCAGGAAAATTTTCTACAGCATGTGTTTCTTCTTAGAAAACTCCTGCAGCATATCCATGCCTTCAAGCCACTGAAGGCTTGGCTTGAATCATGTTTTTGCTATAAAATCCCCATTGTACACCATGACTTTTAAGTCTTTGAGACTGTGCCTGCAAAACAGCTGGGCAGTCTTAAGGAGGTTTAAGGGCTTTAGATTTAATACTGGACTATATGCCCTGGTGGACTTCAGAATGACAAATGCTGAGCCCAGGCAGTTCCATGGAGCCTTTCTGCTGGCACTTGCTCTGAAGCCCCACACTCCAGGCTTTCTCTTATCTCCCACCGTACGGCCAGTAAGGTATTTGAGAAAGGGAATTTTTGGCATTGGAAAGAACTTGGAAATATCATTTTACCTCTTCTGATACCTTCTGAAAAAAAAATGATAAGTCTTTCCTAAATTTGACACAAAGCCAAAGCCTTAGCCTTCTAGAGGCTGTCAGTGACTGGAGAGGCAGGGAAAAAGCTTGTGTTGATTACAGAAGGTTAACCCCAAAGAGACAGTGAAAATGTGTTTTTTCACACAGCTTTAAGGAAAATAGTGTGGGCTTCAGAGATGCTAAAATTTTGTTTTGAAGTTGTAAGCCATGTCTAACAGCTTTAGTAACATTGCTTTGTAAAGCTGGAGCTGCTAAAGTTATCCTGTGCGTATGAACTGGGTGTACATAGGAAAGTATATTCTGTGTGTATTCAAAATGCTATTCAAAAGTCTATTTGCTTTTTTCAGTTGATTAGATACAAATAATCAGAAAGAAAATCCTCTTATAAAAATGTGGGCAGTCCTGTGGAAACAAAGTGTTTTGATATATTGCACTCATTTACACACATACGTTTTATCTTCAATACGGCTGCAATATAGATTTTGCCACTCAAAGTACATACACATAGCTTTTTATCTAATAGTGTCTGGAAAAGCTACATTAAAAGTAACACAGGCTTCTGAATTTCTGTTCAATGTTTTCCGATATCATGTGTAAAAAATGTTCTTGTCTGATATTAGAAGTGATCCGTATCAGTTCTACTTCATAAAACTCCTAGGGCTTTCATTTTCACACACCTTTCCATTCTTCACAACCAGAGGTATTGATACGCCATAGAACAGCCTATCTCTAGGATGACTGCAGTAAATAAGTACTACTAAAAATATCTCAAAGATCGATCCCTTTTTTCCTGCCCAGTTATCTATGCTCAAATGATTAGACAGTTCCCCTGGGCATAAACACAAATAGCAAAAAAATGCCTTTGAGAAGCAGCGTAGAATACTCTGGATGAGCACTGAATTTTGGAGAGAACTGGTTAAACCTTGACCCAGATTTATACACATTAAATCATTCTCTCCGATGTGAAGAGTGCAAGATTAGAACATCTATGGTCATCTAGAATACCCAGAGTTTTTCCTGGCCAGTTTGCAACAAACTTAGTTGATTGCTACCTGAGCAGGCAAGTGGTGGATTCTGACACAGACTCTACTGACACCACTACGAAGGTGTTTCCAAGTTTATCCTTCAATGAAACACAGTTTCATTATGCTTCAGATGAGCTGGTCTAATCTGTAATAACAGATCAATAAGCATACATGCAGTAGCCTTGACGTAGCAGTTCATGTGAACTGCTGTACCTGCATGCACCAGTGTGCTCTGTGCCACTCTGATATCCTCTTCTCATTATCTCATTCTCAACATGTGCAAATAATTCCTAGAAGCATCCCAGAATTTTAATTTGCCCCTTACAAGCCCCCAACATCCAGTAAACTGCGAAGATTAGCTTATGCAGCAATACCACTACTCCTGTTGCATATAGCCTGCTGTGTGAAAAAAAGACATTCAGTCTTGGTGTATAGCTTTCAAGTGACTGCATGAATGGTATGGATGTGATAGCATTTACCATGTATGCCTATGTACAATATATGTATGTTTAAATAACAGCAGGGGAAAAAAAACCAAAAACCAAAACACCAACACAAAACCAAAACCAAACAAACAAAAAACCCCACCAAACCCCAAAACATGCACCCCTGCTTGCTATCGTAAAGACTTCTGCAGGTTTTGAGAATGAACTGAGAGTTTTAAGGACATTTATATTTCATCCTCTTGATTGGACTTTTCAGGTGTGCAGGAAGTGTCTGAGCCACCTGCACTGCCATGTGTCAAACATGGCAGAGGAGAAAAGAGCAAGCTTGGAGAGGGGCTCAGAGGTGAGTTATTTCCAAGAGTCCTTCAGCAATATTGAATACCACCTTCTTTCTCACAGAAACTTCACTCACTTTCATGCACCAACAGCAGATACCAACTCCTGAGAAAGCAAAAGGATCACACTGAGTACCTGACTCCCACTCTCCAAGAAAAATACTTGCTCTTTCCATTCAACCAAACGCCCTCAAGCCCCAGGCAACCTAATTCCTTTTTTATTTTTACCATAGGTCTTGGTAGCAGAGGCAACTGACATCTCACCACGCATTTCTTCAAGAAGACAAGAAATTTCCATTAGAAATTTGAGATGGGGGAGCACTGATCCTAGAGGATCAGGGTGCAGAGGTAGGGGGGACAGAGGAGTGAGTGGTTTCCCAGGGAGTAGTGTGGGGGTTCTGGGTTTGTTTTCTTCTGAAGAGCGCAAATACAGCAGCACCGCTTTGAAGAAAGCACAGTGTAGGATTAGTGGATTTAGGGCCAACCATCAGAAGGAAAAACTGTGGAGATGGACCTCTGCTTAAAATGTTGGCAACATCTTGCTTTGCCTTACACTACCTTTATTAAGTGCTGGCTTTCAGAAAGGAGGTGCAGGAGTTTGATTTACTTAGGTTTGGTAACAGATCATATAGTACCAATAAAAAGTGGGAGAGGGGGAAGGAAGCAGGGGGGAGAACCATTCCTCCCAAAGCTAAAGCATTCCCAGCTAATGAAAACTGTGACAAAGTCATTACCACCATAGGGGTTCTGATTACATCTGTTGATACAAGATTGATTTTTCTTGGCCCACAGTCAACTGCCATCTCTGCAAACAGTTCACAGCAGTACAGCCTGTGGGGGTGGGGAGGTGGGGTGTATTTTAGAGCCGCTGACCTGGGCAGCACTGTTTGGTTTACTGTTTTCTCGTGAATGCTCCCAGACATTTTGGTGCCTGTGTAAGTACAGGGCTCACCAACAGCAGCCAATGCAGGTCATAAAACACTGTAATAGAGGATTTCCATTTCAGCTGTGACTCTGTCCTGAATTCAGGACGGCTGCCTCTGAAGCGCTACACTTAAGGGCGTTTACAATTCAGAAGAAATTTCCAGCCCATACAGTAGTTGCAGCTTTTATCTCCTTGGCTTTGATCTCCTCTGTATTCTCTTAAATGTAATTAAACCTGTCACATCATTTCCCCCTTCTCGCTTTCTCTCTGAAACAAAACATTTATACACGAATTAGGAACTTTAAACAAAGACAGTTCCAAGAAGTAATAAAATAAATTTGGGACATTTCAGCTCCACCTCATATATCATTTCCCAGCAAATGTGGTGCATTCCATCCTGGCTAACTCCTGAATCAGAACTTTTTATTTCATTTTTTCTAGCACAATATATTTTACAGCAATTTCTCTTAATATTTGCCATTGCTAACCTGGAATTGGGAGTGTGAATGTTAATATCCTTCTTACAACACAGCATTAAAAGAATGTGACAACGCTGGCATCCAACCAAAGCACAAGTCTCATTGACAAGCTGCCCAAACTCCAACTTGTGGTTTGACCCATTGATTGAACTAATGAAAAAAAATTGTAAGGAAAACTTAAATTGAGTGAAACTTTCAACAAAGCTGTGCATTATTCAACATTTTAACTCCAGCTGAGGAGATGAGGGCTGTTCTTGCCCTCTTAAACAACTTCATCCAAGCTCAGGGAGCTACAAGCTACAAGCTACAAGCACAATATTGCTATGACCCATTCATTTTTCCTTAGTGTGTAGACAGTTTTGCACAGTATATAAAAAAGTAACGAAAACCAAGATACTTTTCAAAGCTGGTTTGTGTTGTCCTGTTAAAATCCAACTTCAGCCCTGAGAACTTTTGTATCTCCAGCAAGGATTCTCCACTTGTTATTAGTAAGACCTTTGCTAACAAATCTAATTGCAATATCCCATTACATTCCAAGTAATTATGGGCTTATCCTCACAATACTCTCGTCCATCCTGTAGAAGCAAAAGTATTATCTTACAGACAATGACCTAAGGCACAAATGATTATTTACCCACTGTCACAACAGAATTTTTAAGTGCATCATTTTTTTTTCCACGCTGAAGGAGTGCTTTTACACTCATACTATAGAATTGTGTGCAATAATAAGAAAAATTAAAAATACCATGTTAGGAGAGACAGCTGGTATGATTAGTTCAACTAAACCTACTGAATGACATGAAAGACTGATGAATTACTTGAAAGACTGCTGCATTACATGAAAGACAGATGAAACTACTGAATGTACTGTGCTGAGTTTCATTGAAAGTGTACTTGCTTTACAGCAAGCGACGACTTGCTCAGAAAGACATAAGTCAGGCTGCTTGTGGTTAACACCATAACAAATTAAACACAAAATGGGGTACCTAGTGGGCTGATCTTGCTAGATCATCTGAAGAGTTTCTCTAAAATCTACCTGAAGACAGTGTCACCAAGTCACTAGTCCTGTCCAGGTAACTTGAGCAGGATGTGTTAGACTTGCTGCATCTCTGCAGTTTGGGTGTGATTGCATTAGTTCTTGTGCTGCCTTGGGCCACTCAGGCAATTGCACACATGCAAGAGCTTTGTGGTGATTCTGAATGAAACTATTGCTTAACATCAGTCTAGTGACACATCTAGAAATCAGAGATCCTTGATTTAGTTTATCCATGAGAAGATTACCAAATGATCCGTTCACGTTTACGAACCCTTACAGGGAGAAAAAGAAAAAAAAAAAGAACACCAGATGTTTCTTCAACCTAATAAAAGAAGACACTGCAAGATGTTGCCAGTGGATGGGAACAGAAGCTACATAAATTTCAGTGTTTTTAATTGATGTGGCCTTTTTTCATGTTTAATGCAAGTCTCATGATTTAGGGATTTTTCATAAAGCCTCCAACTGCTGTAATTATTTAATTCCTAGCATCTCTGTTTCCACTAAAATAAATCAAATTTATTTCTATCCTTCAATGGCAGCACTGAAAATACATTTAAACTATGAATACTGAAGTTTAAAGTACCAGAAGAAGAATGAAAAGATGTCTATACCTTTTTTTTGCATGATGTTCACAATAGGAAAGTTAAGCTGGGACTGAAATGCACAACAGTTTTAATGTATATAGAGGTATGTAGAAACAGATTGTACAGATGAGTTGCCCCACTACTTGGAGTCTTTAGTTTGAATGAATATCTGGAATGAAAAGAAAAAAGATAACTTGAACTTTCAGACATGCAAATATTGAAGGTTTTTTGGCCTGCAATGTGCAAAAAGTGGAATTAGAGGCCTGTTATGGTTCTTCCCCAACTTTAAAAAAATAACCCACAGAATATGGGTGCCATCCCCATGTCCCACTCACAGTGCCTCCTGGAGTGATACTCTGGCAGTCTCACACTGAAATACCCATCTAGTATATTCTCAGAGGATTTGTAATCTTTCAGCCACAGATCTTTGGTACCGCTACTTAATAAAAGCTTTAAAAACAAAAAAGAAAATAAAGCAAAACTAGATGTTCATAACAAAAGCCTAACTAAATTAAACAGAAGCCCATCATCCCTGAGAATGTGTGACTACTGTGAGTCAGTGTTTTACAAATAAATTAAGGCTAGATGAGCACATGGCAATCTTAAAGACAGCACATTCTTTTTGGGGCAAAAAAAAAAAAAAAATAGAAAAAAGACACATAATCCAGTCCTGTTAGCATCTGTTGTATAAGGTTGTTTTTCAGTCATATCAGACATTATCTCATGTAACAAGTTATGTCAGCAGCTTGATGTGACAGCACAACATAGCTCGACAGAACCTCAAAGGATGTGATTGTTTCAGGTGTGTTTTGTTTAAAAACACAATCTTTCCTGAGTTCCAGTCTTTAAAATATTGCCAGGCTGGAACAGACTCACATTGCTGGAAGATATAGATATTTTTACTGTGCTGACAAAAAGATGTTCCTTCTAGACACGCTCTGAAAAGCATGTGGGACTGTCACATGTGTCTCATTAATTGAACTGATATGCTGATGTAGCAGCATAAGTTATTATTTATAGAGCCCAACTGTTTCAGGTATATACATGAGATAGTGCCAAATACTATGGCAGGACTATCCATATTTTTCAAAGCTGTAAATTTGGGCACAGAATATATTTGTTTTGGAGAGAGAACTGAAAAGGTGAAGCCTAATGAACAAAGGAGGTGAACTATTTGTGAATGCTACCTTAGGGCTCTATTTGGCAGACCACTGCCCATTCATCAATAAATTGTCCTATGTATCCCATCTAAACTAAAGTCTTCTTGCCCAATGTCCTTGTACTGCACTTTGTCTATTGCTGACATCTCATTCTATGCCAGCAAAACCAATCAAGTAATTATCTCACTTGAAGAGAAGAAGCAAGAGTCATGCATGGTTCCTCATTCTCACAGAAAAGCCTTCAAGTTATTCTTCAGAAATAGAGGATAATGTAAAAAGGATACAGAGAAATATTATTACTTATTACCTGTGACTTATTTGGGTAAAAGAAAATGTCAATTTTTCAGTTTTCCAAAGTGAGCCACCATACTGTATATCTAATTACTATGCAAAGCAAGGTAGATACCATGTAGGACCTGGGTGGAAGAATTTGACTGTCAACTTGCCATGATGTAGATATGGAAGGTTTTTTATAATTTCTTAGGGCAGGAAGAACTAAAGTAATCGATATTTATCCTTTCAATCAAATAAGATCTAAATGTAGCCCTTTTATTCAGTAACTCAGTATGACTTAGGAGAAGAAAAGCCCTCTGCAGTGATTGAGGTATGATATATACCTATACATTGACAGAAATACCAAATAAGTTTCACAGTCTTCATCTGATCAAAAATTAGGAGAAATGCTATCTTCACAGAAATAGGTTCACAAGTTATATAGCTTGATTCATTTCCTTGTTAATTTATAGATACAAAATATCTTCAAAAGGCTGTGAGCAACTGAGACTGTGATATGAAAAACCAAGTTCAAACTGCAAGGTATACCTGCAGTAAGGGAAAGAAGAAAATAGAACAAAAATTATAAAATTGAATGCATAATGTAAACTGAATAATCATAGCAGTCAATATATCTACAACTATGGTCTTACCCTCTAACTATGCAGACTGCATGGCATAATGAATTGGGAAGAAAAGAAAAAAACAAAACCAAACTACAATTAGGAGAGCTATAGTAGCCAAGTTTTGTCTGAAAACTTCTCCCATCTCCCTCTACCACCTCTAAAGCTGGATGAAGAGCTTTATCTTTTTTCGTATCTAGCCAAAAGTTGGTAGGAAAGCTTCACTCATTTTCCTTCAGTATTTTTAACTTTGCAGTCTTTGGAACATTTTTGGGGAATTATCAGCTTCTTATATATCAGTGCAGTTGGAATAACAGTTAATGATGTGTTACATTGAAGCATACAAGTACAACAGCATAAAAAGGGGTGTGACAGAAAGGGTCTTGGAAAACCACTGAGATATGTACTATACAGAGTGATAAAAATAGTTATGAGAAGAATACAGGGACCTAAACAAATACATATGCTATATGCTTCAACTCAGTTCTTCTATCTTTGCATATTTTCTCTTGACTGTATTTATGTATGTTTTATTCTGTGTCCTTATTTCTAAATAAAGGAATATCTAAATCAAATGAGTCTTCTATTTCCTATTGCCCTCTGAAGTTTTGAGCATTCTTAACTCTCACTGGAGCTGAGAAGCCTTTCAAGAGCCGCTCCATGTACAGTAACAGCTATTGGCATAACTTGCATTGATAATTCAGAGAAAGTCTTCTTTGTGCAGCCAGCACTGTACCACAAATTGTATAAAGGAGGCCATGCCAGATCCTTAATTACATCCAGTGGCTTTTTCTCAAAGGTCTTGTGAAACAACTGTATGTCTTATTTGTCAAGAGAGCTGCAATTGTTAGCAAGCCAGATCCATAATTTTTATCAGCTTGATGTGTTGTTTCTGCTTTCACTGTTTAATGAGATAATGCCCATTATACTGGGTCACAAATTGGATCTTGAGAAACATTACAGGTTTACACCTTTTGGGGTGGAGGTGGGGGGGAGAGAAAGAAAAAGAAAAAGCAAGCAAGTGCAAAGCACAATGGGCATTGACCAGTTCTTCCTTTGGGATTCTGTCACTATGGCACCAGGGAACAAATGATCATTTCTCGAAGGCTACTGATATTCTGATCTACAAGGCAGATGCATTCAGTGTATTTTCATCAGGGAACATTTATCCTCACTGCATCCTGCATGTAAACCTAATAAGGTCCCGGTATATGTCCCACTATATGTAGAGTCCTTGGGAACCATAAAGAGCTTCCCAGTAGCAGGCAGGCTTTAGATGCCTCTTCATCATTTCAGTGCATTAGTAGAAATACAACAAGATGGAGAACCTCTTGAAACCCCTTCCATTACACAGCTACTGTCAAGGCACTTTACCTCCATGATATCCATCTTATCTTTCACAACAGTGATTGCACTTTTGAGAGCTCTTAAGGTAAGAATTGGTCTTTTCATCTGCCATAGTTCTGCAGTTCTACAGAAACGTTTGGTCTTAATTGTATGATATAGTGGTAAAATATGCTTTCTTTTTAATCACCATTTGGATTATTTGTTTTGTGCATGTTCAATCTAATGGGCAAATACTTTCAAAAATAAACATATTAACCAGCTCTTGAAAATCCTATACAAAACATGATTCTAAGTCTGCTTGCAGTGCATTAATCGAGTGGCAAAGTAAGCAAATATTAATATGTAATTTAATCTTACAAACTGTCCACAAATAAAGACATATGACTTCCGATGGAGGGTTTCAATATCTCGCCCTTAGTCCACAATCAAGTATAAAACCCACTGCCTTGTAAGGCAGGGAAACATAAGTTTAAGAGTGTGCTGCTTAATCATTTGAACTACAGTTGAAAAAATACATCAATAATAATTTTTAATTAAAGGTGGCATCACTGATGATGAAGCAGTGCTTCAGGTTAAAGTGTTTCAAGAGCAACAAAAAAAGGAAGAGGGGAAAAGAGCGGATGCTAATGCCAAAAGCAACCTTCTGACCAGCACACTGGGTTTGTGCATCCTGCCTGAACACATTTTTAGACAGGCTGGTAATGTTTGCAGTGGGCTTTAGGGCAAGACTGCTAATGGTAGGGTGTTCGACATAACCCCACAAGCCAATCTGAAAACACAGCAACGTTTGCAAAATTAACTGCAATAAATAGCTACAGAAGAAGAATGAGCTACAGGCAGAGAAACATCAACCTCTACTGTGACAGGAATAAAACATTTTAAAATATCCTATTCCTGTCTAAAGGGAGCCAGTGCTTTAATGACACACCCTGGCTCTGAGTGACCCCTGAAATACATATGTTCTTTCTGCGTCTGAGCTCCCACTGCTCTGTCGTGTTGACCCCTGCACAAGTACAGTGACTCCTTCCACATAGTTCATGTGAAAACCTGTTTAGAATTGAAACTTCCAACAACATAAATCTCTGCTGTAGAGATTCCTCTGTAGCCCCTGCAGAGACCACTCTGGAGCACATATCTGTGCTGCTGCCCAAGGAGGACCCATGTTGGAGCACGTGGATATTCCCTGAAGAAAGAGCCCATGCTGGAGCACTTTTATCCTGAAGGACTGTTGCCCATGGAGGACCCACACCAGAGCAGTGGAACAGTGCGAAGAGGAAGGAGCCACAAAGAGCAGCTATTATGCCTGGCCACAAATGCCCATTCCCCATGCACTGTTGGGTAGGAGGAGGTAGAAGAATGGGAATGGAGTGAAGTTGAGTCTGGGAAAAAGCAGGAGGGGAGTAAGGTGATGTTTTAATTTTGTCTTTGTTTCCCACTGTCCAAGTCTATTTTAATTGGCAATAAATTAAATTCATTTTCCCTAAGTTAAGTCTGTTTTCTTGTTATGGTAATTGGTGAATATCTGAATATCTTTATTTTGACCCATGAGCCCTTTTCATTGTATTTTCTTACCCTGCCTTATTAAGAACATAGTGGAGTAACATAGTGGCGAAGAGTGTCTCTGGCTGCTGGCTAACTCACCACACATGCATATTGAAATCACTTTATCCAAGAAAGCATAAGGCTTGTTAGATCCTAGAAGTCCAGGTAATGCTACCAGCAGCTCCAATGCACTACGTTCGCTAAGTTTCTCAATAAATCTTAAGGTTTACATAGATAGGAAAGCAGTTCTAACTGGGTTTTTTAGGTAAGGAGACTACATCCAAACTAGGTCATACTTCCCAAGAAGTATAACTGTAAACTGAGTTGAAACTTTTCCAAAAGAAACAATGATTGGTGGAGAATCCTAATTTTTGTGTTGGCTAAACAC
The DNA here is from genome assembly GCA_013400055.1 of Nycticryphes semicollaris. NCBI lineage: Eukaryota > Metazoa > Chordata > Aves > Charadriiformes > Rostratulidae > Nycticryphes > Nycticryphes semicollaris. The sequence goes on along the minus strand of VXBJ01001920.1, from coordinate 157,792 downwards.
CCCCTCTTGAACTGTAACACATAGGACAGGCATGCCCTTCTCCTGTCTGGTCAGGGCACTTGTCTGATATTCACACAGGTGAACCACTCATATATATGATATGATTTGTTATTTTATTACAAGCTTAAAAACAAATTACAGACCTCTGAACTCCTGCTTTATCCAACTCCCAATCAATAAATGGCACACAGTGACTTCTGATGTTTACTTAAAATAATTTTATTTAAATACCTGTTAAACTATTGTGAAGGTCAAGATCAAGGTACATAAATCTTCAAGGGACAAAGAATGCATGTTCAAAACACAAAGAAGCAATGGAGCTAGAGGAAATAAATTCACAATGCAATAATGAGAGATTGTACAGTTGAGACCAGTATGATTGATGAGCTTTATCAAGGAAAAATTGAAAAAGCTCTCTGATTTCTTTTAGAAAAAGATTATGGGTATCAAAACCTCAGAATTTATTATTCTGATAGATATCATATGGGAGGTATTTCAAGTATCTTTTAGCATAGTGACAAGCACCTTCATATCAGGACAATATGCATTTCAAAGAGTCAATATGCTTTTGGCTTCCTTCATTAGAAGAAAGCTGAATATACACAAATATAAAATATTGGAACAGCAGTACTCGATGTGAGTATAAATTAAACACACTCTCCCTTCTTATATGCCACATCTGGGTGAGGACAAAAATCCTTCACTCAAACTAACTTTGATATTTCTATACTATGAAGTCCCAAATCTAGGAATGATTTTTCGCAGAACCACTAGCTTCTGCAGGGAAAACTGTGTATGGTTACTTTGCTAGATAATGTGCTTTCTGTCCAGCATATACACCAGGCCGTAACAGGAATTGTCTCTGTTGTGTATGCCAGAAGGACACTTTTCTCTACCAAACTCCTCTGCAAACTAAAGCCTTCTTGTGTCTTACCTCAGAGCTGCCCATGTTCCCTCATTGCTGTGATTTCTGCTGGCACACACTGTCTCATAATGCTGCTCAGCAGTGCCACTTTAGCAATGTGTGTGGATGTGCAAGGCCAAAGAGTCACCTTCCACATGTAAACAGTTAAATCATTTTTGGAACTGTGGGTTCCTGAGCATGTGGAAGGGGTGCAAAAAAGCAAAGCTGGCTGAACAGACCCTTGAATAAATGAGAAGAGCCTTAGGGCTCCTAGAGGCAATCCAAGCAGCAGGAGCTATCCACGCTGCCCCTTGCACCGATGCCCTGTAGAAGTCAGAGCTCAAGATGCCGTACTCTCTGGAATGAAATGTCTTACAACCTGACTGCCCACAACACAAGACATGTTTCAAAACTGTTCTCTAATTGCACCATGTCTGGCTCCTGCCTGTCTTCCTTACACTTTGCAAACAGCGGCTTACTTTGACAAAGCATGCAAAAGGCATGCCTCATTACAGGCTTAATTCTACAGCGTGCTCAGGGGCTCTGTGCCTCAGAGCAGGTACTCAGCTACCTGCAGAATGATGGTCTGTGATGCTGTGCGCTAGCCAAAGATGTTAGTGTCACTACACTCTGTACAAAGGGCTTTTGTTGTAATCAAACATGAACCAAAGTTCTGTGCTGCAAATTGGCTCTTTTTTTTCACCTGCAAACCGTAAACAGAGGCTGTATAAAGTGTGAGCCATGGATGCAGGCTTCCTGAAGCCCTTAGAAACAAAAAAAAAAAAAAAAAAACACATTATTCAAAAAGAAAAACATCCACAACATGCAAAGCAGCTCTGGCAGAAACAAGGAGAGCAAAAATGAGAAATCAGGTTCCTGAGAATGCCAATGCATCTTTCTCATCAGTTCTGAATTTGTGTATTTTACAATTTGAGATTCACTGTGAATAGCTGAATTTCCTAATTCTCCTTCATGATTTATTTCTAACCATACATTCTTGTAGGATTTCTGATCATCAGTTTACCCTGACGGTTTCATTTGAAGTTAATAAGATATGGGGAACTGTACCTATCCAATCTACCGGGCTTCTTTAGCCTGTGAGACACAATATGCTGGGTTATTATACATTTGAAAGGGATCACCATGCAGTGACAGAGGAAATGGCAAGGCAGCAGAAATCAAAGAAGGGTTTAAAGTAGGTAGATCTGAAGGGTGAAAGGTTGCACCCGGTCTCCGGTATTTCCAGTGTATTGTTTTAAAACGTGTGTAGCTTTTTCATCATTAGAAGCTTGAGATGTCAGTTTTGATTCTGGCTTGTTTTGATGATTGCCAACTATACTGAATATGTTTTTTAAATGGAAAACAAAAAGGAGTGATCATTAGCAGCTCATTCACTAGCACAAGGTGTCATTAAATAATTAACATTTTCCAGTCTACAGAGCTGTAGCATTGACACCTCTGTTATTCTAGGTACAGTTAGAGAATCTCAGTAATGTGTGGCTTGTATAATAAATAATTAGCAAAAGCTTTTTGGCCTTTTGGCTCAAAATATCAGTTCTCCTGCTAGCATGTACCTTACTTCATGCTACTTGCAAGCAGTATCAGTTCTTTAACTGGCAGTGCCAAACACTTGAATCTTGTTTTACAGTTTGTTTTGGTCCTTTGTAACAAAGAGTTATAAGCTACAATGAAATAAAAATCGCCCTAATTTTTTCTCTCAAGTCTGAATTAATATTTTTCTTGTTTTTTAAAGAAAGATCTTAATGAATATTCTAATTTTGTTTTTTCTTATATTATTATTCTATGATCTTTTACATTATTTAAGGAAGGCATAAAAATATATTAATAATTTAGGGCCCTATTCTCCATTTATTTCTATCTAAAGGGAGTTTAAGCAGATTCCTTATAAACCTTGTTATTTTCACCATATTAAGAAATTAAACTGAAATTTCTAAACGAAATCAATGGTATTTGCTTCCTACACACTACAGATGTGAACTGGGATCCAGCCCATGTTGGATTTTTGGTGGTGTTTTTGTTTCGATGTTTTTGTTTCAGTATTTTTCAGCATGTAGGGCTTAATGGCAAGGTTGTTAAATGCCTTTTATTAGCAAATTGATTTAATATTTTCTGACATTTTCTTCACTTATTTGTTCCACATTTAATTCAATGGAAATTAATTTGAAAGCAATAGAAGGTAAGGTGTCATTTTCTGGTTCCTTCTGTTTGTAACTTTTCTCCTTTTAAAGAAGGAAATATTAACGGCCTTCTCTATGCATGCATGTCATAACTTCACCAAATCAGAAGAACCAGATCTGCCGTTGCTTTTTTGGTGCCCCCTCTCCATGGCCACCTGGTCACCTTCCCACTCAGTTTTTCCAGAAGGGAATGCTCTCCACAGTTCTCACCAGTTGCATTAGACTGACAAACAGCAAAAACATTAATTGCTGTCAACATCCATTTGTGTGCTAAATCTAGCTGCTTTCTGTCTTTAGAGAAAATTACATAAAAAATCAATAAGCTCAGGGAAAATGACTATAAAAATGCAGTTCTTTAAGTGGAAGGAAAGTAAATTGCCCATGCTGCTCAGGTAGTTTTGGATTTGTTGCCTGTTTCCATATGAGAGATTTTCTTCCCAATAACTTAAATCTCAGAAATTATTGTTAGTCAGTGTAAGCTTAAAAGTCTGATGCATTAATCTTTATATATGTTCCCTTCTATTGCTTCTTGCTTTATTTATGGAAATCATTTTGCTGGAGTAATACCATAAGCTATACAACTTGTTTTCATGAGGAACTGAAATTTTAAAATATAACTCAAAATAAAACTAGACATGAAATATCATTTGAAAAGCACCACATAACAATTACAAATATTTATTACTTGCAGTAAATACTGCCCCAGTTTCTATGTAGGTGAAGGTTTTTAATACCTCTACAAGCCACTATTTATAACTCTTCTTTATCATTCAGGAGTTTAAAACCTCTCAAGTGTCTCCTCCTTACTTTGAGGATTCACAAGCCACCTGTATTTTTTAACACATCACCTATCTAAACAATGGTTTTACATCACTGAAAATAAACTCAGACTACATGTGAGAGCTTTGCCCATAGCATAAAGAGCAGCGCTGGTTTTGGACAGAAAAGAAAATCCTCGGTTTGTTTGTTGCAAAAGTAAAGTAACTAATCTCATCTGAATGGCAGCAAAATATAATATGAAAGTTCATTATTTACCCCAAATATCTCAGCAGCTATTCCCAAACTGGTTTGATTCTTTAAGACTCCCAGTATGCTCCAAGCTCACATACCAGCTTGGAAGTAAACCATCAGAGGAATAAGTACTGTTAGACATCATAGTGTTTACAGAGCCTGATCCATGAACTATATCAGGAAAATTATGAAAAGTGTGCAAATAAAATGAGTTTGATTTGCACCTGTATCTCTGGATCTGGGTATGCAAATAGCCATCTTTATGCACTAATGTTGCACCTGCAGGTATAAACAGAAGCACTGTGTCAGGTGTGCAATACCTTTGCATTTGTATGAATGTGTTATTTTAATTTTTAAAAAAACCTCTAAAAAACCTGAAGAGCTTGATGCTAGGGTGCTGTGGAGAAGGGGAGGGAGTTAGGAATTGTGATTTAGTCATCATCTGGAAACCTTTCTCTAAACATTTTTCATTATCTGTTATTCTGTCAAGCAACTCCAAGCCTGTCATTCTGTTCCCATCCATGCTGCTTGGCAATCACGCAAGGTAACTGTTACTGTAACAGTGCAGTATGGTCATCATTTGTATCTCTAAGTGGCATTGTATGTACATTATGTATGTTTTCAAAAATGTATCAGGGTATTCTGCAGATATTTCAGGACTGAAATACTCTAATAAGAAGAGGATATTTTGATCCATTACATATATGGATGCTGAAGGATTTGTGCACCTGCTCGACTTAAGGACATGGACCCCACCATCAGCAACCTCTTATGCTCACAGCCAGGACTGTATGCAAATCCTTGAAAGATCTGTGGTGTAAATTATATTCCCTTATCTCTCATACCTGCATAGCTACACTAAAAGGGCAAATGCTATTCGCACAATCAGTTCAATAGGCTGCTAATTAAAAAATCATTTCCATTACTGAAACACTGCAAACTTGCATTTTCTGAATGAATAAAGCACATAAGTTATCCTAGAAATTATTCAAATCTGAACCATACTAAACATTTATGAATAGGTTTATAAACAACCTCAATTCATATTTTTCACAAACAAGTTTAAGCTTTGCTGGCATTGATCAGAAGCATTTTCCACAAGACTCAATACATATGTGAGAGTCCTGAAGGGCATAGTTGTCTGGGAAGGCTGGTCATATTTCAAGGAGGAACTCTCAAAAGCACAGGAGAAGGCCATCCCCAGGTCACATAAAATGAGCCGACGGGGAAGAAAAGCAGCCTGGCTAAATAAAGAGCTTTGGCTGGACCTCAGGAAGGAAAGGAAAGTTTGCAATCTCTGGAAAAGGGGGTTGGTAACTTTTAAGCAGTATCAAGATGTAGTGAAGATATGCAGGGGAAAAATTAGAAAGGCAAAAGCTCATTCAGAACTTAACTTGACCACCATGGTTAAAGATAATAAGAAGAGGGTTTTTTTCAGAATATCAATAAAAAAAGGAAGGCTGGGGAAAATGTAGGCTCACTGATGAATGAGGTGGGTGCTGTGGTGGTGGAAGACGCAGAGAAGGCAGATATGCTGAATACCTTCTTTGCTTTGGTCTTCACTACCAAGGCTGCCCCTCACGAATCCCAGGCCCTGGAGACAAGGAAGAAAGACTGGAGAGATTTCCTCTCTTTAGGGGTGGACTGGGTTAGAGACCATTTGGACAAGATAGACATCCATAATTCCATGGACCCTGATGGGATGCACCCACGAGTGCTGAGAGAACTGGCAGATATTATTTCTGAGCCACTGTCCATCACCTTTGAGAGGTCTTGGAGAACAGGAGAAATGCCTGAGGACTGGAGGAAGGCAAATATCACCCCAGTCTACAAAAAGGGCAGGAAGGAGGACCAAGGAAACTACACACCAATTAATCTCACTTCTGTACCTGGGAAAATAATGGAGTGACACGTTCGGGAAGTCATCTCCAAACGTGTTGAAGAACAGGAAGTTATTGAAAGTGGTCAACACAGATTTACCAAGGGTAAATCATGCTTGACCAATCTGATAGCCTTCTGTGACGTTATAACTGGATGGCTGGATGAGGGGAGAGCATCTACCTTAACTTCAGCAAGGCTTTTGACGTTGTCTCACCTAACATCCTCCTAGAAAATTAAAGGAGTGTGAGCTAGATGAGGGGGCAGTGGGGTGGATTGAGTCCTGGCTGTGTGACAGACCCCAGAGGGTTGTAATTAATGGCATGGGATCAAGTTGGAGGCATGTAACCAGTGGTGTCCCCCCGGGGTCAATACTCAGACCAGTCCTGTTCAGGATATTCATCAATGAGCTGGATGAGGGGTCAGAGTGTATCCTCAGCAAGTTCGCTGATGACACCAAACTGGGAGGGCTGGCTGACACTCCAGAGGGCTGCGTTTCCAGCCAGCGTGACCTGGACAGACTGGAGAGCTGGGCAGAGAAGAACCTAATGAGGTTCAACAAGGGCAAATGGAGGGTCCTGCACCTGGGGAGAGAGAACCCCTGGCACCAATATAGCTTAGGGGTGGATCTCCTGGAAAACACTTCTGAGGATAAGGACCTGGGAGTCATGGTGAACAGCAAAATTTCCATGGGCCAGCAATGTGCCCTTATTGCCAAGAGGGCCAATGGAATCCTGGGCTGCATAGGGAAGAGTGTGGCCAGTAGGTCAAGGGAGGTCATTCTCCCCCTCTATTCTGCACTGGTGAGGCCACAACTGCAATACTGCATCCAGTTCTGGGCCCACCAGATAAAAGAGACTGGGAACTACTGGAGTAGTGTAGAGCAACAAAGATGATTAGGGAGCATCTCCCTTACTGAGGAAAGGCTGAGAGAGCTGGGACTCTTTAGCGTGGAGAAGAGAAGGCTGAGGGGAGACCTTATCTATGTTTACAAGTACCTAAAGGGTGGGTTGAAGGAGGATGGAGCCAGACTCTATTCAGTGGTTTCCAGCTATAGGACAAGGGGCAATAGGTACAAGCTGGAACATAGGAAGTTTCATTCAAATATGAGGAAAAACTTCTTTGCAGTGAGGGTGCCAGAGTCCCGGAACAGGCTGCCCAGGGACGTTGTGGAATCCCCTTCCCTCAAGGTTTTCAAGACCCACCTGGATAAAGTCTTGAGTAATGTGCTCTAGGCAATCCTGCTTCATCAGGGGAGTTGGACTAGATGATCTCTAGAGGTGCCTTCCAACTCTGAAATTCCATGATTCCATGATTGAGGTGGTGGAGCGGGTCTTGATAAGGGCAACAAAGCTGGTGAGGGGTCTGGAGAGTAAACCTTATGAAGAGAAGCTCAGGGAGCTGGGGCTGTTCAGCTTGGAGAAGAGGATGATGTGGGGAGACCTTATCCCCCTCTACATCTACCTGAAAGGAGGTTGTAGATATAGGTCTCTTCTCCCAAGTCACAGGCAACAGGACAAGAGGAAATGGCCTCAAATTGCACCAGGGGAGGTTCAGATTGGATATCAGGAAAAAATTTTACACATAAAGGGCTGGAATGAGCTGCCCAGGGAAGTGGGTGAGGCATCATCCCTGGAGGTATTTAAAAGATGGGTTGACATACTGCTCAGTGAAGTGGTTTAGTGACGGGCTGTTGCTGTTTGGGTTGGGGTTTTTTATCAGAGTGCACCCTTCCAACCTAGACAATTCTATGATTCTATGATAGGGCTCTGTGGCATGATGAGTATCAGCTCCTACATGCTACAGTCATGTAAACAGTAATTAATGATTCTAACAGGTTTTGCTCATCTTTGCAGAGCATTTAGGTTATAAAAACATTTTTACAAATGCTGGCAGCTGGCAAAATACCAGTAAACAATGAATAATACAACTTAGTTAATAACAGAAAACTAAACACGTTGGTTTTATTACAAATCAGCTGTTAGTACTTGCAAAAAGCAGTATCTTTCTCCATATTGCTAATTACTTCAAAACATCAAAGGCTTTGAGCATTCTAAATTTCACAGCTTAATTACTCAAATGGAGAGAGATTTGCATTTCAGGTAGATAGACCCACTGGAATTAGTCTGTTGCTATCACTTTATTTTTGACACTTAATTACAAATAAATACTTTGGGTCAGATGACTGGTTGCATCCAGATCTGCTAACATAGCAGAAGGGCAGTAAAATAAGGGCATAGTCAGCTTAAACCATCCTTGAGCACTCCCATATCTTGGTATAATTTAAATTTTTAGATGTCTGTAATAATGTTCAGGAAGGAATTATTCTAAGCAAAGATTCTGGCATTTCAGCAGCACACAAGCCACTCCATCTTCTACACTCTCTGAATTAGTGCTTGTCCCACTGCCAAACTGCCCCGCCCAGCTGCATGCGTGTACAAGAGCTCTGCACGGGCAAGGTCTGGTTGATAATAGGGAAAAAATATGGGACAAGAAATGTGTTTCTGGGGGATTTTGATCAGGAAATCACAGTACAACAGTGAGCTGGGTTAAAGTATCTGTAACACCTGATGTATTCCATTTTTAACATGAGGAGGTGGCATAAGGAAAAAAAAAAAAAAAAAAAAAGGTCGTTCCAAAGGCAACTTTCAGCCAAATGGCACTTAAAAATTAAGCCCACCCATTGCATTTAGAGCCATTGCCTTTTAAGGATTAGCTACAATTTCATTTCCATGCTGCAAATTGACAGCAGCTTCCACAGCGTGCAAAGTTGCTTCATCTTCCTCTTTAGATGGCAATAACTAGAGCCAGTGGTTAAGCAATGGAAGTTCATTCAAAAGCAACATCTGCTTACACTTCAGACTTCAAATTACACCATTGTGTTTGCTTTTCATCAACATTTTAGTTGTGAAGAGCAGCAGCATTTTGCATAATATTTAAGAATTTGCTTATGTAAAACACAGAAGAATTATTTGTAAGATTTTGAAGAAAAATCTCATATCAAGCCACATTTTCTACATTCTCATCTATATTTTAAATGTATACATCTAATATTCTTCCACTCCTTGTCTCTTTCTGAGCTATTGTTAGACAACATGTGCTGCTTTGCACATGAAAAGCGTTATTTCTGCAAAACTAGTCTTCTTCAGTTCTTTTGGTTTGTGCTGATCTGTGGTACGCTGGTTTCATTGACTCCTAATGCATGGCCTATGGCATTGATTAAATTATTTGTGTTCATGTGATAATTAGATCCTACATATTCTGCTTGCTGAACGAAAGAAAACTTTTGAGAGTATCACTGGATAATTTGCTCACAAGTCCTTACAGCCCAAACACCATAGACAGATACAATGGCAGTGAGATTAAAAGAGCTGTGAAAATTATATCAACTTTGGGTCAGGATATTCACCAAGAATGCTGAGATTAGAGCAGTGGAGATGTCTAAAGTACAGTGGAGGTGAAGGTGGCTCAGAGAAAATTTATGCCCGCAACCTGCAGTGGTGATCTGCATGATCTCCTTTGCAGCTTTGCTCATGTTCTTTGAAGTTCTTCTTAAAGGAAATGCTGAAGTAAGGAAGGGCAAAACTATAAAAGCAGAAAATAAATTTTGAATTACAACCACTTTTAAAAGTTTTTCAGGCTTTGACCAAGATTTCCAAAGGTGACCAGTGAATTTATGTTTCTCATCAGCAAAACAGAAAAAAGCCCTGATATTCTAAAAAGTGCTGAACAACCTAGAATATTTAATATACCCCTGTACAGTCTTGGAAAGCTGGGCCACTCTTTGCATAAAGGTGAAAAATTTAAAAATACCAATTTCAATTGAGTTATACAGTCATCTTCTTTCATTTAAGATTGTTTGTTTTATGAGACCATGACAGGCTACAGAGAAGATGGGTGGTGTGAAGATTCCTTTTTTCATAGCTGTGGGGACATTGCAGCTGCCTATATAACTATGTGATGGTACAAGCTGGGGCTATGTGTGTTTTCTTAACCTTAGGTCAACCTCCTTGTACAAAGCTGCAACACTCTCCGGCTATGTGGTGGAGGAGGGTGAGGACAGGAGCATGACATGATCTGGTCGCATGTCTGTCCAGAGCTGAGGTTGTCAAAAACAGGAGAAACAAGAATGAGCAGAGACTCTCCATCACCATGAGCAGCCCCTGCCTCCCTGTGCAGGATTCTCCCAGCCTCAGACCAAGGCTGTCTGTCCCATATCTCCCTGACAGCCGAGTGAGCAATGTCGCCCTGTGACACAGCCATCAGTGGACATGTCCACAACATCACCAGTGCCAGAAACTGGTGGCAGCCCTCTGTAACATGGTGATGACATCACTGGGACTATCACTGCTGCATCAGTGTGACACAGCTGTTATCTTCTACTATTCATGTGAAAAGAAACAAATAAAAAAGAAAAAAAATATTTTTTTTTAAAAAATAAAAATTAAAAAAAAAAAAGATTAAATAAGCCCAACAACTCGTAATGCTGATCTGGGAATTTAAGTATCTGGAGCAAAATTTAAAAAGCGAGAGCTCAGCAATAGTTGAATTCAAACAGGTCCTACCAATTACCCCATTTTAAGAAATGTGTTGCATTTGCTGCTGATATTTGTGGGTTTGAAGGCTAAAGTTTGGAAGAANTAGGTCAACCTCCTTGTACAAAGCTGCAACACTCTCCGGCTATGTGGTGGAGGAGGGTGAGGACAGGAGCATGACATGATCTGGTCGCATGTCTGTCCAGAGCTGAGGTTGTCAAAAACAGGAGAAACAAGAATGAGCAGAGACTCTCCATCACCATGAGCAGCCCCTGCCTCCCTGTGCAGGATTCTCCCAGCCTCAGACCAAGGCTGTCTGTCCCATATCTCCCTGACAGCCGAGTGAGCAATGTCGCCCTGTGACACAGCCATCAGTGGACATGTCCACAACATCACCAGTGCCAGAAACTGGTGGCAGCCCTCTGTAACATGGTGATGACATCACTGGGACTATCACTGCTGCATCAGTGTGACACAGCTGTTATCTTCTACTATTCATGTGAAAAGAAACAAATAAAAAAGAAAAAAAATATTTTTTTTAAAAAATAAAAATTAAAAAAAAAAAATTAAATAAGCCCAACAACTCGTAATGCTGATCTGGGAATTTAAGTATCTGGAGCAAAATTTAAAAAGCGAGAGCTCAGCAATAGTTGAATTCAAACAGGTCCTACCAATTACCCCATTTTAAGAAATGTGTTGCATTTGCTGCTGATATTTGTGGGTTTGAAGGCTAAAGTTTGGAAGAAAAATGCATTTTGAGTTGTCTGAAAGATCTTTGAAATTGAAATTGAAGACATCTCCTGTGCCAAACTCTCCTTCCAAAGTGGCTGTCAGCGCTGAGGATGTGTCAGCATAGACTGCCAGACTCATGTTTGCCTTGCCCTGCAATGAACCAAGTACTGTCTTGTGCTACACAGGACTTTTGCCACAAGAACAGAAAGCACAAATTAGCTTCCGCCTACTTGGTTCACTGCATATTCTCTTGAATTGACAGGATAAGGGGTCGGGTAGATATCCTCTCTTCTGTAATTCTTTTTTTTTTTCTTTTTTATTAGGGGCGTGGTGTGCTTTGGGTTACTAAGAATTTTTTTAATTTTTTTTTCTGATACTGCATCATGAAGATCTGGTTAATGAGAACTCAGAAACTGTAGAAAACATCTCTCCCCTCAGAGTTTTATGAAAATTTCATTAAATTATCCTTTCTTTTTAAAAATCTTGGGTTCAAACCCTGCCTTGCTCAGAATAATTCAGAACAAAAACTGGTTAGATAAACTGCTGTGCCTCCTTTCTTTTTCTTAATTGATAAAAATAAAAATATATGCAGTAAAAATAATAAAAAGCAAGATCGTTTTTGTCAGTGTTAGGTTGATGGCTGGACTAGATGATCTGAAAGGTCCCTTCCAACCTAGGCAATTCTATGATTTTATTACTCACTGCAATTAACAAACAAACAAATAAACAAACAAAAAAAAACCCAAAACCAAAAACAAAACAATCAAAACCAAATATGGAATTTATATTGTTGAATGTTGACCTGTCGGAGAAGAAACAGACCTTGAGAAAGTCCAGGAGCATAAAATATTTTGAAATAAGGGGTTTACCATGAACTTTCCTTCTGATTATCACATTGCCTTTTCACAGGAAGAGCTCAGCACAGAAATTGGTGCTTAATTAGGTTTAATTTTTGCTTTGCTCTTGCAGTTCACCTTTAAAAGTTGAGAGCCATTGCTTTTCATCAGATATGCCAGAAGGTGATGGAAACAACGAAGTCTGTTGCAGATCCTTCCTCAGAGTCAGCAATTGTGCAGCTATCTCTCCACTGCCGTGTCCCTGGGGATTTTTCAAGGACAGGTGGTCTATTTTTCTTTTTACAGTGTCCATATCTATCCTAATTAGCTTGAACCAGGCTATATGGATTAACGAGATCCCCTCAGTAAGAGGCTTTGTGGAAAGGGTGACCTCTCACCCTCCCAAGTTGTATGTGTGTGAGCTCAGTTGCAGATATCTGGAGCAGTGTACATGGTAGACCTGCATTCAAAAATGGCACAGGAGACTACTGTAATAGTTAATCTCTGTAATAGTTAACCTTTAATCTCCAGAAACCAGATACTGAATTTTTCCTTTACACAATTTTATACTGGTATAAATGTCACCAAAGTTGACAATAACAAAAATTTCCAGTATCTCCTGACCGGGAAAAATGAGTCCCTGAATGTACCCTCTGTGTACTTCAAGATTTTGATATGCTGTCTGTAATACTCAAATTATCCTGCCTTCTCATTCCATATCTAGATTACTACATTTAACATGCAACTATTAATCATGTAAACACTACTGACTTCTTTCAGTTGTATTCATTGATTTCAGCCTAATTTCTGGAAGTTTTGACTGCTGTTAGAAGAGGGCTATGCTGCTATGGCATAATTAGATTAGTTTTAATAGGATACCACAACAAGAATGCAGGCAAATTAGAAGCTGTAGGCCTGAAAAGATTTCCAGTGACAACGCTCTGGGAAACTTGATAAAGCCACATGTGAAATAGTGTTGTTGGAAGCTGATAAGGACAAAAAGCGAAGACAAAAAAGCACAAAGTGGGATTGTGAAACAGAATGTACGTGCAGTTCACAAAAAAAAGTGAGGTTTGAGAGGGCATCAAAACCATGGCTCTGAAGTGAGTTCAAACTTTTGTATTCCACTGTGATTTCTGCTTAGTGCTAAGATCAATGGGATTTTACCTTGGCTGGGTTAGAAGTTTCCTGTAACAAAATTGCTGAGTTCTCACTATGCAGCTGATTTTACTATCCTGGCTATTCAACAGAATAAATCTTCTAAGGACAGATTTTTCTTCCCGTTGCCAGGCAGGATAACTCCAGGCTTCAGCAAAATGATCCTGGATTGACACCAGTGCCAATCAGATCATTGCTTCTTTCCTGAAGGTCACTGTCTTCAGGAAATTTTCTTCTGTTTGTAACGATTTCTATTTTGAATTGCTGTTCACTTTTACCATTTATAAAAAAAAATAAAAATAATCTTTCTCCTTCTCTTTATGGTTCTTGAAGCTTCTACTCAAATTCTGCCACCATTATTAAACAAGTCCTTATGCTTTTTAGTAAAGGTACTTATGTTACAGGGATATCTTTACCTGCTTTTGATTACATAATGCTCTTCCTAGTCTACTGCAGACAGAAAACTTTCTCTTTGACAATGTGTATAAAAAATTATTACTGCAAAATGCTGCACATATTACGTAAGTTTGTACTGTGTTTCCCAGAGTGTATTTTGCACTCTGCTTTTCCCCTCACCACACTGGACTGTAACCACATGTCTCTTACTAGACATAACTGCCTGTTAGTTTATCTGCACTTTAGCTGCCCTGTCCTGAATCTCATGTAATCTGTTAATTCCAGTTTTTTGATGAGAAGTCCCAAACTGCATAAATTTTTGACTGCACTTTTACAAAGGCTGCCAAAAAGCTGTTACTTAGAAGGAAGTTATTACTTTCAGTCACTCATTCTTATCCTTAGCAGTCCAGGCTAAGCTTCACTAGGGACATTTACTTGTGTAGGCTGCTTAGCAAAATGTGGAAACTCGTATACCATATTACATCTGTCTCAGAGATATTACTCCCTAATACATTAAGGAGAACAGAGTTAGAGAAACATTATTTCTTTATAACACAACACATTATTTTTTTATATCTATCTTTGTGTTATTTTTGCAACCTAAGTGTAGTCTTTTAACCCTTTCACTTAGTATAGCTCCAACTGAATTCACCACACTGCCATCATCCACTAGTATTTCTTCTAAACCAACAAAGCTGAAGGAATAAGTGATATAGATAATTCAACTGTTAAATATCAATTCTCTTTAAGCAGGCTACACCAGACGGCTGCCTGTGGTCACTTCCAACAGGTTATATCTATCTGATGCTGCACTCCATCCTCTCTCCTGGTTGTTGTCACACCAACATGCCACCTTGAAGGTGATTAAGCTATATTTGTCCTATTTTAGAGAGAAATCATCAACACAGCAGGAAATAGTACTGACTGACTACTCCATCAAGTACCAGTGCTGGGATTCATGGGATATACAGCAGCTGAAGCTTGTCATGAAAAAGGGGAAAAAGCACTCTGGAACAAGTAATGATATTGTAATAGCATCTAGTTTGGATGATATAACATCTTTCAACCTAGTGATCCTTACTGTTTTACAAGTACTACTTTACCATATTGACTGTAACACTTAAGTCATTTAAGAGTGTAAAGTAATATTGTCAGTAGTTCCTGACAGGAGGTTTTGGAGAGTAACTAAAACTGCTTATTGAAATGGGATGCGATTGAAACAAAACATATCAAGACATATTTGACCAGAACCTGAGCCAAAATAGCTTTAATTAGAAAGAATAATATTCAGTTTACTGGCACATTCATTACAAGAATTTTACAAGAATCCAACAGGATCAGCATCCCGACCACAGTTCAAGTGGTTGACGCAGACTTATAAAAAGTCCTGAAAAGTGAAGCCACAGGAAGAAACATCCTTTTTTTTTTT
>VXBJ01001920.1:131318-142676 GCA_013400055.1 Nycticryphes semicollaris | reverse complement strand
TTTGATTAGGTGAAAATGAAAGGTGTACAAAGCTTGGTGCTTTTCCAGGTCTTTGGGGGCTTGATTGGAAGGCCACCCACTCTAATGATTTCCTGCTGTAATTGCACAGAAAGGAGTTTCCTCCTTATTCATTTGCATGTCTGTCTTGTCCTGCTTTTTTCAGTGAGATGATTTAGCACCAGTGTCCACTGAATAAAAAAAAAAAAAGCCTGATTAATGTGCAGCAGCTGACATTATAGCATATACATTCATGTTAGTGATGGAAGAGCCTCATGTAATTGGATCAGAAATTGAATAAAATAATGAAAAATTTAACACAGCTTTTGTCTTTATATGTTACAGTGGGATGGCTGGGAGGTCAGTGAGTGGGAAACAAGTGGGGGCGTTTTATATTTTTTTCTGATTAAAATTTGTTTAACACAGGCCCACCATTAAAAAGAATGTGGTATCCCACTGCGACACAGAGGTACAAGAGAGGGAATAATAAATCGCTAGCATTGACAAGGTGTCATTTATTATCTGCTTTAAAATGTCAGGTCATGTCATTGCACTGAAATATTTTCTCTCTTGATGTATGTCTTACAAAGCAAGTTCAATGTTTGGCACATTTCGATTTCAATAAAAGAAAACAGCTTTTAATCTGGAAAGCACAGTAACCAACAGGAAAATAAGGTCAATTCAAGGCTCCTATTTGAACATTTTTTCACAAGCCTGTTGAAAAAGCCTATTCTAAGTGGCCTAGTTTATCACAGAGCCTTGTTCTTCCTCACAGAGCCCTGACTCTCTCTCTGCCCTTTTTCCTCTATTTTTAAAAATTAAATATGTTTCTGTGATTCCAGTAGTAAAAAGTCAAAAAGAGAGAAACGTTCATTTCTATAGAGCTTGAGTATTGTGATAAATTAATCAACATTTCAGTCATGGAAACTCTGGCTGACATTAACTACATGCTGGAAATACATGTGAGGAATTAAAATAAGATATGAAATTATATTGATGACAAAATCCATTAAATAAATCAGACATCTTGCAGGAGAAGAGATTGGTTATTATATTTGTATTGTTTTGCATTAATGGAAAATAAACAGTGATGAGTGAAATCCTCATTGCAAAAGCCTTTTTCTCCCCATAAATCTATGAAAAACATGGAACCTGGAGAATTGGGGAAATGGACTGATAATGACAGAACACAATGCAATTTCAAATTAAGTCACAGATTTTACTCAGAGGATGCATTTATGAAAAATAAAGTTAAGAATAAAATACTAGTTGAGGATTAAGGAAAAACTGCAGCTTGCTCCTACAAAGTGCGCACAAACACAATTCCTAATGAACTTGAGTGTTAGTTACTTCTTGAACCTACTCTCCCAGGAGCACTTTATGTTATTACTAGGGAAACATGCCATGAATAAAAATAATATGACAAAGCTAAGAGTCAGCAGCAGCAGATTAAAAACTACCTCATAGTGTTTTTATGAGTAAGTCTAGACCAGAGTACCAAGGCTCCTGACTTCCCTGATCCTCGAGACACAAAATAGATGAGGGTAGGAGCGGAAAAGGAGAGAAAGCACCTTACATACACAGAGGCAGATTTTGAGCACTTTTTTGCTGGTGTTGTTGGAGGACTTGCTATTGCCAGAGCAGTATTAACTGAGCAAGCATCTAGAAAGTGCTGTTGCATTTGAGTCTATGTGCAAGTCTGTTTTCTGCAGTGTTCTTCTTTCCTCCATTTGTTTGCACAGCCCTCAATTTCAGGGCAGCATCATTGTGCAAGGCTGGAAACCTGCCTTCACAGTTTCAGCAGCAATGTTTCTGTTGGTACAAGGGTGTGTTTCCTGAAAACAAAAGGGATGGACTATGAAGATCCCTGACTTGGCAGGACGGGCATATAACAAGGTAAAAATCTAAGCGTGAAAAGGTTCTGCTAGTTCCTTGTTCTGCCCAGTTCTTACTACATACTGCTTGTCTAAGTTTTTTCCTAGGTATTTTTTCCCCCAGTGAGATACATTCAGCTCATTAGTCCTCAAATGGATCCTAAATCAATTTTCTTGCAAAGGAAGTTATTTAATACCTCACCCCCACTTTATCTCCACCAGTCATTGTATATTTATTCAGAGGAAAATTTGAAAATACAGCATGTAGTACCATAGGAATTAAGATCCTGGGGCTGTGACTAGACTTTACTCTGCTTCCTCTGTATATCAATAGAAACACAGAATAGCTCCACTGAAATATGCAGCTGCTCTTTTTTCCTGTCATCCTAATGAAGACCAGATCCTAGTCTAGCAAACTTCTGTTTCTGCAGTTCATCCACATCTCAGTATCTGTAATTTTCACTCTCTCCTTACTACAACTCCTCTGTATTTATTCCCCAGAATTCCATGCCGAAAAAATACCAGTGAGAAGGATGGGGAAGAAATTCCAATTTTTAAGGAATAGGATGAAATTGCATACCAAAAACGCAAATTCTATACCAGGTCTCCATTAAAAAAAAAAAAAGCAAAAGCCCACAAAAACCAATTTGGCGTAGCTTCTTAGACATTAACTGCTTTCAGTGTTAATGGCTAGTTTGTATGACACAATACTGTAAAATCTAATTTATGATCAGCATCTCACAGAGCATACAGCAAGTTCTTACATTTTTCATATTTCTGAAGTCCAGCTAGATTTTTTTTACATCACTTTGACCTGAACACCTTGAAGACACTTGAAAAAGCAAGCACCTTGAGTTATGTGGCAATGTTTCACTTCAGCTATTACAGTACAACTGTTTAGACTAGTAGAGTAATAAATGGCCCTATTGTTCACAGGGGACTAAGGATTGTTGGGCAAGGGGGATTATTGCTGTTGTCTGTGGTCTGGTAGCTAGTATTTTGATTCAATGCCTGATACATATTCATAATTACAATTTAATTTGTGTGTGAGCTTGCAATAGAGAGATAGACAGAGAAAATATACTTGCATTTTACTGATGATGCGGAGAGAGATCTTTTTCTCTGCATATGGACTGGTTCCAGTGAGGCATTCAGGAAGTTTCTAGTGAGGTGGCACAGCAGGGAAGCTCAAGACTGAAAAAAACCTGATCCCTAGGTTTAAAAATCTATTACAGTGCATGAAAGATCATTTGAAACCTGTGCACAAAGGGCAGGCAATTACCTAGAACTAGGTACTAGGACATACTAACCCCACAGGTACTCGAGAATTCTCAACTCTCCAGAGCTTAGGTAGGTGCCTTAAGGATGTCATAGAAGTGCCTTCATTTCCTTTAGGATACTGATCTGGGAGCGATTCCTAAAAGCATTAACCTACTCTTTGAAGAGACCTGCTTTATTCACTCCTGTCTTATACTTCTGGAGAAAAAGGAGTTGCTTCTATCACTCTGTTTTAATGTAATAATCTAGAAATTGAAGCTGCATCTATTATAATTTTGTTTTGTTTTATAAAAAAATGTGTCATGGTATTTATATGACTTTTATCATTTAAGTGATGGGATGCTAATACTAAGTTTACCCACAGGTTGTATTTCAGCAATCTTATCCCACTTATTGAAAGTTCATGTTTTATCATGAGCAGTGTTAGCAAGATCTTACTACTTGCAGTGCACTGGGAAATATCTTTTACACTAAGTAAACCCAACAGTAGGATATTTTATTTCATATTTCAGCCTGGCAATATTTTACATTATTGTTGAAACAGTGAATGTCACAGAAAGGCAGATGACCCATCTTCGTTTTAGCAGCAGGAAAGAAATATTTGGCATCTATTGCCGTTAAAGAAACTGTGAGAAAGGGAGCTGCTGCCATAGATGTGTGTATTTTGCAACTTCTAAACCATACAGTCTAATAAGTTTTCTAGGGCTGATACGTAAAGAGTGGTCTGATATTTCATTCCTAAATGGGCTAAAATATGCACTTTGCCTTTCCTAAATTTGTGTTTTCTGCAGAAGTCATTTGCAAATCTAGGTGAAATTCTTCCTTCCCACCCCAGAATTCTAGCCCTGTGGAACTGTAATACTTAACATATAAAACTGTCCCTGAGTGGTCACAAACAATTTTTTAATTTTTTCAGCTTTCCTTTAGTTCTAATAATTAAGCATTTTAAATATTATGGAAAAGCTAGGAGGAAAACTTGGATTTAGAAACAAATATAACTCTCTCTATAACCATACTAGCCTAGCTTCCCAAAGCAGCAAAAGCATGGTATTTGAACAAACCTGACATATCTGTTTTCTCAAAGTCCTATTTTCAAAATTCAAGAAATATTTTACCTGAATATGTTATTGGAAACTGGCTATAAAATAATAATGCTATCAGATGAAAGTAAACAATCTTTGTTTTAAGAATCCTTTTCATGCAAATAATTACTCACATTGATATAAAAGCATCGAGCTACAGCACACACAAGGGAAAATTGTTGCAATAAGTTAGAATCATCCTTGACAATTTCAGTCCTAAAGTATAGGAAAGATACATTAGTTGCATTGACAATACTGAAACATGCTCTTATTTTGTAGTACCGACTCTGGACAAAACAAATTCTCTTAAAATACATCATTTTTATTCAGATACTGAAACTGAAGCAGATAATATTTTGCACATTTTCTTACTATTAATGGCTGTGTTCAGTGTATGAGTGTACTGACCCTCTCATTTCCATGTTTGCATCTAGTTCAAACACATATCTGGGATCTGGGACTTTGGTGTCCTTCTGTTCCCTGTTTTCCTTCCTGCCAGAGCTCACTGCAAAGGAAGTACCAGGGAGATGCCCCATCTTATCCAAACTGGGACATGGCAGTTTCACAAGGAGCACTCACAGGTGCACTCACAGGCAGAGAGACAGGTCTCAGGGAGCAAAGCTTGGCATATGGAGAATGTGAGATCTCAAGAGAGAACAGAGCCCATGTCAGAATGAAATACCATAAAAAGAGGTCAAAAAAGTTCCCTTTTATTGGATCCATAACAAGTACCAAAAGATTCTGATGAACATTTATGTCTACCTTGGCAAGATCCAAATACTGCCTGTTGAAAGTTAAGATGAGATATTTTATATTTTTCTTCACACTCTTCTTTTAAGTTAGTGAAAATCAAGACCAAATGCAGCTATATTCCACAACTTCATTTTTCAAAACTGAAACCTGCTTTTGAGCAACTTTGGTATTTTCAAAGAATAATATTCACTTCTGTCAGGCACTGTAAGGCAAAATATTCATTTGGGAATAATGTCATAAACAGCTCTTGAGCTAAACAATATGGGAAATATCTTCTTAGTTACTTGTTAATATTTTTTTTATAATTAAACTTTTTGTTGAAATAAATTAGCAGATTTGATTTTGATTTACTTTTTATGCTAAGAGAAATGACAGAACTACTATAAACTGGGGAAAAATACCACCAACTGCAAGATCATAGCCTAAATTAAAAAAAAAATAATCACTTTTCTGGAACAGATTCAGAACCAGTCTGAGGTGAATTCTTTTGTCTTTCATCAGAGCCTAACTGAAGGACACAGATTATACCTGTCCATAAATTCCTCAAACTTTTTATAAGGATATCAAGAAATTACTTTGTTCTCATATTAAAATAAATATTCATGAATAATAGAATGGAATTGAGTGAGAAATAACTTGGTTCCAATGACACTCTTGGAAATTCATAACCACTCTATTAATTCCAATGAGGTTGTTGCAGTTTAACATTAATATCAAAAAGCTGAGAACTGAAACCAATGGAGCATACTTGTTTAAAAGATGTCTCAAGTCAGTGATGAGTCCCACAAACACTGTTTTTTCTCTAGAATAATTCTACTGAGTGACATTAAAAAAATATATCTTATTTTGTACCAGTCTTTGTATAAAAGTCTGATGGCAGCAAGTAAATCACAGCAGGAGGACTGTAATTTAAAGGGAAATGCAGGGAATTGCCAGCAGAAGTGGTTGCACTTAAGTGGATCTCCAAGTGGCTATTGCTGTTGTATTAATAGCACAAGTCAACACAAAGCATACTTGCTGGTGAATGACAACTACACTGGAGACTCAAAAAATGTGAAAACAAAATGGTAGCAGGGTATTTTTCCCCCTAAACCAAGGGTGCATCCTGGCAGCTGGAGTGCTGGGTGGTCATCTGTAACTTAAAGCGCTGTGTTTCAGTACATAGCCCACAATCTCAACAGGCACTGCCTTGTTGGAAAAAAGCAACGAAAACCCATCCGACGTTCACTGTAGATGGAAGCAGCTATTAAGGAAGGTCGATGAGATGGAAACCCATGCAACCAGAACTGGAGCATGCTGCAAAAAGCCTATAAAAGAACTGAAGCCACGAGCAGCAGTCTCAGGAAGTGTGGCACAGGGGATGAAAACCATTCTGGGTAGTGTTAAACTGCTAGAGAACAATATCTGAGGGGGATAAGCATTAATGAATCTTTAGACATGGAGAAATCCAATAGAAAGCTAACTGAATACATGCTCCCTGCTGACAACAATATCCTAAATATCCTACAACCAAGATGAAAACTCTTAGTGTGAGGGCTAAAGAAAATTTTCTGCTCAAAGCACTACAATCTTAACTACAGCTGTTCAAGTCCCCACGTTGATAATAAGGTCTAGCAAAAAAGCACTACCAGGAAACACTGGAGGACCTTTGCTTTGTGCTGCTGAACTGGTGGCCCACCAGGCAGGACCACTATTCATCTAATTCTGAATAGTTTTACTTCGTGCCTTTTAATTATATACACAGAAATATATAAAATACTACAAAATTAAATGATGGTACAATCTATCACTTTAAAAGCTAATTAACATCCTGGGCTAATTTGTGTGTCTGGTGAACAAGAGTAAGGAAGGACGATACTGCGGAGACCCACAATCCCTCCATACATAATTCAAAACTCATCAGTGATCAAATGTTCAAACAGCACAGTCACAAATGTAGGAGCAAATGAACTGAAAGTAATTCTTGTGCAAAGGAACATATCAAGACAGATGCAACACTTCTGTGTCCTATTGCCCTAGCCCTTTTGCTAGTCTGACATAGGCAGATACACTTTAAGCTGTGCTGATATCTACAGTCCACTCATATGGACATAATTTTGTTACCCAGATATCTATAAGGTGACAAAATGCCCGCTTGTGTATATAGTCATGCAGAAATTGATTTGGATATACAAAATGTGGTAGATAGCACATATATGTACTTCCTGAGCAAGACACCATGAAAAACGTACAAAACAAGATATCTCGGGAAACTTTATCAGTCAGATCACAGTAGTCTGAATTTTAAAATGACATCTCAAATTTAGCACTCAATTTCCTTCAAGAAATGGCTTATTTTTTCTTTAAAAAATACTTATAATATTCAAATTGGTTGGTAAGAGAAGTGCTTATTTATTCAATAAAGAAATCACGTCTTATATGACTAGCATTAGATCATTCACAATTGTGCAAACTATCTTGTTAGGTTTCATATTTCAGTTTATAAACCAACCCTGAACTATTTGGATTAGAAAGAAAATTGTGACAGGAAGAGAATCTCCACTAATGACCCCCATTATAAAAGGATGTCCTCTGAAAAATGTGAGAAAATTTTCATCTGGAATGTCAATCCTATATTTTCAGTTTGTTTCACAAAGGTATTGTTGCTTCCAAAGGCTGCCTGCGTAAAGCAAGATATAGCAGCACAGAGGTAGGGAAATATTTCTAATTTTCTGACAATCATCTGTATGGGACTTTCCATTTAAGTATTATATTTCAATTTCAGGTATCTTTGTGTAAAGTCTTTTACTGACTATGTGAAATACCATTTCAGAATTGTTTGGGCAACAATACCTTCCCACACACAGCTTTTTTTTTTAAACGGTTTCCAAATTATTTTTTTTGGTCCCACACTGGAATTAAAACTAAACCTTCGCAATATTCAGAAATCAGAACCACAATCTCTCTTCTCTGTTTATGCCAGAATCCTTTGTTTCCCACTTTTTGTCACATGTATAAGAAGTTTTCAAACACCAACAGTGGAAACTAAAGCACACAGACTCAACAATTCTCCAGATATCACTGTGCAGTCAGGAGAAAGATTGGATTTCTTTATTAATGCTATGTGTCTTTATAATTAGCGAGCAATGTTCATCTCAAGACCCAAAAGAGCAAAAAATATGACAACAAACTCTAGCTGAGATGCTTTCCATATTTCCATGAAAAAGCCCTAAAAAAACCCTGTAATCTGCAAAGCCAAACAAACTGCAACTGTTTTCTTGCAAGGATATTCTAAGCAGAAAAACGGACTTCATAAAATGTTTACATTCATGAGGAACTTAAAGCAAAAGAAATGAGCGAAGTACCTTTAATAACAGTGCAGTTTTAATTAATAGAACATACTCTAGGGTACTAAGGGGAACAAATTACAATAAAACTTTCAAGTAATCTTACCCGCTGGATAGGAAAAGCAATGGTCTTTTCTACTTATTGTTTTCTTCAGGAAGAAAAATTGTGTAATCCAAACCTAGGGGTTTTTTGCCTATGTTTCCTTAACTTCATTTTCTGTCTAAAGAAAACAGAGGTTAGTTTAGGCTGCAGCCTAGTTTTTCTGGTCCATTTATACTTTTCTCCATTGAAAAATTTTATTTAAAAAATATTTAGCATTTACAGGTTGTGACTATAAAAAAAATCCATGACTACAATTAGGAATCGCAGATACTGGGGCAGAAACCAGCAAAGCTTTACTGACAGTCTCTGACATGGACCATTCTGGTATGTAACAGTATTTCTACTTTATCCCCTTTTTTTTTTTTTTTTGTCATTTTTTCCAAAATCCATTAAATCAGAGAGGAGCTCTACTGGTTGCGCATAGTAAAATTTGTCAGCTTGAAATTAATTTCATTTCATTGGAAGGGGTGGGGCATGGAAAACTCGTTTAAAACTAGAATTCAAAGGAAAATCTGCAAATTATCTCCTGGCTGTCAAAATGCTGCACTCTTTAAAACTGAAGTAAACTGTTCAGGGAAAAAAAATAAAAAATCATAAGAAATGCTGCCATTTTACTTTTTTTTTTCCCTCTTCAGTCATTTATATACAGTTCTGCTTATAATCCTCCTTTCCAAGGAAGGACAGTTTGTCGTATTAAAAAGGACACTTCCTCCTACACTACCAACAGGAGATAATATTATTGTGTGGAGTCACTCTGAAAGGAAGGAGGCTTTTTTAGGAGCTCAAAATAAACTAAAGAGCTGAAGAAATTGAATTAGGTTCCATTCAGCTTTTCTTTGCTTTGTCTTTTTTAATTAAATTCCTAATTTTTTTTAGATTTTTCGCTGCAAGCAGCAGTTTAAAAGAAACCCAAGAATAGTTCTCTAACATCAAGGGAGGGTCAAATAAAGGACATTGTGTACCTTTTGAGAGGCACCTGTGCTCAGCAGCCTGAACACAAAATGAGCCAACATCACTTGGCAAATGGTTTCTTTACTGGCTTTAGCAGAGATCCCTTGGCTCTTGCTGATGCCCTAGGTGCTATGAATCAGCAATAACACCATAGTCCTTTCTCTACAAGTTTTGGTTGTTTATCTTTTCTTCCTTCACAGTGAATTGAATCAAAGGACATAATCTCTCATCATGTGCACTGTGGAAAAATGTTAGCTAATTCTAAGCAAAATAGTTACCTTCAAAAGGTTTTTTTAACAGAAACAGCTACAGCTTTNATTTGAACAGAGAGCAAAAAATAAGACTAGGAGTTAGTCATTAAGGTCCCAGTCTCATAGCCATCTGAACCAAATCAAAGAAAACATGATGAGATTTCTTTTCCTTAGATAAGAATTTCTGTGCACTTCTAAAAATACTTAAAATAGCAGAAAACAACTGTTCCACTCTATTATCATGTCTCTGCTGACTGGCTTAGTCTTCGCACACTAGGATACACTATCATACAAATCCTTCCTTTTCTCCCCCTTAGTGTAAGGTAAAGAAACTTAAGCAGTGTCATCCAAGAAACTACAGACCAGCACAGCAGCTGGCTATACTTACACAACTGTTTCAATCTGGCACTTCATAGAGTAGGCAATGTAGAGTCTCTGCATTAATAATGCAACACAATCTTGCAATGGCTGGATGAGCTTTTCCCCTTCTCATTGTGTTTTAGGATCTCAGATTCTCCTGCTTGTTTCAGATGTCTCTGGTGCTTAAACTTGACTTTCACTCAAGGTTTTTTGAAGGGTATCACCAAAATGTACCTCCAAGCAGTTGAAGAATATCACTTTTAAATATATATATTGTAATGAATTCTTTCGCCTCAGAGAAGGTTAGATTATCTACTCTGCAATCCCTAATATTGGTGCTGCAGCTCTCTTACCCTTCCTGATTTCACAGACTCACAGTGCAAATGCTCTTGTCATTGCCTTTATGGGGTGTCAAAGGTGTTCCCCTGCCTGCAGGATGCCCTGTGCACTGCTGGCAGGAAGCTTACCACAGCAGAAAGCGGTTTCCTCCATCCTTCTCTATATTCATGCACAGCCTGAGATGCAGGGGGAGGATCACCACGGGCTGTGCTCTGAGCCAAAAAAAAAACCTGTTTCTGCTCTTTCCAAGGCATTAAAGAAGGATACCTCCAAAAGAGGGAAACACCTGTAAAATCAAAGAAAACTAGTAGTATTTTCTTTCTCTATTAACAAAAGCAGAGATCTCCTGTCGTATGTACTACCATTTCCTCAGGCGACTTTGTCACGTCCTTTAAAGATGCCTGGGAAGTTAACTCTATTAAAAAAGATGAACTTAAAGCAGCTACAGCTCTGCTCAAGCCTCCCGACTGCTCTGAGCTCCCGTCTTGCAGAGACGGTACAAACGGGGACCACCACCCCGCGGGGTGCCAAGGTGGGAATCGCTGTCCAAGGTACTGGTGCCCGTTGGGGAGGTATAAAACCGGAGAAGAAACCGTGGAGTCCTTGGAGTTTTCTTCATTCACGCTGGCGTGTCGGAGTAGCTCTCACTTTATCTACATAAACTCACAAGCACTGCAACCGAGTTATTAAAAAACAAGCAGTAAGTGAGGTCTCCAGATACAAGAAAAGGATCAAATTCCATCCCAGCTGGCAGATGATTACTGAAAGGGGGAATTTTTTTAAAGCAGCTGCAAGCCTAAGCAGGATTTACCTGGTAATACAATTGTATCAGAGCTTATTGAGAAAACTGAAGGTAAGTACTGTCTGCTAAGAATATTATCACCTCCACAATATGCCAGCATTACTTGCTATCCACAAACCAATAGTTTCTTTCCTGTTTTCTTCTCAGCAGGTGTTTTTTAAAATTCTGTACCAAGGTTAACACATGCTTTTTTTTTTTTTTTTTTTGTGACCTTATTAATGCTTTTAAGTATCTAAAGGGGG
>VXBJ01001920.1:69258-131073 GCA_013400055.1 Nycticryphes semicollaris | reverse complement strand
GACCTTATTAATGCTTATAAGTATCTAAAGGGTGGGTTGAAGGAGGATGGAGCTGGACTACTCAGTGGTTCCGAGTGAGAGGAAAAGGGGCAATGGGCACAAGCTGGAACATAGGAAGGTCAATTCAAATATGAAGAAAAACGGTGAGGGTGACAGAGCACTGGAACAGGGTGCCCAGCAAGGTTGTGGAGTCCCCTTCTCTACAGACCTTCAAGACCCACCTAGATGTAGTCTTGAGTAATGTGTTCTAGGCAATCCCTGCAGGGGAGTTGGGACTAGATGATCTCTAGAGGTCCCTTACAGCTTTCACAATTCCGTCATTCTGTGAGATAGAGGATGAAGTTTAGTAATAGCTGCACAGCAAGGTCTTTAATTAGGATGTGCTTCCAAGAGAGTAAGAACCTCTGAATATTACTTCTTCATCATTTGTAATAGGTGGTGCTATGCTGTGTATTCGCAAATTAGAATATGAAACCCTGTCAATATTTCTGTATCTTTAAACTAATCAATAAGATTTTAGATTATTGTTACCATTGCTTTCAGTAAAAGCTGAATTTTGCTCCCTCCCAGTTATATACAAGAGTATCTCAGCTATCACAGGAGTTCTTTTTCTCCTTTTTTCTTTTTTCTTCCCTAATTTTTCATTAGCTTACTTTATCATAAAACAGAAGTCATTGACAGGCCAAAGATTGTCTATAACAGAGTTATTTCAGCCAGGACTGTAAGAACCCCTTATGACAGACTGACAAAAGGCAGCAAGACACCCAGTGATCAAGAACCACAGCATGACCTACAAGCAGAAAGGTCATTGTTTTGAGCTATCCTCTCTCTGTATAAAACTTCAACTGTCAGGTTCTCAGCTAGATGCCTGCTTTTCTACCCTGGTCAGGTTTCTTCTGTTACAAAATTTCATTGAACTGAGTCAGCTTCCATCATTCTCAAGGTATAATCAAGACAACCCCCTCCTGTTCTGGCACTGAGACCTATGTATATCCTCTTTCACTGTGTTCGTTTTCCTGAATGAGAATTTGAGAAAGAAAGTTTTGCAGAAGTTCAAAATCATAGAATGGTTAGAGTTGGAAGGGATCTTAAATACCACCTAGTTCCACATCCCTGTGCCCTGGGCAGGGACACCTTCTACTAGACCAGATTTCTCAAAGTCTCATCCAGCCTGGTCTTGTTGTTTCCTTGTGGACTGTGTCATAATTGTTTGAAAGGGAACTCATGACAATTTTACCACTTCATATTTTCTATTACATTTTTTTTCAGTGAAAATTATTAAGTTCTGCATTGAAACACATAAAAATTTCTTCACAGATATTGCCCAGATTTTAATGAGAAAAATACCCACCTTCTCCTCTTGCACTCAATTTCATTTTTGTAGAATATTCTGAAAGATGTCACCAAATGTTTCAGCAATATTTTTTTCATTTACAGTGAGACACAGAAATATAGTGGGAACCAAAAAACTAGAAAAAAAAAAATCAACATTTGCAGCCAATATTCTCTGGTCTAACTGAACAAATCATTTGGTGTTGTCTTTGATACTTTGTGTAGAATCCAAATTAGACAACTCTGTTTACTGACTGCTTGACTATCCAAATGAAGCCAGAGTACAATTTGCAAGCCATAACACTCATCTTCCGGCATGTGTGGGTTAATCAGAAACAAAATATCTGAATTACTTTTACCATTATGTTTGTTTACTGAATTTATCTACTGGAAATACCATTTTCCTCCATTGTATACTTCATTCATTGCAAATCAAGAATACTCATGTGTTGTATCCTGAAGTTATTTCAATTTACACATGTAAAACAACAGCAGAATTTAGCTGTCTACTAATGACTGCATGAGTTTACTGCCACATTTGAATATTACTGCAAGACTGATCAAGTGTCTTCCTAATGAAAATTATGAGTTACACTTTGTACATAGCATAAAGGAAGTATCTTTCACATGCAGATGCCAATGCTTCCCAAGGTTCTCCTTCAATAGGAATTCAGTCTGCTCTTTGTAGATGCTGTACAGCCACAGGCCATCAGAAGTCCCTGTTTACTGTGGCACAAGCTTACTCAGCATAATAATGGAGAGCTTGAAAGGCCTTCAAATATGCTCTGTGTGATAATTTTATTAGCTTTATGCATATCAGAAGTTTAATTACTGGTCTGGAAAAATATAAATACAAATTATAAAATTCAGACAGGTTATATATCCAAGCAGCTAGGAATAAACTGCTAGTTTCACTAAGAATGTATTAACACTGTTTTGTTTTTAGGAAGGTACTTACTGTTGCTATTCACTGTTTAAGATTGAATACCATAGAATCATAGAATGGTTAGAGTTAGAAGGGACCTTAAAGATCATCTAATTCCAACCCCACTGCCATGGGCAGGGACACCTCCCACTAAACTGAGTTGTTCAAAGCCTCATCCAGCCTGGTCTTGAACAGTCCCAGGGATGGGGCTTCCACAACTTCTCTGGGCAACCTTTTCCAGTGTCTCACCACCTTCACAGCAAAGAATTTCTTTCTGGTATCTAGTCTCACCTCTTTCAATTTAAAACCATTACCCCTCGTCCTATCATTATACTCTCTAACAAAGAGTCCCTCTCCAGCTCTCCTGTAGGCTCCTGTCAGATATTGGAAGGCTGCTCTAAGGTTTCCCTGGAGCCTTCTCTTCTCCAGGTTGAGTAAGCCCAGCTCCCAACTCTCTGAGCCTGTCCTCGCAGGAGAGGTGCTCCAGCTCTATGATCATCTTCGTGGCCCTCCACTAGAACTGTTCCAACAGGTCCATGTCCTTCTTGTAATGAGGACTCCAGAGCTGGACACAGTACTCTAGGTGGGGTCTCACAAGAGCAGAGTAGAGGGGTAGAATCACCTCCCACGGCCTGCTGGCCACGTTTCTTTTGATGCAGCCCAGGATGCAGTTGGTTTTCTAGGCTGCCACTGCACACTGCCAGCTCATGTTGAACTTCTCATCCACCATCACTCCCAAGTCCTTCTCCTCAGGGCTGCTCTCCAGCCATTCTCCACCCAAACTGTATTTGTGCTTGGGATTGCCATGTCTCAGGTGCAAGACCCTGGACTTGGCTTGGTTGAACTTCATGAGGTTTGACTAGCCCACCTCTCAAAAGTGTCAAGGGCTCTCTGAATATCACCCCTTCCTTCCAGTGTGTCGACCACATCACACAGCTTAGTGTCATCGCCAAACTTGCTGAGAGTGCACTCTATCCCATGTCCATGTCTCCAATAAAGACTTTAAACAGCACTGGTTCCAGTAACAACCCCTGAGGAATGCCACTCATCATTGGCTGCCATTGACCACAGCCCTTTGAGTGCTGTCATCAAGCCAGTTTCTGATCCACTGAGTGGTTCATCCATCAAATCCATGATTTTCCCATTTTGAGACCAGGTTGTCGTGCAAGACAGTGTCAAATGCTTTGCTTACGTCCAGGTAGATGACATCTGCCATATTTCATATCACAAGTGCTCAAATGAAACAAATTGAAATACGACTTCTAGGTTCCCAAACCATCTTGAGGAATACAAAATAGTGACATGCACATCCCATGAATCTATCCAGTAAGTCAGCTTTTAAGTAAATAAAAGCAAATACAGTAGTCATAGAAGAAATAGTAAGAAACTAAGTAGATGGCTCTTAAAGAGACTGCTATTTTTCTAGCTACACAAAATCTTGCATAATCTCTTCAGAATGTTGTGGTAGGTTCTGCTTTTTAAAAGGTCACTGAATCAATAATGAATACACGCATGCACACACACCTATACAGGTATTTAATATATACAGTTTTAGAACATTGCTTGGATCTCTAAAGCCCCCTTAGTGTGAAATTGATTCAGATTGTTTATACAAAGAGGAATAAAACTTTTCATTTTGCTAATGAGAATAAAAACTAGCCAAGAAAACAGTGTATTTCCTTCTTCTCTCCACCAAACTGGAAGTAGGAGGTAATTCTTTAAATTCAGATATTTTCCATTGGACTTGTTTCTTTCATTTAAGAGAAAGCAAGTATTGTACACACCTGGATACTTAGAGGTTCCAGTTTTATGCATGATTCTTCTCGGTATGCACTACAAAAGTACTGGCACAATTTTAGCCATCCCATCCATTTTTTAGGACTCTTGCCACCTACCACCTGTAATTTACATAATAGAGCATGTAATTTGAGATGTGCACTTGCTCCTCCCCACATTCATTTTCAGTACGGTACAGTTCACCTGTTAAGTAATAGCAATTCATCACTCTGACAAATAGCACAATAAAATTGCTCACTGTGTCTTGCAACCGCAGCCAAAATCAAACCAAAAGAAAAGGTCTTGCACTCATGTTTTGGACTAGACATAGACCCATGTAATACCATCTCAAATTCAATTACTTCGCACTGTGATTATTAACAACAGAACAATATAATGACTCTGAGTGAAGATAAAATTCCTCTGGTTAAGTGGGTCCTTGATGCTGAAATTTCTTTGCCAAATTAAAACATTTTTTCCCCAGGCATTTGGGAGTCTCATTAAAAGCCCATTTAAGTCAATGAGAATCTTCCCATTGACAGACATGTTTGAATTAGGTCCCCACTGCATTAAAATTGAAACACATGGAGGTCAATTTTTAGGAAAAACAATTTCCTGGTGCTGGTCTGAACGTGTTTCTGTCCCTCCTTATGCATCCAGCACAGATTTGTGTGTTTTTATGAAGCAAGTACACAAAAATGTACAGAAAGAGATCTCACTACATAGATACATGTAATAATCCAGTCTACAGATATAAATTGTGACAGTAGATAATTTTAAATAAGCCTCAGAGTTTTTTCAAAGCCTCTTGGCTCTCATATGTATGCCCTCAAGCACATGATTCTTTCTTCCTCTCTCTTTTTACTAAGAATCACAGGATTTTTGCACTTAAATTCCCCACCCATAGCTATATAATGTTATCCACAAAAAGCCTACAGCTACATTAAGGAGATGGCTGTGTGCACCACAATTCCCAATGTGGTGCCCTAATTCCAAAACTGCTTCTCAAATTCCCCTGTCACTGATCATCTAAACCTGTACAATCCCTAGACTTCTTTGGGTTTGACATTAATACTTTTCAGGTGTAAAAGGAACTGTGGCTTTCCCAATGAATATTTCTCATTCCCCAGGAGGCTGGACAAGACGCAGTTACCTCATCTTCCTGAAACTGCTCAACTGTGTGTGTGTGCATCTATTATATGTATAAATATTTTAGATATATGTACATATAATAAAATTGAGTTTCAGTGAGAGCAAGAATGAATAGGACTATGCAGCCTACATTAATCCTTAATCTGGAGAATCCTCAATTCCAGTCCCTCCTCTAATTTTCATGGTTTGGGCTAGCCTGGCCACTGAGACGAATGACAGATGCTGTCCCCCATCTCTCTCTCCAAGGAGATGAGAGAGAGAAATAAATTTATAAAAAGAAAAAACTAAATTACTTTAATGAAAACATTAATAAATTAATAAAATAATAAAGAAGAAAACAATGAAGTATATACAATATACTCCCAGGATGATGATCACGTCACCAGGAGGCACTGTGGAAGTCACTGACTGGACTCAGTGAGGGAGAAGAACTGGATTAGAGATCTGGATTCAGGACTGCATGGATTGGGATCAACGGCTGATGAACAGACTACCCCTTGGATGCCACCTATTGAAGAAAAGGGGCTGATTCTTTATCCCTTGGCTTTTATATGCAGCATGATGCAGATGGGATAAAATACTCTACTGGTCAGTTTTGGGTCACCTGTCCTATCCTCTCCATTCTCTACGCTTTTCTGCTTCCAACCCTCCAACGGCACAAATAACAGTTACCTGACTTTGTTTTTTATAGCAATAAGCGTAAGCAAGAGCCTCTCTGCATATCATTCCTTGGCATAATCAGGTCTTATCACTTTGAGAACAAACAGAGTCTCTATATATAGTTAATTTCAGAGTTCAGTTAGTAAGAATATGCTTAGCTAAAAAGTGAATTTTCTGAATAAAAATTTGATTCTGATCTACTTCAAACCAAGACATTATTACACAGTATGGGACAAAAAAAAAACCCCATTCAGATGTTAGAACAGGAATAAAAGTCTTTTGTCCCAAGCCTCAATGGTTACAGATGTTGATTATCCAATAAATTATAGACATTGTTCTTTGGCCTAATAAACCTTGAATTACTTTGAACATAAGGGAGCAACTTAAAACCAAAAGTCTGAGCCATTGCCATTCCTACTCCCATCCCAGTACCCTACTGGGAATCATGCACAGGCTTTTACTGAGAGGATCAACCACTGAAACAAATTACCAGAGGAAGTGATGCCAAAGTGACAAATTCCGATCACGATCAGACACCTTTATGGAAGACAATCTTTAGCAAAAACTCAATATATTTTAGAAACACACAGGTAGCTGGACGAAAAATATATTTGGCTACCTGAAAGAACTCAAAGTGATCCGCACAGTCTCAGAGGTCCTTTTGCTCTTAAGTACTATAAACTTTAGGAAGTGGCATGTGCATTCAGCTAGGTGCGGTCAAATCCATGTTGTTTCTCAGACCACTTTCTATTTTTATTGCAAAACTGTTTCAAAAGTCCAAATTACTGCATGAGTTTTTCTGGACGGTATCATGCAGATAATCAAACCAGATGATCTCATAGGTCCTGTTTGGTTTAAAATTTCATGCACTTCCTCTTACTTTTATCTGCCAAAAATATTTTCATATTCTGAGCAATTATCTAAAGAGGAAAGCTGAACATTTGCAATCTAAATGCTTCCTTACAAATGGCACAGACAAATCCTGCTTCCATGTGTGATATTACAAATGGAAATATCAACTGATCAGAGAAAGGCATCTAAAAAAAGTGACATGTTTTCAATATTCTGAGATTATTTTCAGAGGTAGATACAAACTGGATGTGCTTCATGGTTTAGCTATATATCTCCTCCTAATGGCAAGTGAACAGCTAAAAAGTCTTGCCTCAAGCTGACAACAGGGTCTTGCTTTCCCAGATATAAGATCACTATTTGACTAAAGCTAGTAGACTGCAATCTGCTATTGAAGTAACATTGAAAGACAGATCAGCGCTGGCTTTATCTCATAAGAGAGATTTTTACAGCTCCCTTGGAGCCAACTCTATTATATACAATTCACATTTGCACTAAGATTCATAGCCCTTGGAAGAGTTTGGATTCATTCACTGTCCTAAGCATTTGTATCTGACTTGGAATAGCTGAAAGAGGATGTGTTGGCACTCACTTCGGTGCTGCAAATAAAAATTCAAGAGAAAAAAACACATTTTCCTCCTTTTAGTTTCTTTCTGAAAGTATTCTCTAACCTCAGAGTACAACATACATCTTACTTGAATGTTATCATAACTAACTGAAACTTGAAAAATGTTGTTAAATTCTACTCAGAGTATACATAAATCTTCAGAACATTTAGAAAAAAAATCCATAGAAGTAACTAGCTGGTTCATTTTGTCTATCAGTTACAGAAAGCAGTGAATAGTGGAAACCAGTAGAAAATTTCATATGCCAAATGACATATTCTGGGTTATTTACAAATAATGTAGCACTGTCAATAAAACAATTCTGACATAGCAATATCAAGACACAAAAAAAAAAAAAACCAAACAGAAAAACAACCAAGAAGTTCTGTTACCCAGGGCTGACAACAGTTAAATTTTTCCTGCCAGAAAGGTTAGCAGCAAAAAGTGCTGTCTGACAGATTTTTTCAAAGCCAACAAAATATTTCAGGAATGTGAACACTTGTGTTTCAGTCCATTTATATTATAAAAAAATAAAATGCCAAATGTAATCTGAGAAATAACTGGTTGATATCTTGCTCAAAACAAGATCTACTTGGATCAGAAATTTTTCTGCAAGTATAATGTATGTTGCATGATTTTCCAGTCTCAAGTGACCTGTCAGTGTACACGTATGAGCAAATGCACAACCTTCTTGTTTGAGTTAGGACTACAGAAACGCTCTAAGTCCAGAACCTTTATGCTACAGCTTAAAGCACAGCTTTGGAAGTCAAAGCTATATTATTTTATCTCAGAGGTTGTTGCCACATTGGCTTTCTTTATTTGATCAGAAACCCAATTTTGTAGCTCTAACATGTCAGAAGATTATAGTCAACTCTGCATGACAGACAAGAGGCAACCTGTAGCTAGTTTAAGACCTCAAATACCTGGGGGTGGAGAGGGATGTCTTGGTAATACTAAAGGATATATTTTCTGGTTTCTAGGATTATTTCAAAGGCATGTTCAGTGATCAGAAAAAGGCCCTTAAACCTAGCTTAATATCTTCCAAACACTTGAATGCTTATCTAAAATCCAGTATGTCTTTATATCCATTACTAGCTATATGTTTTCTTTTTGTGAAGAATTTAGGCTTTTGATAGCTTCAAACACTAATGCAGTCTAAACTAACACAAACATTTAAAAAATTAGATATTAAACTCCACACTACAAGGCTCTGTTGCTTTAATTATGAGTTTTCAAATAAATTGGTGAAAAAAACAGCATGTACACCATGCAATTTAAATTGGGGGCTACCCACAGGCTATGACGTGTACCTATTAAAAAAAAAAAAAGGTATCATAGTAAAAGAAAAATCATGGTATTAGCACTTAAATACCAATGTCAGAAGTGTGAGATTGACTTAAATGGCATTGATGAGACAGAAGCTGGGCAATCAGAACCAAACCCACACAGAGCCATCAAAGACAGGGGCAGCTACCCAGCATTGCTACTTTTGTCTGTGTTACATATATATTTTTGTCTGTATTCACACCGCTTATAGTGTGAACTATCCTCTAGGAATGTACTTGCTGCAGTTCCTCTTCTGGCCCGTAGCTTCCTGGCTCAGTGTTGCCCTTCTCCTCTGGTCCTTGGACATCCCATGTGAAAATGCTGTGAGGAGTGTGACAGAAGACCCTGAGTATCTTTCTCACCCATCGTATCTGTGCTTCTTAGGACTCTCGGCAAATACAGAGCTCTAATTTCCAAATGTCTCCAAACCCAAGAAATGCAGCCTACCTTTTACCAGGCAAGTGAAATAAAAACAAGACACCCACTGTGCTGTAAAAAAGTTTGGACCTTTTAAAATAATTCCTTACAAATCATTTGTATATTAAATAATCAATAAATA
Organism: Nycticryphes semicollaris; assembly: GCA_013400055.1. Classification (NCBI taxonomy): domain Eukaryota; kingdom Metazoa; phylum Chordata; class Aves; order Charadriiformes; family Rostratulidae; genus Nycticryphes; species Nycticryphes semicollaris. The sequence goes on along the minus strand of VXBJ01001920.1, from coordinate 121,889 downwards.
TTTAACTGCACCTTTTTTTTTCTTTTTTCTTTTTTCTTTTATTATTTTTTTAAAAACTTTAACAAAAAGGTAATAGAAATTATAATGGTCTACATAGAAGCAAGAGTATGTTAATTTTCTTAGCAGGTATATCCTGCTAATGGAATATATTCACAGCATTACCATATCAGCATGTTAATACCATTTGCAGAACTCAGTAAGAGTTAATGAGAACAATAATTATTTGAGAGCCAATGTTGCTTTGGGCTTTATTGTTCTTTTCTTATAATTCTGAGCTTCTTTGTTTTGGACTCTGTAGATCGGTAAACTGACTGCATCGCCAAGTAATTGAATTTCTCTTATTATACACACAGAATAAAGAGTATGCCATGCAGTCAGGACTTAGACAATGCTTTTCTCCTTCTCGCTGGATCATTCAAGCCCTTTTTGTGGGAATGAGTCAGATCCTTATTACAAATACACTGTTGAAACTCAGTGCAAGGTCCACAAATATTGGTAGATATTCTTCATTTTCAGGGGGGTTGTATAATCAAGATAAATCACCCCATCAACTGCATATTCAAGCAGACTGAAGGCTTGTAGCAGCCATGAATTAATTAGTAAAAATAATCACATTAAGGCTTGAACATAATACTAAACTGGTATGGCATTAACATTTTGGTCACTAAACATTTTTAATTAAATTTAATCAAGCTCTCACATCATTATGGCTACAGTAAACTAACTAACCACACTGTCTTGTCCCTCTGTGTCAGTATGCATTTTTGCCAACACTGTATACATTCCCTAATGAAACTACATTTAAACCCAGAGAACATATGTATCATAATGTTTATTTATATCTCTCAATGTTAGTGGCATTTCCACTGAAATATGTAGACAAGGAACAGTCTGTATATTAGCAGCTCCACCTCTACCCTGATAGAAAGGCAACCCAGGATTCATTTCCCACCTAGGTTAATTCTTCATACAAAATTGTTATTTACTACCACTCAAAATGCAGCCTGAGCCTCCCCTTTTCCAATCAAGACCTAAGCAAGAATGTTGCCAGCAGCAGCACCTATGTGCTTTTCCACAAAACCAAACTGCTTGATAGAAAATTGTCAGTTCAACTAAATTTAAGTGCCTGCTTCCCACATTTTTCCATAAAAATGGTATTTGGGAAATAAAAATATTTTGATCCAGACATGTTCTACTACACAAGCAGGTGTGTCTTTTCCCAATTGAAATCAGCTCTTATATATTTATGTGACTGAGTCTTATCCTCTCTACATTTCTTTTTAGGATACCAGTATGACTAAGATGGGAAAAAACAATGGAGAATCTCAGAAGTAATACTTGAAATCAATTTATATAGTGAAACTAAATGTCACCCTCATAAATATTTATAAGAGAGGATTTCACATTATATGTTCAGCATTGAATGGTGCATGTTATTCTTATTAATGTTTCATAAACATTTGTACAAAAAACAATATGCTTTACTTTGCTTCTACGTATTAAGTAGAATTATAGCAGCATCTGCTTCTAACAGTTGAGTGCACAAGCTATTCATGCCCTGTCGTAAATTCCATGATGCATTAAGATGCCATTAAGTGTACCTTCTGTGGTTGTCTCCTCATTTACATACCTTGTAAATCATCAGGTAAAAATCAAGTGAATTGGGGAGTAATCTCCTGCACTCTTCCCTTCTGTTATAGAATCCAGTGCCATCCACATCTTCCTCCATCAGGATCATCACCATCAAAACATGAAGTCAATGATGTCAGTTATGAGAAACTTAATTGCTAACGGCAATTTGATTTTTTATTTTTAACAAGTCCATTTTTTTAAACAAAATTTGAAAGCCAATAGATATATGCCAGCCAGAAGACATGAGCATGGTGGCGTGTCCTTTTTTCCTCGAGGATCCTCATTTTAGAGTCTTATTTCTCTTAANTTTTTTTTATTTCAGTAATATTTCCTCACTGTTTCAGTCCCTCTAACTACCAATTTAGTTCCTTCGATCCAACTTTTAAGGAGATAGTTGGAAAAAGTTTTCTTTTATGAAAATATCCAGGCAGTTTCCTGCATTGGCTGGCACCATGGTTTTGTCAGGGTTGCAGCTGTAACTCCACTGTCTGCAGATAATATCTTTCACCACTCTGGTAATTCAGCCTTTAATGGTCAGGAGCTTGGAAAGAGGCAACTGCACCTGGGTACCAGAACTGGCAAAGCAATGCACTGCTGGCAGAAAATCCTGTTGATTGGATTGTTTTGCCTCCAACATTCAAACATTTCAGGCCCCATAAATTAGTCAGATCAGCTTTCTCTGAACTTAACCATTACTTTCATGCATTTCTCATGAGCTTTCCTCTTTCTGTGAAGACAGGTAAAAACATATAACCTATAAAAATGTTGCCCAATATCTTCATTGTGTTGCATTGTCCTTGAAAGCAAACAGGCCTGGTGAATTGCAAGGCCTGAAGTCAGCAACAAAAGAAGGCTGGAGAGGAGGGAGGAAGGGAGGGATGGGAAGGAGAGAGAACGGTAAGCAAAACTGAGTGCACATATGCATCCAAGGTGAACTGCAAGACTGCCAGAGGTAACTCATCTATTTCATTTTGAATCTGTCAACTTGTACCAGAAAAATATTTTTTAAACTTAAGAAAATTAAATAACCTTTTATTTTAGGGTCAGACTTTCACCTAGCACACATGACTCCCTTGCTATGAGAATGCAGCCCACGGGAGTTCTTAGCATCCTTTCCAAAAGCAACAGCTTCTTAAAATGATCAGATCACAGACTTTTCCCTCAGAAGGAGAAGGAAAAAAGGAAGGAGGAAGTTAATAAATAATATAGTTTCTTGCATTTATTGCCAAACATTATGAAAAACCCCACAGCCCTTTGTAACTGATGCTTTCNAACAAAAAAAAAAACCCACACAAAACCAAAAACCCCCAAACCAAACAAACAAAAAACCAAAATCAAACTCAAACTAGAGGAATGAAAAGGAGTTAAAACAAAAGCCTCTTTCTCTTTGTGGGATTTCCCCACACACACAGTCTCTTTATCATATCTTCCATACTGTCTCTGTACCTGAAATAAAAGAGATGGAGAGTATCTCAGCTTTTGCAGAACCAGAACATAACTNATGCACTGCTGGCAGAAAATCCTGTTGATTGGATTGTTTTGCCTCCAACATTCAAACATTTCAGGCCCCATAAATTAGTCAGATCAGCTTTCTCTGAACTTAACCATTACTTTCATGCATTTCTCATGAGCTTTCCTCTTTCTGTGAAGACAGGTAAAAACATATAACCTATAAAAATGTTGCCCAATATCTTCATTGTGTTGCATTGTCCTTGAAAGCAAACAGGCCTGGTGAATTGCAAGGCCTGAAGTCAGCAACAAAAGAAGGCTGGAGAGGAGGGAGGAAGGGAGGGATGGGAAGGAGAGAGAACGGTAAGCAAAACTGAGTGCACATATGCATCCAAGGTGAACTGCAAGACTGCCAGAGGTAACTCATCTATTTCATTTTGAATCTGTCAACTTGTACCAGAAAAATATTTTTTAAACTTAAGAAAATTAAATAACCTTTTATTTTAGGGTCAGACTTTCACCTAGCACACATGACTCCCTTGCTATGAGAATGCAGCCCACGGGAGTTCTTAGCATCCTTTCCAAAAGCAACAGCTTCTTAAAATGATCAGATCACAGACTTTTCCCTCAGAAGGAGAAGGAAAAAAGGAAGGAGGAAGTTAATAAATAATATAGTTTCTTGCATTTATTGCCAAACATTATGAAAAACCCCACAGCCCTTTGTAACTGATGCTTTCTCCTTGCCTGTCATCTGTGTTTATACCATACCCATCAGTCTTTGCAACCCTCAGTCCTTGAACTCCTTCTGAAAGGAATAGAGAAGCATCTAACGTGCTTTATTATCAAACACTGAGACTCTTTCTTTAGCCTTTCAAGAAACAGTGGGGAGGAGGGACTGGAAATCTTCTGAAGATTAGAGGAAAAAGATGCTCAACGGGGGGTGACAGGTCTGCTATAAGCTTTTTGGGTACAGAGAATAACCCCCAAAGGTGAAATGAGGACAGCTTTGCAAACTGATCCCACCCATGTCAAACAGAGCTTTTGGAGGAGAGCCCATTTCAAGCCAGTTCTTCAAACAGGAGGAGATCAGGTCTGATTGGATCAGGCACCCTAAAGAGCTCAGGTAGACAATGGAAACCCACTTTTACAGATACCTCCTGATATACCAGTCATTTAAAAATTATGACAATTATTCAGTACTATTAGTAAAAACATTAACTTGAAAGGCAATGAAGCTTTGTCAACCTTACACGAGAACAATGTGAATACAGGTAGAAGTTACAAGCCAATGAGTTCGGGTGCCAGCACAGTTGCAGAAATAGCAACTGCTATTCTGAGGTGCCACAAGCTGATGGAGAAACATGTTCTCCCACAGATTATGTTGGGTCACTCTCCATGAGGACAAACCCTGTATTGGCCAGTTGGCTCTTTCTGTGCCACTGCTAGCCCTCATCCCACATTTACTTATCATCTCAGATCAGAAGCTGACTTTGTGCTGAGTTATCATTTGGGAAAAGCTGTTGTCATTATAAATACTTAAACCCTTTTCACATCATCTTGTTTCATTTTTAACCTCTCTAACTAGTTTACAGACCAGCCTGCACCGACAAAGCTTTCCTGCTACCTTTTCAGTGATTGCTGCTACTACAACATTTTAATTTCTCATTTAGGAAAGCAATGAGGTTCTTTGTTGATCCCATTGCTCTTTAACTCTGGAACAAGTAGGAGAAACTCTTCATGACACAGACTAAAACTGCAGCGCTGAACACACTGAAAAATTAGAGCATACATTTGCTGCTTAGAGACTGTGTGGTCACTTCAGCTTCTCCCGTCTTTTGTTACTGGATCTCCATGTATTTAGTGTTACAGTCTCTTACTGCAACCTCACAGCTCAGAACATTTAAAAATAGATTTGCATCCTAATCTAAATTCAGAACAATCATCTATCTCCATTGAGAAAGTCTTCAGTTTCACTGTCCCACAAAACAATTATCTCTATCTAATGCTATAAACACCTCTATATATTCATTCGTAAGTAGATTAACAACAATATCTGTATCATTTAGACTTGGTATTTTTAGTCCTAACTGTAAAACCCACATCCTCCAATTGCTTACATCTGTGCAGAGTTCAGTCCAATTCAGTCACAGGCTACAAAGACACAGCAATTTGCCCATGTGTCTTTGTTTCCAGCAAACTGATCCCAGAAATTACCACATTACATTTCTTACTCTCTAAGAAAGCAACCAATGTGTATAAATAATTAAAAAATCTGTCTAAGAGAAGTGCTTGAGCACTACTACTGTGTAAATAAGTTATGATTCCTTTAAGCAGTTGGAAAACATAACTGAATGCAGAAGAACAGCCTAATGCTTAACATCTAAAATCTATTAATTTTTATTACCACAAGTGCAAATGTATATGCATATACGTATCTACATATATCTATATCTCTTGGTCTTCCTAACTTCAGAGATCCTTTTTGTTACTACCTACATGGGTAATTAAGGATACAATTGTTTTGTTCCTTACTTCTGTTTTTTTCCTCCAAGAACACCACTACATGTTTTGTGACAGGCATACTATATCCAGCAAGAGAAAAGAAAAGCTTGCTATGATTTTCCTTTCCTAGACAAGCAGAAAAGAATTACTCAAAGTAAGACTGGAAAAACTAGTACAAATTTGAAACCAAACCAAAACTTTTTAACTAAAAAAAACCCTTCAGTTTCACTCATATTTTTTCCCTGGAGAGTTTTGAGGAAAAAAAACCATTTCCATCACTTTCACATTTTTTTCCTACTCCCTTTATTTTTATATTCAGATAGGAGAGGGAAAAATGTCCTAGAACAAGAGACATTTTGTGTACTTGTAAAATCATATTCTTGAGGGGACAAAAAAAAACCTTTTCATGAACAATTCCACCTCTTCAAAATGAAAAACGTTTCGAAAAAAAAATAAAAGCAGCAGCAGACAAGTGTTATAAAAGGTATTTTAAACATATCTCACTCATATTTATGACTCTGAAATGTGTGCTATCTCAGTACTCCCTGCTCTGTTACATTATTCAGCTGCCAACTGCCCTGCATTTCATATCTTTACAGGCATTTAACATAAAGCACACTTCATTCTGGCACTGAATATTACTTTTTTCCTTCAGATTCCCATATCATCTTTATTTCTTCCCTATTCATCTAGGTGAATTCATTCATTTGACTAATGCAAGTTACTATCATGTTTAGGAATGGAGCTCTATATATCTACTTTTTTATTTTGCCCATCATTGTATTCACTGGATATCAGACTTTTGCTGCACATTTTCCATGCAAAGTCCCTTTTAGATATTAAGTAAAATCATGTTATTTTTTTGTTTGTTTGTTTTAAATTTGGTTTCTTTTCTTTCCCTCTATGGCTTTCAAGCCTTTTCCTGCCATTTCCAGCTCTCTTCATGTCACTCGCAATCCTCATGCCAGCATAGCTTGAGAGGATGGATATGTGAACCCTGGGAGGTGCCATCCCCTTCTACAGGTAGCCAAAGCCAAGCTGGTTGCATTCAAGAAATCTATCTAGGTCAACATCCTAGAACAACTTCCTGTTTCTCTGTCCTTTCTTTTTATACCACTGAAATAAAAAATAATCCCTGTTACAGAATATGCATATATACTCTCACCGTAAGTTAAACTACACGGAAGCTGTCTTGGATTTGACTAGACAGCTACTGTTTTGTATATGAGACTTGCTTTGTTTGCAGCATAAACATAGAGGGTCAAATCTGTCATTTTAATGTGGAAAGCTATTTTGCACAGCACACTGACACGCAAAAACTTATGGTATGAAATAAATGTTCTAGGCATATGCAGTTTTACTCTCAAAGCAAAAACATCTCCCAAAAGATTACATTCTCTAGCAGTGCACTGTTGTGATCTGAAATAAAACAGTGCATAATTGTATAATACAAATGTGACAGCATTTATTTCAGAAGTAACTAGCATTAGAATAATAATAATAATAATTAATAATAATAATATGATTTGCAAAATGCTGGTTGCCATTCAAAACTCTCCTGAAACCACTCAAACTGCTTGATTAAGTAAACTAACAAACAGCTCTTTTTTTTCCCTCTGCTTCCTTCTCTCTGTCAAAAATAAAAAGCAGACAAACACAGTATGGCTCGCACCTGCATTTCTAATTGATGTCATTCTGGCATAGCCGTTTGAATTTTACCAAGTCCAGAGCCTGTTTCAGAAAATTATGAAATTATTAATTATGTTTTAAAGAAATACCATTTATTATTGTATTGTTTGTGCTAAACTCTTCCCCTACTGGAACCCAGGCTGAAGACTAATACCATATTCTTACTGTAGTCTGCATACAAGTAATGTGATTTATGATTCACGCAGAAATTCAAAGTGGATAAAAGCTTTTTTTAAGTTATATTTTTCATTGATTTAAAGTACAATTCTTGAACCTGATGACTGTGTGAATTGCTTTTCCTCACCTGCTTAAAAATCTTACAGGAAAATTCTTTTGTTAAACTGTCTTTTTATTTAGACGTACTGAAAGCAAATTCATATTTCCTCCGATTAGAGTACAAACCTTTGGTTGACAGCTATTGAGATGGAGAGCAACCACAATGCAGTCTCACATCTACAAGGAAAATGCCTCTCACTATACCTAGTCCTAAATACTCTACACAGGAGAAAAGAGGAGAGAGATAAAAAACACCTACAAAATCTAGTGGGAACAAATGCATCTACTGTTCGCTGAATTTTCCAGAAACATGTTTCTATTTTCCAAATTATATACCTAACACAGAGCTGGCTTTCACCTCCTGCCAGCAAATGTTTCATTGTCTTATTTATTTTAAATTGAGAGACAGCAGGTGGGAGAGAGAATGACATTTTATTAGAGGACCAAGATTCTGAAACTCTAATTAAATTTGGATCACCTCTGTTCTTTTCAGTCCTAATTGGCCCAACAGCATAGAGAATTCTACGTTGCTTAAGTCAAATATTTTCAAAAGGCCTGTTGAGGATAACTTATCTGTGTTAAAATCTTACTTTTTAATGGATATATACTCAATTTACATCTACATAAAATTGTTAATCAGAGTACTGAGGTGTACAATGTTAATAGGTATATCAGTGAGAGTTTGATCCATTCAGCCCAAATATTCCTGTAAGCACTCGTGTCTATAACTGGGATCCACTAAACTCTGCTCAGCTGCCACCTGCTGCGAGTGACACTGGAGCCCATGAGATGTCCCCACCAATACACGAACAATCTTACTGCCCACCAGTACACGAACAATCTTACTCTCCGCTATACTATACACAGCTTCAACATATTCAGAGGCTTAAATGTGGCCTTAAAATATCTGGTCTTTTCTTCATGGACTTCTTTAAAATTTTATCTGTTATCTGGCTTTTGTAATAACAAAACAGAAATAGTCCAGAGATAACTTTGATGACCTAGAGCTTACGTTAGGTTTTTCTCGTTTGCAGACATTCTGAGTTCTCCCAATCGAATTCTGGCTTTTATCATGCCATCCATTCTCAGCTGTAAGACACTAGTAATTTATCAGGATATTTCAATAGATGATGTATTCTGCAGGATATCATTGTCATCTACATATTCAAATGGCACAACTTGCAGATATTAATTATTTTAATATAAATTTAATTCAATACATATTTAATATAAATAAATCCCTATTTTTAAAATGTGCTGCTCCTTTTCCCCTCTTTATTTTCCTAAGTTAGAATGTAATGACTGCATATTCTTGCCTCTTTCAATTTGGAGAAATTTAAAAAGCAAAGAAAAAAATTCTCCATGCACATGTTAGAAATGGAGTGAAATCTAGTATTACCCAATATTTATGGAAAGTTTAGAAAAAAGCAAAACAAGCTGGTCTCAAAAAGAGTTTGTGAGAAATTACATAGGCTATATGCCATCACAACAGAATGTTTCCTAAACAGTGTAGTCAGACAGAGCTATTACGAATGTAATAGTATCTCCCAAAGAAAATAAAAATATCACATTCTTACAGCTTCTTACACTCCAGAGTCCAATTTTTTCACATTTTGGTTGAAGTCTGTAACAGCTCTGGAGATGGATTTCATTAACGTGATCTTCATTGCTTCACTTCTCTTTCTACGTCCTCCCTGCTCTTTAGCTCTGAAGAGAGCCAGTGCTTGTTAAGGGTAGAGCATATATATGGTAGATATATATATATATATGACAGATCAATAACCTAATAAGGGCAAAAGTGCCAGGGGGAGAGCAGAAAAAGAAGGAAAACATTTCACAATTTACATTTGTTCCTCTTCTAATAACAGATGTGAATCAAAGTTTATCTATGTGAACTGGGAGTTCTGGATCAGATTCTAAAGCCTACCCAAAAATCCAACTGTGTTTCAGTTAGTTATTTCAGTTCTAAGTCCTGATGTTCATTTTAACCCTGCTCAGCAGCTGGCAGCAATGCTGGGAGTTTCTAATTATGGATAAGTGCAAGGTCCAGTGAAAATCTGTTTTAAGGCCCTGAGCAGTCATGAAGGGTTGTGTACTTCAAGATTCTAGTTTACGACCAACTGTTTTCACAAAGAATCAGTTCTGCTGAGGAACTTGGANTTTTTTTTTTTTTTGTTACAGTGGGAATTAGATGCCTCAAATAATCTGAAAGCCTGCATCACAGTGCCTGCTGTGTAATACTGCATGGTAATACTACAGTTATGATGATAATGGTGCACAACAGTGTACACAAGCATATTTTTCTGATCTGATAGGCATCCAACATGCAGTCATCAACCATGAAAATGGTACAGGATTCAATCCTTAAATATGTCTTAGGTCAAGAACTTCTGCCTTTCCTGTAACATAGAAAATTTTGATTGCATCCAACTAGCCTCATGAAAACGAGAGCAACAGTAGCACATCAGTGATATCTTTCAACTCACTGGGTTAGGCAATGTAAGTGTGATTTGGCACATTTGCTATATTTGTTTTCCTTTTCATCCAGAAAATCAGAAGCCATATCAGAAGAGACCCTGAGAGCCTCTAAGTAAATGCAGGAAACTCTCCTGCAGCAGCCAGCTGTAATGAGGTAATGCAGCACCAACCAGTGTATTTCAAAGGCAGAAAATCCAACAGCTTTCTGACAAACAGCACACTCTCATCCCATTCTCACCAGTGCTACAGCCTAACATGCATCAATTGGCTTTTGTGTTTTCGTGGAAGGATAAAATTTGACCTGAGCCACCAGAGGTAAATGATTATTTGAATTAACAGGCACTAATGCTTGTTAAAATCTTTGTCTGAGCAGACAATTTTACACCCACAGCAAACATTTCCTGTATTACTTGAAATACTAACCTTTCTTGGTGTCACTTGCTACAAGTTCCCTGTTGTTTCTGAGTTAATTACCTTCCTGCGAGCATCATGTGGTGCTGAAAAAAAGACATTAGAGTTAGATCATCCTGCGAGTGTAGGATTTTTCTCCATCATACAGGTTACTACAGCTTTACTGAACCCAGCACCCAGGCTGGTGGGCTTCTCGTTGGCCCCTGTGCACAGAGGCTGCTCCTATCAAAGGAAACTTTTTTCTCATAATCCACATAATTCTATCCTCCTCAGCTTCCTCCTCTGAACTTCACTTTATTACATTTACAGGTTCACCGAAGGGCAGCAGCTCACACTCTGCTTAAGTGATTTATTTTTCTTCTAACAAGTTTTGATGGGATTGTTAAAGCTGGTTTGGTTTTAATCATGACCAACAACCTTTAAGTATTTTTTTTTAATGCATCCACTGAATCATTAAAATAATGTATAATTAGAAATATCTGTTTTCAATATAAGTAGGAATTTTGATTTTCCCTTAGTCCCGAAGGAAATGCACAGTAATCCATAATTTTAAAATAAAACTGAATTAATCTGTTACAAATATCTTTACAAATAAAAGCTGGATTCTTGTTTATGAAATACCTCTTCAGTACTGATATTCTATTTACTTATATGGCTTAGCATGCAGATGTAAAAACGTATTCGGTTTTTAATATCCACATAATTTTACACTTTATTGTAAATTTATTACATATTAAAGAACTCAAGTATATAAAGCAAATAAAGGAATTCCATAAAACATGACAAAATCTAATTGCACAAAAAAGAAAGTGGCAATATAAGCCAATAAGAAATCCTTCAAATTATACTAATTTTATAAATTTTAAAAAATTTAAAAAAATAAATACCACAGGGCTATTCTACACTATTTGCTTCCATTCAATGAAATTATATGCTACAGAAACAGAGTAGCATTGTGATGAATGAGCACCTCTGTGTTTTGGGACAAAGAAACTGACTTCTTGCTTTGTTTTGAAGAGCCTTCAGAAATCTACCTTTTAAAATTCAAATCTTCTGCAATTCCCAGTCAGAATGGTTAATCTCCCATATCAAGTTCAGGCATGCAAAGACAATGATCCCCATAAGAATCATTTAATTTGTTTTGCTCTGTTCCTCTAGCTTCAAGTCAGTGCAAAATAGTCGCATATTATGTGGATCAGACCATTTAAAAATACATGCTTTCTGCTGCACTGATACAGTTTTCCAAGACTCACATTCCACTGAGCACTTAATTTCACCTGTCTATAAAACTGGCACGCTAAAGATTAAATGATATACTGAAATCTGGGATGAGCAAAGACCTGTATTTTTGGCGAACAAAATTGTCATGTGAAATAGAGGTGGTCATTTATTATCTCTCTGCCACAGCTGACCCCTCTGCACAATGAGGACACCAAACTACCACAGCACAGCATTGCAAGGCTTTCCATTTATAAGCTTCTTCAAGGTTCCTAAGTATACACGCGGAAAACATCACTACTAAGTTTTATTAAAGGCCAGTCTCTGAATGTACTGAGCAACAATGGAGCAATTACCAGTACCACTATGTTTATTAATAAAGAAAGAAAAGTTTCTTCAAAGTGTAACTGTTTATGATTTATCATTGATCTTTAGCAACTGTGTGGCCAAGAATTAAATTTATGAAGCAATACTTTTAAAGCTAGCTATGGGAGAGGCAAGGGGGCTTCAAATTGACAAAACATTTATTTTCTTAGAAGTCATTAGAGTTGACATTTATCTCCCTTTCACCTGCTTATCTGACAATTCCTTTCATTATTTTTTTTCAATGAGATTTTTGTTCAGTTAGAATTTCTCTATAAGAGAGGGTGTGGGATTGCAGGATAGAGTCTACCTTGATGGAGCAGAAGGAGAAAAGTGCTGTAGGCTGGCAGGCACGGTCCAACATTGAGGAAAGTGGTGGCTGAATTAAAACAGAGTGGGATCAGCTTATGCAAGACTTCTCTTTAACCGTGTTTGCTCAGGAAAGGAAGCTGTTTGAAAAGCTGGAGAATACCCAGCAATGACACAGGTGGCCAAATAAATTTAAAATTTGTCCAAAAGTTTAATGGAAATAGACTTTAACAGTTATTAGTCCTTGCCTTAGGTCACACTTTGCACTTTAAATCTGACCCTTGGCTCAAGTTAAACACATTTAAATTGCCACCTTCAAAAATCCCTCCTCAAATGTATTTTAATTACTCTCAGGAAACCTCAGATGGCACCTACTTCAAGAGAGAATCTGCATTTTGCCAATAAACTAGACACACATTTCTTTGTGTTCTGCAAAATAGGAGAAGCAGGGGGATCAGCATAAAAAAAAACAAAAAAAAAAAAAAAAAAAAAAAAAAAAAAAAAAAAAAAAAAAAAAAAACCCAGAATTAGATTTGTATTTTCTTCTCTCCTCTCATCTTGTTCTTACTGAATGAAAACTGGAAGAATATGGCTTCATCCAGATCTATTATAAATATTTTTTTCCTTCTGTAGAGGACATCTCAAAGCACTTTAATGTCATAATTGTGTTTTTCAAAATCTGTATAACCATCTCTTTATCATTATATATCTGTGTATACATATATATATAGATCGATAATGTGTCTGTATAAATTCATCTCTGTATAAACAAAGCACCTAAGTTGCTTGGTCTTTTTTTTTTTTTTTTTTAATACTTTCTTCTTAATGTAAAACAAACAATCCAAACCAAACCAAAGCAAATAAACTAGCAAGCAAAACCCAACCCAAATCCTCTATTGTTGCTTGTTTAACTGTAGAGATAGAGGGGATGATAGAAGCCAAAATGTAAAGGGAAAGGAAAACATTCAGCAGCCAGGTTGATTAAAACCCTAGACATATTACTGCATTTAGAATCTGCTATTTTTGCCCTTATTCAGGGGCAGCAGTTCTATTCCTGCACTCCAAGAAACTTCAGAAGATCATTTTGTTTAATAAGCTCAAAAATCCGGGGAAAACATTTGGTGAGAAAAATACCAGAGGAGCTTGGCTTTCAAAGTGATTCAAACACGGCTTTTTACTACAAAGTGTCTTTTCAATTAGGATGCTAGGAATCAGAGGAGGCTAAGATGTAAGGTAATGAGGGCAAACATGACATAGCAGCCTTAGGGCTCCATGGGATTTTCCTTCAGCATTTGATTCAGCCCCTTGGAGGAACCTGCAGTGAATCTGATAGCAGGCGCTTGCTTCTCTTCCCTTGCACCTCAGCTTTCAGGTCTTGTGTGCTCTGTCATACCTTTGCATCTATTGTGCACACACCACTGCAATTAAAGAGCTTTTGTTTCCAGGAGTTCACCACTTTATTCTTTAAGAAAATAAAATTACTTTAATAACATGAGGCCAAGCCTGATTCTAGTCACCGGGAGATTAAATGAGGGAGGGAGGGAGAGAGGGAAGGAGAAATCATCTGAAAGTCTCTGTGTGTTGGAAACACCAAGTAATGGCCTTTATTACTAATGACCTAGGCCCTCCAGCAATGAATGTAGACAACACTGATTAAGAGAGAAGCCTGCTGCTTTTTACAGTATTATAAAATAAAAGTAGCTTTTGTGTTAATAGAGAAGGGTAGGACACAGAAGGAAATGTAAAAATGAATGAGCTATAAAAAGAAGGAATTTTTCATCCTCTGTGGAAGACAATAAGAAATTAGTCCAGAGATATAAAAGGTTGAATCATAGTTTTATAAACCATTGAAGAAGCAGATCTTTACAAGGTAATGTTAACTAAATCTCACAATGCAGATTTTCAGAAAAAAAGACAGTAGCTTCCTTCCAGATATGGTATAGAATAGAAACTTAGGCTTAACTAAATATTAACTGACACCCTTAGAATAAGTAACTCATCCTAAGACTTTTTGCATCATATGCCCATTTTGAAAAAAAAAAAAAAAAAAGGTAATGGAAACCTTAACTATTTCTACTAATAATGGAGCTAAAGGTTCCAAAATGCACATCTTGCTTTTCTTACGTGAATATCAAGTCCTTAGGCTGGAAGAGTGTGAAGAGTCACAGTACGCAACGAGTTGTTAGAAGACACCTGTTCTGGGCATATATCTTCGGTGGAAACTGTTTTCATTTAATCTATGCCACTCCTAGCAACATACTATAAAAGCACTAATAACACATAAAGCTTTTTATTATTAAACAGTTACAGCTCACAGACATCATTAAGAACCTCAGCATTCATGTTCGCATTTATGACAGGCACTAGACACAGCAAGAGAAATGTGAAGAGCAAGTTAAAAAATCACTTCTGTGGGAAAAGATGTTAGAATAAAATAAAAGCTGCAAACAGCAAGGAAACTCCAGGAATATGAGATAAGGGAATAACAAATGACAGCTAACATCAGAAGGCACTTGCTCATCCACTATAAGACAGTTTGGGTTTTACCAACAGATGAGGAAGAGCAACACAGTATCATCTGGCTATTTCTAATGATACGGATATGTGAAATTTTGTAGAGCTCAGGGGATGATAAATTATGCCTGCCTTCTTCTTTGTTGTATTTGCAATGAAATAGAAAAACTTCTTTTTCCCATTGAAGAAAGAGGAGATCCCCACTCTTACTACCAGTAAAGCAATTTAAACCTGGAAGCTCAGCTTAAATTATCCCAAATTAGTGGAAGTAAATTCTCAGTCTCAGAAATCAAACTAAGAAGCGGAGAATTAAGAGAGAAAGTAGCTGTTCAGCATGTTACTTCTGTTGCCTGAAATCTGAGGAGTCGCAAACAGAAATTAGAATGGAAAGACAGACAAAGGCAGGCCGTTGGATAAATATTTCTATTGGCTTTGAGTTTTAGTACCATATTTGTACATATTAACATCCCTCATCCATTTTCAGTCTTGGCCTCACCACAATCTCCATACTTCTTCATGTCTTGCAGTTGTCCTCTTGATATTGTGCTGATGTTCAGAACATCTCCTCATTACATGCATATGTATACACAGTGATGTTTCTTTTTAAACTGATGCTATATGAACTTATACCTGACCCGTTTAAAACCAAAGAAAAGTTTATCGGTCTACACTGTTTCTGTATTCACACCTCTCTGAATCCAGCACTTAATCTTGACATCTTCTGTTGACAAAGAGCCTATAAAGTTAGCTATCGTGTTAAATTAGGGTATAAAATACCTTTTGTCAAGACAGATTAAAGAATCATAGAATGGTTACAACTGGAAGGGACCTTAAAGATCATCTAGTTCCAGCCCCACTGCCATGTGCAGGGACATCTCCCATTAAAGCAGGTTGCTCAAAGCCCCATCCAGCCTGGCCTTAAACAGTTCCAGTGATGGAGCATCCACAACTTCCATGAGCAACCTGTTCCAGTGCTTCACCAACCTCACAGTAAAGAATTTCTTTCTAGTATGTAATCTAAATCTCCACTCTTCCAATTTAAAGCCATTACATGTCGCTACACTCCCTGACAGAGTCCCTCTCCAGCTCTCCTATAGGCTCCTGTCAGATATTGGAAGACCACTCTAAGGCCTCCTCAGAGCCTTCCCTTCTCCAGGCTGAACAGGCCCAGTTCCTTCAACCGGTCCTCATCGGAGAGGTGCTCCATCCCTCTGATCATCTTTGTAGCCCTCCGCTGGGCCTGTTCCAACAGGTTCATGTCCTTTCTATGTTGAGGACTCCAGAGCTGGACACAGTACTCTAGGTGGGGTCTCATGAGAACAGCATAGATGGGTAGAATCACCTCCCACGACCTGCTGGACACACTTCTTTTGATGAAGCCCAGGATGAGGTTGGCTTTGTGTACACTGCCAGCTCATGTTGAACTTCTCATCCACCATCCCCAAGTCCTTCTCCTCAGGGCTGCTCTCCAGCCATTCTCCACCCAACCTGTATTTGTGTTTGGGATTGCTGTGTCCCAGGCACAAGACCCTGGACTTGGTTGAACTTCATGCCATTCGCACTAGCCCACCTCTCAAAACTGTCCGAGTCCCTCTGGATGCCATCCCTTTTCTCCAGTGTATCCACCACACCACCTAGCTTAGTGTCAAACTAGCGGAGGGTGCATTCTATCTCAGTGTCCATATCTCCAAGAAAGATATTAAATAGCACTGGTCCCAGTACTGACCCCTGAGGAACGCCACTTATTACCGGTCGCCACTTGGACATTGAGCCATTAACCACAACCCCTTGAGTGCAGCCATCCAGATAGTTCCTTATCCAGCGAGTGGTCCATCTATCAAATCTATGACTTTCCAGTTTTGAGACCAGGTTGTCATGCAGGACAGTGTCAAATGCTTTGCATAAGTCCAAGTAAAGCACATCTGTTGCCCGTGTCCACCAAGTCTGTGGCAGTATCATAAAAGGCCACCAAATTTTTCAGGTATGATTTGCCCTTAGAGAAGCTATGTTGGCTGTTTCAAATCACCTCTTTGTTTTCCATAAAGAACAGAAAACATTCCTATGTACTCCTATAGTTTAGTGCTTACACAGAGTCATGCATCCATACATGATTACTCAGGAAAATGAGCAGATAGCTTTCTCCAGGTGCTCGGCTGTCATCTGGGACACCCTAGGATTGTTTCCAGCAGGGAGGGTAGGGTACCTCCCTCCTGTAGGGTGTTCAAGACCAGGGCATGACTTTCAACATCTCCTAAGTGTCATACCAGTCAGTGTCTTCTTCCCTTAATCCACAGGCGCAATCACATGCTAGATTTTACCCACCAGACCACTCTTCATTGCACACAGAATCAAGACGTGCCCATTATGTCATTCTGTTATGTTACTTGGTCATTTTCTCCTTGGATGACCTTTTCTGGTCTGCCATGCTTCCCTAGGTGACAGAATGCAGTCCGCAGCAGGCAACCCATCTTCTCCTAGCACCACAACAGCTTGTACACTGATTCTTTTAAGACTTTCTTGTCAGCTGAACTCAGAGCTGTACATCAAAACTTCACATATTACTGTAGTTTAATCTGAAATGCCAGTAGGTCAACCTTCCTGAAGGTCTATGCCTTCATTACAATAGAGCAGTATTGAAAGCACACTCCATGTCAAAATACAGCACAATGCCAGAAAGTCTTTCTCCAAGACATTTGTGCATGGCATGAACATATGCAACATTAGTCTTTAAGCCTTTGATACTATGTTTTCTAGGGACAATCCTAATCTTTCAGGACTAAACTGTGATTTCAATCACCCAGTGAGACTTTGTATCCTTAAGAGATGTAAGTTTTATATGTGCTTTATGAATAATTCTTTGGATAATACAGCATTGCATTAAAGGTATCTTCCAGACTCACAAAGATGATAACTATTTGTATATCTTCTGCATTACATCTACAATTTTGTAAGTCTTCTTTTAGCCAGATTTGTCAAGAAAAATTCAGCTTTTATGGAAATATGGTGGTTTAGTCTTCTTATTTGTCTAAGTGACTGACAGTCACTTTAAAAATTAATTTCTACACTATCTATACCACTGAGCTTTGAGACTTCATAGTCCCAAGTTTTCATAGTTCTTTCTTAAAACATTAAAGGACTGTTTGTCTCCCTTCCATCTCCTGGTTCTACAGCTACTCAAACATCTTTCATGAACGAGTTTTTTCACTCTAAAATTGCTATTAATGAAAACTAAATGTGTTCATAAGAGTGAGATGACTTGCATTGTGTTCTTGGCTTTCAAGGTTCATTTCTATTAAAAGTGTTTATATTCATAATATTTTTTTACTTATTTCAGCTATCTACAGTCTACAAATGGTTGATAACTTGAAAAAAACATTTCACTGTGATTTCAAAATGATATTTTTAGATGTATCTGTGCAAAACAATTTACGTAGTCTGCTACTCCAAAAGATCAGCACTTGTTAGCTTTCCTATCCATTACACCACAGTCTCCACAATAGCCTGTAGAGCAGCCAAGTGTCAGCCTGAGTACAAAGATCTGATAAAAGGGGCTGGGAAAACTCAAGGAGCTGCCCACAACTGTGGCAGAAAACACCAAAGTGCCAAAAAGAGGAATGAATTCAAGTACAAAGTCCCTGCGAGTTTAAACTCTCAAGAGACAAGAAAAAGAAGTAAGGGCAGAGCATGTTGCCTGCTGAAATGTTCCTAACTGAGCTCAGCCTTTTCTTGTCAGGCTGCTGCTCTGAACAAACACCACCCAGGTTAGAAAATACTGTCATTACTCAGCTCTCATTACCAGGTCAAGCACAGCTGTGCCTCTGCATTTTCATGTGGGATCATCTTTGTCAAATACAGTGATGTTACTTGGCAGCTGGGCAATGTGTTTGACTTCTGGCCAAAGTAAAACCACTAGTGTACAAACAGACCTCTGCAAGTTTTATCTCCATTAGAGAGTCAACGCAGCTATAAATATCCTACTTCCTTCAACGACCTCCTCATTATGTAGAAACGTCTGCTGAGCTTAATGGCAATCTGAACTCAGGCTGTCTGGTTCAGCTGGGTGCATAGAACAGGGCTGAGGTACATGTTAACTCAGCTGATAACATACTCACTTTTGAAGGTATTCATACTGGGGCTGAGCTTCAGTGGCTTCCTGTATTTCTACTAAATACCCAGGGTAGAGGGACACTGGAGGGAATACTCCAGACTGGCTGCACAACTTTGGGTTACTCTAATTTTTGTGATCAGACTAGTTTGCTTCTCACCTAGGATAACTCTAACAAACTGGAGAATAACTTTTAAAGAATAATAATGATAAAAAAACCCACAGTTTAGAGAGCTTAAACACTTAATTTCCTTTGAAAACAATTATTTGAACCAACGGCCTATTGAAGTCAATGCCATTTGCTGATTATCACTAGCACCCATAGTAGTAAAAGTCTAATTACATGCTTATTTTAAAGGAAAGTTTTTCAAATGATTACGCCAGATTCTTTACATGAACCACAAATTTGACTGTAAAGGCTTTTATTTCAAAAAAGATAACATCCAAGGCTGGAGTAAAGAGTAGATATTTCTAGAGAAATAAAATATTATGGCTCAATTTAAATAAGTTTTCACTCAGCTTTTACCCATGCCCACAAAACACTGAAATGGAACATGTTTTCTTACTTATTTTGCAGCTGCAAATTCAATGTATGCCTTCATTGTGTTAATATCTATCTCTCCAAAAGTATTAGGAATTGGAACAATTCTACTCTTCCTATATGTGAAAAAATTAGAACCACGCATGGCTGGTTACACAGAGGTATTTGTACCTGAAAAACAGAAAAATGTAAACAGATTCCAAGATACAAAGAGATCAGCCTCCTACAAATCTCATTTTTCATCTGAGGTGGTTTTACTGTACTATGTAATATTCTGAGACATGACAATGTCTAAGAAAAATATGAGTTTCAGGACAGGACACCACCTTGGCTGAACTAAGAATTTTAAACCCCCACATAGGAAAAAAAAAAGAAAAGAAAACCTCAAAACTACAAAAAAAAAAAACCCAAAACCAAACCTAAAACGGTGTGTGTTATTCAGTCTCCTCACAGCTTTTAGCCATTTCACAGTGTGCCTCTTTCAGGACCCTCTACTAATTAAAAAAAAACAAAAACAAAAAACCACAGAACAATTCCCTAGTTTTATTTACAAAAATATTTTTAAAAGTGCTGTTGGAAGAGTAATATTATCTAGAACTTATTTCTGCTATTTTATCCTAAAACAAAAGGACCCTGTTAGTCTCCTCTGGCATAAACCATAAGATATCCGCCCACTCTTTCCCCAAAGTTCACCAAATTTTTCATTTGCTTACTGGGGCTATATTAGTGGGTGCAGTTCCCGTTAATCTTTTGAAATTTCCTGATTTGTGATGTATGTGATTTAGGATGGACTATGCTATATTCTTCTATAGTTATATGCAGCATACTGTAAAACTATCACTGACTAGCAGCCTAACTAGAAAACTTGTGTTAAATTTAATTAAAAGTCATTCTAGCCTAGCTTTTACTACAGGAAGGGGGGGGGGAAATGTGACACAAAAACTGTTGTAATAATTCAACAGTGATAACATTACTCTAGTCATAGATTATGTACAAAAAAAAAAACCAAACTATGATAGTTCTGGACAGGCTATATTACAGAATATAGCCACCAGAAACTGGTGGTTGTCCCAAGCAGTCTAAAATATGTAAGAAAAGAGACTCATACAGAGTATAATGAGTAAGAGATCATGGGGAAAGAGCTCAGAGCAACAGACAGAGTCCACAACATACTAGCTACCTAACTTTAGTTTAATTAAGTTGCATTTTTCATTCATTCAAGAAAGATCTTCATGTCAGTGCTAATAAAAATTAAAATCTTTCCTAGGTACATCTTTTATAAGCAATTTGTTGATTCTGAACACTGCAGTATCCAAGCACGCCATTCATTCTGTTTTGTTTCTTGCGAACTGTGGCAATTTTATAAAACATCACAGCTGCAAGTATATCAGTATATAAGTACATGGCAAGAAAAAAAGCATGCTTTTATATCTGAAAAAAGCTATTTTCTCTTTCTTGTCTTTGTTATGTTCCATAATCATTATGGAAACCCAAAATTAACAGTATGCAACTGCTCTAGCTGATGGCAGGATCTTTTTTTTTTTTTCTCCACAGAATGGAAGATTCGTGTTTTACTGTTTCTAAAAAGACTTAGACTGGATGGGTGCAAGGATAGCAATGTTTTTGGCAATGGCTTGATATGAAATAATTTCCATTCATTTTATAGATAATCTTGAGTAATCCCTTAGCAACACCTATCATTTCACACCCCCCATCACCTTTCTAACGGCTGACAGTTTGGAAAGCACATTAAAATCAGCTTGATAGCAATGCTCAATATTTCACCTCCCAGTTGAACACAGCATAGTCAACAACTACAATTGCAAGTGAAGTTCTAATTCAGGTGAAGTCACTGAAATTCTAATTAACAGTGACTAAGCCCAAACGTGCTTATGTCTCAAGGCACAAATACAAGGTTTGATGGCTGCAAGCGCTAACATCAGATGAGATTACTGCTTTTGCCTCAGTAATGTTGTATTACTCAAGTGGTTACCACATGCTGATGCTGAAGAACAGGGATGCCACACCCAAGGATAGAAGTCCCCAGTGTGAACAAAATGAGCATCTGCAAACCTGCACCAGACACGGCCTTTGTTTGTGCAGCAGTTTAACAGCTACTCCACCATACAGCCTCCAGGGAGGTTGCCTCCCACCCCCTCTAGGGGGAACACGATATTTCACAGCACATTGCCACATCCTCAACTAGGCACTAGTATGACTTTGGGAAGGAAGGTGTTTTTTCTTTAGGGGGTGTGTGTTGGGGGGGGGGTCAATGGTGATCACCACCAACATGGCAAATCATCTGCCCATGCTGGAGTAGCAGGCAGTCGACCCTGTCTGCTTCATAATTATTGTGAAAACACTAACAGGCTTCCAGGTGAGCAATCTAGAAACACATAGAGAAAGACTTCTACCCAGTAATGTTGAGAAAAGGTAATCTTGCATCAGAAAAAGCTTCCAACTTGAAAAATTCCCTGTTCCCACCCACTACAACGCTATCCACAGGTGGGTAGTCTTCAAATCTCACTAATCAAAACTGAAGTTTTTCCCTTGTGCACAGATTAACAAGATTCTGCTCTGTCATATTATTAATCTATTTGGGAGATGTAACAGTGCCTAGGAAATAAGACCTACCATAATTTGATTCTCATTCCATAGACTGTATTGTGTTCTGTATACAATACTGCATAAATCCTCCATGGAAAACTGAAAAATAATAAATAAATTTATTTTCTTTCTCAGCAAAACCATATTACCCAAAAGAATACAGAGAAGGAAGCAGGGAATGAAAGCCCTGTAAGAATCTGAGCATGCAGGTAGCAGGTTGCATATCTTACAGTAAAAATTATTTGGGTTCAGAACTGCTAAAATTGAAATAAACATCCTACTCCTTTTATTAAAGAGCTTCAAGAATGCAAATAATTTGTATTTAAAACAATGTCTTTATATGTTGCAACAGATCATTTTGGAAGAAGTTCCTTCTTCTGCTAGTAGAAATTAATTTTTCCTTCACCAATTCAGAGGGTATACTTCAGGTTACACCCATCATGATTGGCATGGGAACTTTTCCTGTGTCCTGCCTTACAGTCATGTCAGATTCTTAATGCAAGTCAATAAAAGCAGGTGGAAGCAAAAGTACTACTTATTGGGCTGAGCACTCCAAAATATTTGGGTTTCTTTCTTTCAGTTAAAAATGTTCTTCACTTCCTCACACAGCTCCATCAACAATATCACCAAACAATAGTTCCCGGCAAACAGAATACCACTCCTTAGATCTGCAAAACTAGATGGGAATTGTAAGGAAAAGAAGCATATGTTATTGCATTATTAACACATCTTAATCAAATCCCTGTAGAAACCATAAGTATAACATCAACTACAAAAAGTTTGAGTCTAAATTTCCAGTGGAGATTCAGGAACAGCATGTCCTTAGGGCTTACAGTTTCTTTCAAACACTTCACACATTGTTACCCGAACTTCTTATTTGAACTGCTTGATAATTTTCTTCCAAAAGACTTTTCTCTTCATGAGACTGACAAGCCAAATGTTCTCAGTAAAGGTCTGCTTTGTTTTTTCATTTTGCTTGTTAGAAAAATAAGAGGCAACCTTTTTTTAAGACTTTTTTTGCTTTTAACGCAAAGTAATTACCAAAAATGCAAATAGAACTCTGCTTTCTCTTGTCTGACAAAAAGTTAATTTTACCATTTATCATTTCAAAACAAGTATTTGCTTTGTCATAACTATCACAGAAAAATAAACAATGTCATTACTTTCTAGTACAGTTTTCCAGTACTTAGTCTTCAGATAGAACTGATCGATTTCCACAGAAAAACTTGGTTAAGTGGTAGAGATTCTTCATCATTCTGCTCTTGTTATCAAGCTTTTAAGGTAAAATAAGCTGAACATAACCATATTTTCAGTATATTTTTGGCTAATACTATTCCCTCATTGACTCTGTTTTTAAACATAAACCCTGCTACAGCAACTACTTCCGCATCTATATGAGAGAAGAAACAATGAATATTCATGTTTGTTTCTGTTAATGAACCCAAACATGGACTGCATCATACCTTTTTAATCCCTGAATTCTGAAACAGAATAAATATCTAGTTTGTTGAAGATTTAAGAGCAAATATATCATCACAACAATGTTACATTAATAATATTAATCATAATGTTACAGCTTTAGATTCAGATTTTGCAGTTTCCATGTCACAGATATTATATTCATACCATTTTAACTTCCAATATTAAATATTATTTTACCGAGATGAAGAAAGATAGTCCCAATCCTTCATTTGAGAAGTGATCAAAATTTTTTTAAGTGTTTCAAATTGTTTACAGGAGAAAACAGAAGGACAAGTAAGAAAGATTGGACAGTGGCAAAAAGCCACCTACAAAGCAGTCAAGCATCTTCCTGTTAAGAGACTTCCAAACGCAATAAACCTACAAGTATGAAACCACCACAAACTAAACTGTTTCAAAATATAAACCCACAATGATGCATCCAGAATCTGCTTTCACAATGGAGAATGTCTTGGCACCACATAGTAATGAAAGGACAATTAAGGCCATAACTTACTATGCCCAGTAATTGTATTTGAAGGTACTAAAAGACTGTGCACAAGGTGTCCTCAACCATACAGAACAAGGATGCTAACTCTCTTCCACTGCTTCTGTGGATGTCTCTACCTGTGTTCTCAAGATCTTTGCTTTTTCTCACTGCCTCAATTGCATAAATTTTTTTCTTCTGCCATACATCTGTTTGCCAGGTTAATTACGTGACATTTTCCCTATGTAAAAGTTACAGTTATTTGACCAACCCGTGTCATCACCCTCCAACATCACTTATATCTTCTGCTCCCAGCACAGGAATCTGAAATGAAGCTAGGTCAGTATTTCTACTCTATCAAAGTATAAAATTTCTTTTTTCCTTTTTACTGTAGAACTAATATCTGAAGTGATTTTATCCTTTAAGAGACTTTATCCAGTGTCATGCAGAGAGAAACAGACTGAAACGTTCTAATCTGTGCTTCTGTACTGTTTTATCTCTTCATTGGTGGGATTTTGGCATCAGAAACAAGCTACTCTGCTGGATATTTATGCAATAAATAGTCAAAGCCAGCAAATTGCAACAAGGTTGAGTTAACTTAAATAGGCAAAAGGATATAATTGTATATTGCACACTGCAACCTGAAACAAAAATGTCAGTGAAAAGTCAGAGCTGGGAAATCATAATTTACATTTTTCACGTGTACAGCACTTCTGCCTGTAGATTTCCAAAACACTTTTATCCAAGGACCCAATCCTCCACATGGTATAACTAAGACCAAAAAAAAGCATCCCGAAGCTCAACAACCAAGGATATAATTTTATTCCACCTACCATATTAGAGCACGCTTTAAATGAACAAGCAGTCATAAAGTAGCAACATTTTTTCTGGAGAAGCATTTTAGTATTAGCAATAAATAAGGTACACATTACGTTAAATGCAGAAATATTGGCAATGTGCAAAAAATTGTCACTATTGTAAACAAGGCCATTTACTAACTCTGCTTCTAAACTATGAGTCAGTTGGAAAAGAAAAACTACTTGGCAAAATAAATCTGAGATTAAATATTTGGCTTGTATGAAGCCAGTGCTATCTAAGCTTGAGACAAACCCATCCCTCTTCCTGTTCCATCTGAAATCAGCACTGCAGCTACAAGTCACATGCCTTTACTGTCTTGGCACACTTGGTCATTATAACATTTATGATGCAATGAAATAGACCATAAACTGCAGTAACTTGTTGCGAACAAAAGACACATTCTTCTTTTACGATCAGTGCTCTAGAAACAACTTGTCCATGAGCTCAGATGTCCTTTTCATTTTTCATTTTTGTCTAATTACAATGCCTATGTTTCTAAATCTTTTTGAAGTACAGTAGCATAGGCTTGTTATAAGGTCCAATGAGCTCCTCTAGCCTAACAAACTCTCAAGCATTCACACTCAAAAATAACACCTTGGACTACAACTTACACGTAGTATTTCAAGTTCCCTTCCAATCCCTGTTATTCTGTGATTCAGTGACCAAGAGAAGTTTTTCTACTGGTACTATAAGCCCTTTGAGATCTTTATCATACTCCAGTCCAGATTAAGACAGCAGAAGTTCCCTTCCCCTTGGGCTCAAAATTTGACCTAAGAAAATTGTATCCCATTTGTTTACAATTGAAAAGATTTAGACAAGGAGTGCTACATTTTTCTAACCAGAGATCTCAGAAACTAGCAGAGATATAAGTCCAACTAAAACTTACAGAAAATTAACTCTAGCTAGTCAAGATTGTTTGTTTCCTTGTGTGTGTGCTTAGTACATAACTGAAGAAATCTAACAATAAAGGTAACTTCCATAAGGATACGCAGCTTCACAAAGAGCCAGCAAGGTCTCTCCAAATTCTTGTGAACTATCAGAACGTTCATACAAGTTCCCAAATCACAAGATTTAGGTATTCTTCCTCTCTTTTACTCTCCACTGAAATGTTTCCTTAATGGAAGATAAATATTTGAAGAGCTTTTGGGGGTTTTTTATCCCTCCCTTCTGCTGAATATCAATTTCTAGTAATTGATGGAATTTCATGTAATACAGTGAGTGTGACTTCACACGTGTTCTCAGTGAACAAGGAAACTGACTACTGTTTCCATTTCATAATCAAGCTTAAATGCAGCACAGAGAGTGAGAGTAACTTACCTAGCTCCTTTCCAAGAGACAGGAAAGGTGAAGTGCATTTCAAACACAGATCGCTCGGGGCTGCTGTATACACCTCTCCCTTCTCCATGGGGAGGTCTCTCATATCATGTCTCAAATTAGTCATTTCATATCCTTTGCAAGCCATGTCCATGCTTTTTTCTACAACAAAACACGCTGGTCAACATTTGTAAAGACTCCAAAATACACCAAAGACTGCTGAAAACCTGTCTCTGTGTATACATTTTTTTTTAAGCGATATTTTCTGGCTTGTCTTTAATCATCCACTCTTCTCCTCCTCCTGTCCCTAGGGGTTGACTTTCAAGGTTGCCCGATTCCATGGCCAACCAGCTCTGGAAGCAAGACAGCTCCAGCAGCTTGTGCTGACAGAAACAGGGGCAGCTGGGCAGGCTAGCTGGAGGGGAAGAGGTCAGGGAGGGGTCCAACTGGCTGTATTAGGAGGCTGAGATTCAGCACATAGACCTAGTAGGAGATTCCAGAGCTCCCGACCCTGGAGCCAGCTGTGCTGCACTTTCCCTTTACAGGATCTGATCCTGAAAAGGCTTATGCATGTGCCTGTTCCTGTCCAGTACAGATTTGCTGATTTCACTGGGACAAGTGTCAGTATGGGAAATTAAACAGAATCTTAAGTATGTTTCATAACTATTTGTAACACTAGAGAGTTCATAATAACTATCTCATGGTATTCCATTTAACACACATTTGTAATATAGAAACACAAATAAACATATCTCCCTTTAGTATGACAAATTGGTTTTGCTGATATTAATCCTACCTTTTTCCCTTATAGTAGGGAATTTTCAAATCATTAAAGTAAGAGAAGCATCACTGGGCTGTAAAACTATGCTTGAACACTGAGATTCAAAAGCCAGGCAGACTTGAAACACAAAAATATTATAATATTTCATATACTTTCATTTTATCCAAAACTGAAATATTTTTTCTTCATTTTCTTAGTTTACAGTATTATTCTAGTCCTGTCTATGTTGCATGATAACACTGGACTGCTGGCAAATTATTGCACTCTTAATATTCCTCATCCTTGAGAAATACTACTCCAACTCCAATCACTTGCTTAACAAGCAGCACATGGAAATCTACAGAGGTTCCCTTAAGATGAGGTTATCATTGCTTTATACTATTTTGCCTGATGACTGGTAAGGTTCATCATGATCATCCTGCAAGAGAGGGAGAGAGGGGACATTTAAATAATATCTTCCTTTGTGGGTTTTAATTACTAAAAGTATATGCAAAGTACAGTGAAAGTATGTCTGATATGCAGTATGTGATAACCCTCAACACTAATTAGTACTGCATTGACTTTGTTTTGCAAACGAAGCAAGAGAGCACTATATATTTGCAACTTCCCTGTCCTCTTCTTTCCTCCTTTCCCTAAGGCCACAGAATTATCCCACTGAGCAATCACAACTCATTCACTGTAGTTATAAGAAGAGAATCAACCCTCAGGCTTTTCCTGCTGCTGATATGTATTTTTTTCAACTATTTTTTTACTAAGACAGGTGTGTTCATTATCCCAGTTTTATAGATGAAGAAAGTGCTGCAGAGGAAACAAAGGAAGGAAATAATGAAGCACACAGTAGGCTAATTAATTCCCAGCCCCTCTGCCACCAAAACTATGTTTTGTGTTACACCCAGGTTTGTTACATTGGGCAACAGAATTTAAACTGAGCATAGGGAGCGCTGGACTGGTTAGAAAGAAAACCATTTTCTTCGTAAGGACATTCAAGCAGCGGCACAGGTTGCCCAGACAGGCTGCACCATCCCCAACCTTGCAGGTTTTCAAAATCCAAGAGGATAAATCTCTGAGCAGCCTGGCTTAACCTCACAGCTGACCTTGCTTTGAGCAGGAGGTTAGACTGGAGATCTCCTGAGGTCCTTTCCAACTTGAGTTATCCCCTGATCCCTGTGGCCAGAGGGAAGCCTGCAGATTAAAGAATCTGTAAGCCAATTATTTTACATTTTGTAACACTGAACAGAATTGTTGTGATCTGCCCAAATCCTCTATTTTTGCTGGTTGTTGCTGTTGGGGGTTTTTCTTGCACATGTTTGTGTGTGAAATACTGTTAATTTGTGGGTTAAGAGTCTTGAGCGCTCATATCTGAGAAAAAATATTTGCAAGTGCTTTACAGAAGCAAGTAACAACTAACTAAAAAAACCAACCAACCAGAACCCCAAAAAAATATTCAGAGTAGGCAAACTAGAAGACAGTTCTTCACTGTGTTTATGATTGGCTTGCTTCACAGAGTAAAAGAGAAGGAAAAGAGAACAGTATATTATCTCCTTAAAAATGCTGAATGACACTTTTATTTTTCCTATCTCTTCTTAACGTATTCCACAGTCATATTTTCTAACTACTTTTAAACAGCATTCTGTGTGAAATAACAGACAATAAAAAGATATTTTCAAATAATGGAAGTTTCTTTTTGTGGTAATTCTGAGAAACACAAAGAAAATAAAATGTCATTAAGGGAAAACTACCAAAGAATAGAGTAGAGGAGATGCAATTAAATCCCCTCTCTCTGACAAAACTCGTAGAACAAAAAAGAAAGATTTTTTATGTTTACTCTTACCTTTAAAAATCAAATATTCTAGTCACTTCAAAATTCCCCCTTCAAACTCCAGTACAAGAGTTGCCATCAGTACCACTGCTTCCATTTCTAGCATTGCATGATTATTTCAGAGATTAAGGGAGACAATATCTTGGCTTTTATTGATATGCTGGACCCAAAACGCTCAGTGATTCACTTCACATTCCCTGTATCTTTTTATAAATACTGTGCCTGTAAAAGGAAAGGGCAGAAGAACCAAATAAACTAGTATTTCTCAATAAATAATTTACTTGGGTTCATGTTTCCTTTCACCCACCATGTGTCTGCCTTGTCTCTTAAACTAAGCTGTTTAGATCAGGGACTTTCTTATACTGTACAGTAACATACAGCACAACAGGACTTGAATCCCCAGTTGGGACATATACCTGCCACAGCTAGAAACACACACGAAACCAAACCAAACCCAGCTATACAATCACAGCTATATAGATAGATATAGAGAAAATACAGGCAGATGAATGGGAAGCGTTCTCACCATAGAGGTAGTTTTCCAATGATAAACATAGAAATTTATATCAGATCATAAGCCTCTTCCCCCTTGGTTGGTTAGACTACATAAGCAGAGGGTCTCCTGTACTTGTCATTTTTAGACATTCTGCTCAGGACCTTACAGAAGATATGCCCAATTTTGATGAGACCTCATAAATATCATAACTAAGCTTTGCTTCAGTGAAGCTACATGAATGACATAGGAAGCTTAGGCTCATCAGTGTGATGGCAGAGGTTTTGATGTCTTTGGATCTAAGGCTACTTATTACAACACATGGGAGAAGGAATGGAAAAGGGAGAAATACCCAATGGGATGCAGGTGGCAGGAAAGATGGTGAATTGCTTTGAACTAACACTAGGAAATGCCGAGGAGAGGGATGATGCCTCATGCAGATTTTGGTTTTACTTCCACAAGAAATTCCCAGTTATGTGTCTGCTTGTAGAGTTCAGCCTTTTGTATCAACAGTGATTTCCTGCAGCCAGAAAAAGTTGGTGGCTCTTCCTACCCATCCTTATAGGAAATACTTCCACATTCATTGGAAGGAAGAAACCCAGTTTTCCTCCAGATGACTGCTTTAAACAGCAGCACTATGGGGTCATTCCCTCTGGCCAAATTAATACAGAGGGAACTCACCTTCACCCAAGCACTCTCTCTCCAGGTTATTAACCATGTCCCAGATGCAGAGAGGGCATGCCCAGCTCCACCACAGCCGGCCCAGATCTGCAGACTTATTAGCTAATAGTACAGGCAGCGTGAGCATACCTAAACTGCTTGCAGGCATTGACCCAAGTCAGTAAGACCCCTGGACCTAACTTAAGGCAGCAGAGGCAGTTCCAGGACATTTGCATTGCCTTCCAGAGAAATAGATTACTGTCATATACAGGACAAAGAGGATTTTACACAGAGCAAGCCCACATCTGGGCTGTCTGCCCTTCAGATAAAGCTAAAAAGTCTTGCTGGAACTCCGCCATCTATTGCAGAATCAGCGCTTAACAATAAAGCACTCATCAGTGCCTGAATTACCTACAATTCTCTAAGTTATTTTTCCCTCTGTTTTTCAGATGTTGGAGATCTGCCCATGTTAGATATCATACACAGTGAAAAAGCTTATTTTTAGCTAGTCTTTCACATCCTAAATGAGTGCTCCAGCAGGACACAGCAGGTATCCCCAAAGTTAGACAGTCCATGCTCCTCAACATGCAAGTATGCATCCTTACAGGCACAGCCAGACTACACCATGGATTATGCAGTAAAAAGGGAAACTGTTTTTTTGAGACCCTTCAGATGTAAGCAAGGAGCTGCCTGCCACTACAAGAACAAGGGTTGTTCTCAATAGGCTGAGAGAACAGCAAGTATATTAAAGGCCTTCAGGATTTGCAGGCAATGAAGTAAGGCCAAAAATTCAAACTATCTGAATTATGGATACAAGCTACCTAACTGCTTTCTTTAAACATGAAAGTCTACTGTGCAGTTAGGCTTTAGCAATTAAGATTGTGGTGAATGTGTAACAAACTAACTTTTAAGGGAGAGAAGTTTTTAGGTATGATCACAGGAGTAGGGTTACTGAACAGCCAAGCTCTTACTTCAGCTCTTATCCGTACTTCCTCTGCAGCTGTCTACTTCTTATCTATTATTTATCCGCCTCCAGTTTCTTCATCTGTAACAGGAAGGTAGTACTTGTTTAACAGAAGTGCAGGAAAATCAGTACTCAGTATTTGCAAAGTTTTTGCTGAAAATGGACCGCTTTCTGTTACCCAAAACATATTCTAGTGTGGGGTCTGATCTAGAGTTGTGCCAAAAATGCATGTACTAAAATGAAGTGCAAAGAACTGGTGTAACTTTACTCAGAAGGTGACCAACTGAGCTCAGATTTGGGCAGCTAACCCACCTAATTTCACATGGAACACTCTATTGTGGAGGTTTCCAGAAAATAATGAATCTACACACAACCAGAACACGTTCAGCAGAAGACCAGCAAGAAGTTTCCACGGACTGAAGCAGCTGCCCTGTGAGGAAAGGCTGAGGAAAGCAGACTTGTTCACTCTGCAGGAGGTTATATCTGGTGGGATATAACCGCAACCTTCCAGTACCTGAATTTCACTACAACAGCTTTCACTAACATCCTTTCTAACCCTGTCAGTCCAGAGGCATCAGTTCTCAGAGGAGAAGAGAGGTACCAATCCACATGAGACTGCCACACTATGTAAGAAGAAAAGACATGTTGTCTTGAGGTGTGATGGGGAGAGGTTTAGTTACCTGCCTTGATCAGCAGCTTCACAGCATCAAAGAGAAGGGGAAACAGAGAACAAACAGACAAGGCCTCTCACTGAACTTTGGTCTCACACCCATAACACCAAGCTCCAAACAAAGCTGCTCTTCTTTAGAATGCTTGTGTGTTTGGGGTGGCATTTTGTCATGTTCTCGTTTGTATCATACAGACATGAAAAGAAACAATTTCTTGTGATTTGCTGTAGAGGGTTTACTTCATAAGCTCCTGGCAAATGTCTCCTCAGTTGGAGGTGGGGGGGGAGGAGAAGTAAAAATAAAAATCTTCAAGTCATCATCTTGCACACATCTTATTATAGCAGCCTCTTCACTGAAATTCATGCATGCTGATGACAATGCTGGTACACACACATGTCATCTGAGCTGTTTATAGCCATTTTTTCATTTAATGTGTCTCATCTGCCAGGTTTTTTTGCAGGTTTTGTCTGTTTTACCATGTTATCTTTTAAGTCTTTATCTATAAATCAAACTGATATGTAAACCACTTTGTCTTCTTTTGTTTTGCAACAGATGTACAGTAAACAGGGACTGCTTCTGAATAGGAAAAAAAAAAAAAAAAGAAAAAGAGAAAACAAACCAGGTTTGGATATGCACAGAAATTCCAAAAGACAAGATGGGTTTTCTTACTGGTAACCAATGGCACAGAAGGGTATTTATGAAAATAATATGAGAGGTGAAAAAAACAAGATGATGGTACTCTTTAGATGCAAATGTAATTTCTTCCTCTCTATAATTAGGCCAAGGGTAGCAATCTGATAGAGTGCCACGTGGAATAATTAAGGCTGAATTATTTGCAGGAGGCTCATAGGACATGGAGGCTGAAGCAGTAATTTAGTTGCATGAAAAAAGAAACTAAGACAGATTTCTGTTATGTTAACGAGCTTTCACTGACAAACTCTGATATTTTTCAGCACACTCTGACCACTCCAACCTCTCGTCATGAGTCCTGTTACACCATTGCTACTGAGACCATAAGTTGCAGCTACATTGCTTTAGTTCTCTAATCAGTAACAGAAAATACACAACTGTCCAGATCAAAAGGATTCAGAGCATCTACTTAGTGCTGATAGAAAGGGTTTTATGCACAGTGCAGGACACCATTTTCCTAGGTTTGCTTGCATTCTTGCCACTATTAATTGCATTTATTATTAGCACCCCTTATCTGGAGGCCTCTTTCACCCTGGAGAATTGAGCTGATCCAAAACACAAAACACAGATTTCTCTCAGGAAAAGGGCAGATGCTAAGGTGCAGTGCTCTAGACAAAGACCTACAGTTCAGACCAGCACAGACAATGTTGAAAGCAAAAGCACACCACACAGTGTCAGATATGTCAGTAGATGGTTTGCATGAGCCAATATATCCCATACATCCTTACCTCTAAACAACCTTAAGCATTAGACATGATATTTAACATCACATTCAGCTTTTCATTAGCCTGAGGTGTAGTTCTCATTATTCTTGTAATCCACATAAACATCCAAACACCTGAAAGTTCCTTAATCTCTTGAGCCCAAGAGATTTCAGGTACCTGGGATTTTGGTAAATATGGGGGAAAGAAGATACAATATGAGAAGGACTCTTAATCAGCTAAAACTTTAGATCACCAAATTTGAATATTGATCAAACATGAAGACTGAAAAAGTTAATAATTACTTCCTCAAGAATCTTATTTGTAGTTCCATTTTGGAAATATCTACAAACATTAAAAAAATGTTGGAGAAAGGCTAGGCATCATTTTCTTTCCCATAAAACCCAAATACTCTTGTAGCAGATATATTCTACATAAGCTATGACCTTAGTATTGGTAAAAGCAAGCTTTGGAAAACTCAGAGAATGCAGTTCATTTATACTTCAAATCTTTATATCATAAACAGTGATTAAAAATCAGTAACTGAGTGAATATTTGAACTTCTTCATCAAATCCAAAGTTACAAAAAATCACTACTAGGCTATAAGATCACTAGAAACATAATGGCTAATTCTTTATCTCCCATCTCCATCTGGTAGTTACTATTGTAACTCTTTAAGACCCAAGGTAGATACTTAATTCATCTGCTGACATATTTTCCTCCTACTTTAGTGGGAACAATTTAGCTACTAGGCTCCTTTATGTTTTCCTCAAAGCAAATCAAACCAAGCAAACAAAACCCCAGACCTCTTCTGTGACTATCAGCCTCATAGGCAAGACATTTACCATGACTATAGGAAACTCATATTCACAGTTGAGTTCCCTTTCAGCACAGGAGATATAAGGAAATTCCCTATCTCTTACACGTGGAACACAACCATTAAGGCAAGTGACAGAATCACAGGTACAGTTTTAGATTTTACCCTCAAAATATAATCCAGTTAGCAAGCTCAAAAAGTGGGGAGGAGGGGTAGAGGTGGAGAGTGAGATGGGGAAGATAACCATATTTGACTGATGAAAATTAGTCTTGAATCTGAAAATTCCATTCTCAACTAAAGCTGAATCAGTTTACATGGTTCCACCAAAGTCTGAGCTTTGACTGTATTCTCCAACAAAAATCATCATCACACCTAAATTATTTCTTTTCAAATGCTGGAGGGTTTTTGTTTGATAGCTGGATTTTTTTAAACTTAGAATTAAATCAAGAAAATTCTAAGAGGTCTACAAAGTAAAGGGGCATTAAGCAAAGACAGAAATGTATTGCTGAATATTGAATATTGCTGTCCAATGTTACATCACTGCCTTCTCCCAAGACTATCCTGGAAAACTAATGGTACACCAGGATACTGCTAGATTCTGATCGCAAATTGGTACTGGAAAAAGTTTTAGCCAGGTGCACTCCTTTCAGTATTTTTTATTAAATATTTATGAATCCTAAATCTAATTATGAGTTACAAAGCACATTTAAAATCCAACCTTAAGATACTTCTCCAGGCACAGGAAGGTAGGTCCTTGTCTGTCTGCATTTCTTTTATTTGGATGGGATTTCTTTCAGAGTCTAACACTGGGTTCTGACTAGCTAAAAAACCACAGAGAGAGAGTCTGGGCAGTAAACTCATCCTTGCCTGCGTGGGCTAGCGAGGAATTCAATGAGTTATCTTCACTTCCTTGCATTTTCAAACACAATCTTACAACTGTATGACTACAGTTTGGTAGGCTTTTCCTCCATAGTTACTTTAAATGCCTTCCTGTTTCCTTTAAATTAAAATATTGTGTTCTTGATAGAACATGCTGAGGTTTTTCAGGTCTCACACTGTATTCGTCTAACAGAAGTAGAAGCATTTGGTTGGGGTAATTTGCGTCTTCCCTAATTAATTTTAAAATCATCAGTATGCAAGAAAAAAAAAATCTAAGATTTATTTAATGTTAATATTTGTAAATTTATGTTTCACTTTAATCACATAACACACTGTACCTAAAGCAAAAGACATACCAGTTTTAGTACTGACTGCAACTGGGAATGAGAATCTGATTCTGAAATTAGAAGTGTAAATGTTTTTCAACCACAATAACACTATTGATAAACCAGGATTTCTTATAAATCTGTTTATCTGGACAAAGTATTACTTATACTAAAATAACCGCCAACACTGTGTGAACTTCTGTAGTCCAACTGAAGGTATGCTCTTTTACAGAACAAAAAGCCAGGGATTCTAATCTTGCAGTCAGACCAATTTCTGAATTGTAATCAACAGGCTTGGGGGCTTGCTTATATTAGTAATGATACAACTGTTGTAACACCGTTTGGTGCTTGCCTCCTATTAATGTAACTCTCAGGTAATATTTCCAGACACTGTATTCAGAGATGATTCAGGTTTTGAATAAAAACATCTGTCTCCGAGAGTTCAATTCAACAGGTAAATCATGCCTATAATTTTGCCCTAGGGACTGTGTTCCCCTGAGTGTTTTAAGCACAAAACAATTCCCAAAATGGAGGCCAAGTTGAATATTCAGGGCTTGGGACATGTTTTACATCTTGCTAGAGGATTAGCTGTGAGCACAAGGCAAGGAGGCACAGATGGGAGAAATAGCCAGCACGGTAGGAAATTGGGAATCTAGTTCTTGCAGCTATTCAAGCCTGGTATGCTGCCATAGTCACTGCTCTACCAACCACCAGCATTGATCTGAATGAGAAACTAGGAACTCAGGAACAAGGCAGGAAATGAGAGAAAAAGAGAGAGAGCAAGCAGCCCAATAATTGCTTGATTACAAAAAGGAAAAATATCACTTAACAAACAAGATGTCTTCAGTGAACTGAGAAATAGCAGACTACCAGTCTCTGTAGGATTCAATTAAAAGGCTTCAAGCTTTGCTTTCAGACACTCTGAGACGCCTGCTGGTAACAGGCTTTTGCTGGACTTTGCTACATCTGGAAATTCTGCATCCAAGACACGTGACACGTGATATTTTTTCTGAGAAGAATGCTTTCTTTTATTTTATTTTCTCAAATCTCAAGAGCACAAGTCAATTAAGACACAATAGCGAGCTTCTCAAACTGAGAGGTCATACTGTAGGGCAACTTACTCCACAGTAGAACAGATAATCATCTTAAGTACTTTGCAAAGCCTCAAAACAGACTTCTCTGGCTATCTGAAGATCAATACTAATGTGCCCACCCTCCAGCCAAGCTAAGCATAATTCACTGAAATATGTTTTTACTGTGCAAAAATGAAAGGAAAACTTTGTTAGGCTGAAGCGTTTCATTTAGGGATGCAGCCTTCACAGCAGTACAGAAATACTACCTTCTATACGTCTTGTTCTCTGTAGTTATTAATCTCTTTGGAAGCTGTATGTATTGGTGCTTTTAATAAAAGGCTCAAAGATGAACATCAAACTGAGGTTTCTATTTGCCACCACCCCCAGTCTGCCTCACCTCTGTAGGCTTTATAGCCAACTTTGCCCTTGAGTTCGTATGCATAACTTTTACTGAAATCAGTTAACAGATTTTACATATATATTTATACATGTGGCCAAAGGCAAGAGGAAAGGATTTTCAGAAATACACAGTACTGGCTCCTTTTCTCTCATTAAAGTCAAAGGCAATTTTATCACTATCTTCCAGTAAGGAGCACAGCTAAATCTGTTGTGGATGCTTAGAAAAATCTCACCCCTAATTTGAATATATTGCTGATAGTGTAATCTCAATATCACAGCAGGGCAAAGAGACAAAAAGTTTTGGGCCTGTTGTTCATCCAGGATAAAATTTCTGCACACAGCTACTGCACCAGTTAAGAAAGCCAGCAGTTCAACACAAGCATCCATTGTACAGAGGAAGGAGGTAAATCTTAGTTCACACAGATTTTCCAATGCATTTTGACTGGCAATCCACAAAATCTTTTAGAGGAATACTCATCTGGAACATATTTTTCCAATATCCTCTCTTTCTCTCAAAAGAAGGGTTCCACACTAACCCATGCAGACAGAACGACCTCACATCTTCCCAAAAGCTGCATAGCATCGTCCAACAAGTACAACTGGTGTTCCTCTGTATACTCTAAATTAATCTAATGAAAGAAAAAAAGAAAAAAAAAAACCCAGCAACGACCCAATTTCACACTTCATGTTCTTCAGTAGTTCCTGGAGCACAGGAATCCATATGCTGTGCAACCTTTTAGATCTGCTCTGTTCCAAGCTACATAATCATTAAGACCTATGTGTATCGGGGCTGAACGCTTCTAATATTCCAGCTAAGATATTATATTTTACCACAATTTTCAGATCCAGCATGACTTGTAGCTTGAGTTCTTTTAAAGAAAATGCCATTTATTTATTTATTTATTTTTTAGCACACAAGTTCCATTAGTTCAGAATCCAATATTTTAGCAAAATAAGCTACTTTTAACTAGTCTCTAATTTAGCTATGGCCCTTTAGCTCTCTGATGAGAATTATCTAGGCCAAGAGTACTGTTTACTACAAGTGCTAGTGCTTCGTTGTCTGCTCTGCTGTGCTTATAGTTCTCTCTCTCTCTCATACTGAAAACTGATTCCAACTGGACACCAATTCTACAGTTGTTCATTCATTACTTCTCTTTAACCAGTGAAGAGCAGTTTGCTACTTGCCTCAAATCCAAGCTCCCAAGCCCTTTTGTATCCAGTGACTAATTCCACCATCAATCCCATGCTGGCTAATAAAACGTACTTGCGTTTTGGGCGGTACTGTGTCACAAAGCCTTCCTAAAGTCCTATTACATTGTATCTTTTTCTTTACTCCTGTCAAGACTCATTGACTATCTCTCTTTCTCAGAGAAGTTAATTATCTATATGAAGCATGACCTCCCTTTCATTAACCTGCACTGACTTCCTGACCACAGTGTATTGGTCCAGCATTTCCCTAACTTCATTTTAATTAGTGTCTCAAATTTTTCTTAATTCAAAGGTTATATAGGCACATATACTATTTTCTCATTTATCCTGCAATAATCGGCTAGCTATAAGCATTCAACTTATTAAGACCAGAGGAGTCTTTTTGCTACTCTTACACAGAAATACATTCCCTCCAAAGAAAATAGGAAAAAAGAAAAAGGAAAGTCACTCTTTCTTTAAGCTCTGATAATATCATTGTTATACCTAAATAAAATCTTATTTATCTTGAATTAACAGCTCATCAATCTGCTATTCTCAATGGGTCACTATCAAGATCACAAAGTTGGCAGTTAAATTACCTGCTTGGCCAGTATCTCTCACAAGAATTGAAGGTTTTCAAGAGTTTAAATTCTATAGCAAACCAGCAGTCTGTCACATGAGAGGGCCAAAGCTTTAGGGATTAAAGAGAAATCTGTGAGAACCAAGTGGATATAGTTTAATTAAACCTATCGAAGTCTGTTATTACATCAAAGTTAAACTGCTTCATAAAAATCAAGACAATGGTCACAATTTTAGGGCAAAAGCAGGAATGGAACAGGATTAAAAAACGGGAAACATGCAACCAAAAAGTATCAATAAATTATTATTTTACAACAAAAAGGACCAAATTTTAAAATTAAATTTAACTTCAATTATCTTTCCAGATCCTTCAGAAAATGAACCATGTGTACTCTAATCAATCTTGGAAACTATTGGCAACTGGAAAACCTAATCAAAGACAAAATCCACAAACACCATCTATTTCGTGTCTTCCACTGGATCTGGACCACTCTGCTTTTTTACAGTCTGACTAGAATTTGACTTCTGCATCTATATTAAGGTACTTAACTGTGGCTTCATTTATTTCAATGATGTACAATGAGCAAGTCTAATTAGCTTCTGGATCTTGTATTTGTGGAGCATAAATTTGAAATTTAGCCAACTAGAGTGCAGAAATAACCAACCTAGATATTTAAGCACCTAGCTTCAGCTCCCAGTATGCAAGTGCATATAGGCTTGCATTACACTTTAAAACCCTCTCAATTCTACAGATTCATCTGTTTTCTACTGTCTTTTAAGATCTTGAGACCGAGATGACATTTACACAAGATTTATTGACATCTTATCCATCCCATAGGATCAATAGAAAAACACGTGTCATTCTGGTCTACTGGGGTTGTAAGGAGAAATGTTGCAAGCACTGACAATTTTAACCTAAGTCTTAGGTCAAATTATCCCCCCAGTGCCAGTATTCCACAGATGGACCATTCTTCCAGTCCAGCTCCAAAACTGTTTTTAAAATGAGATATATTAAAAGAAAATAAAATTAAAAAAAAAATCAACTTGTCCTAAATTGTTCATTTAAACCCAAATTATAATAACTCTCCATCATCACATCATTTGTGAGGATTTTAGATACTTTTGATGTAAAGAAGTTTCACAGAACTAGAGTTTTGATAAAGCAAGATAAAGCCAAAATCTTTCAGTAAGTTTTACAACTTCCTCTGTTTTCATCACTTGCTACTGCTTGAAAGTTTAAAGCTGTGTGGAAGAAGTTATTTTCCCAGCTAGCCAGTTAAAATCATATTTCTAGTTCTTCCAAACCTCCTTGCTAAACTGCCTAGTGAACATTGATTTTAGAAAGTCATTCTGTTTCACAGAAGTACCCACATCTTCTGTCATATGTTTCCTTTCACTATTTCCCCACAGGGCCTGCAGTCTTTTTCATCAACCCCTTACTCCTTATACTTTACATTTGTATAACCATTTATTATTCATATTCACATCCCGTGTAATTTTTCTTTCATTTTCAATCTCAGTTTTCTTGATCATTTCCTTACCTTTTTTCTTTTGCCTCCAATACCTTTTCTTTCGGAGCTAACTCTTCTGATTTATCCTAAGGGATTTCTTGAGAATGAGATGCTAGGTCTCAGTGGGATTTACTTGGCAAAACATTTAAAAAAAAAAAAATTATAGATGTCTTGGCTGCATGTCTCCTGGCCTTGATTTCCTCCCGTATTTCCCTGGTCATCCATATTGATAATTTTTGCCACTTCTTGAATATTTATTTCTTGACTAGATACATATTGTATTTGCTGAGCTTATGGTAATCTGCCTTCGGTACTTTGTACTCATTTAACTTCCCACTGTGTTTTGCTCAGAGGTATGCACATCTACATTGCTGCAGAAATACATGTCACTGTGACTCCAGAGAGAGAATGGCTAAAAGTTATCACACAGCAACTGAAAGTATGAAGTTTTATGCCTAGAATGTCTTGTTCCCTATGACAAGGTAGCAAGGAGACAAATTCTCCTACTATTACTCTATTTTTTGAAATATCAGAGTTAATGAAATCTATATTGTCCAAGTTTATTTGGGAACAAGTATTTATAATTCTTTGATATGTTACTATGCCAGAATATCAATTTTCAATTTTTCTCTCTATTGTAGTATGTAGTAGTAACATATTTTGCAGTAATGTACTCTGCATAAAAGGTATAAAATTTTGCCAACCTATACAGTGATTTTTTACCATAGCCATGCTTTTTAAAGAATAATTTTCTTCGTAGAAAAAAAAAAAAGAGCCAAAATTTTTCATAGTGCAACCCATCTGATTACTACATGTATTTTCACAAGACATACTTATATTCTTATTTTGTGGGAGTGCTATTATTTGACCTTCATTTCTTCAAAGAGAAGAAATGCCACTGTAACTTTACTTTCCTCAATTTTCACAGCTGATGTGAAGAACCTCTGTGGTATTTCCAGGCTGTAATATGGTATCATTGCTATACAGACTATGTATTTCACTGTGTTATGTGTATATCTGTTTAATCTAGAAGAACAATATCCCTCTATCTTTTGAATTTAACTTCTCCTCAATCTAAGACATCAACACAGATTATTAACCAGAGCTCCTCACCTACTACTCCCCAGCTGCAGCATTTGCATCATGGCAGCAGAGAGTACTAAGAAGCCAAACATCTCATCCTGAAAGCTGAGAAAAAAAAGACTTTGAAAATACATGAAAAATTCATCTAGTGGATATACTCTGAATTAGTGTGGGATTCCAAAATGTCTCTGCTCTACATACCATTTGTTATACTTCTCTTATTAGTTATGTGATAGGTTAATACAGAGCATTGAATGTGTAAATGGGAAAGGTGGGTGCAGGGAGACTGCATATATGTGGATGAACGAATGATAAGTAGAGAGGTGAAGATAAACATTCCGTTTGTAAAGAAGAATGGAGACAAATTTGATGCTGAAATTGTCTTCAGTGCTTCATATGAGCACTAAAAGAGTGAAACTGGCACTTCAACATTTCCCAGAGAGATAAAAAAGCTGTCTGTATTGCACCATTATTTAGGGTCTCTTATGCACTACTTCTGAAAGTCTCCCATTTATTCTTAGCTTGGCTGCTAACCAATACAGGGGAATTCTTTACAGAAGGCAGACAGACAGCAGAATCTGAAGCCTCATGCTTATCTCATTATAAGGCTATCAAGTTTTCACTGTGGATGGTAGTGAACACACCACCATTTGGTGGCTGATGCTGCAAAATGGTAAGTACATTGAGGAAAGAGCTTTAGGTTTTGCAGGAAGTTGCAAGGGTTCAGTACCATCGAAGGTTTGGCTTCTTGCCTTTAGGATGTACTTTGGCCACCCCTACTTTCTTCCCAAATTACAGGATTATACCAACAGCAGAGAAGTAAGCCAGAAGCTTCAGGATCAACAGAATGCAAGTTAAGGACAGTTGACTATGGGATATAGTTTTGCACTCTTTTATTATTTTGCACTCTTTCAGCTGACAGCGGTGAACCACTATAGGCAGCCAATTACAGAAAGAATCACAATCAGCTAAAATATGAAATGTGCTCATGTTAAAATAGAATCATTGAACAAATATGTCAGGCTCTGGAGATGCTTTGTTTGGATTTCCCCCCTACTCCCCCCTCCCCCCCCCCCTTTTTTTTTTTTCCTTTTTTTTTTTCCATATTTGCAATTGCTTTACTCAAGGGCAAGTTTTCTCTGTTCCTTAGAGAAGCAGGAAGAGAAGCCAGTATTTTCACAGCACTGATAGCGCCATAATGTGAAACTCAGAGTTTTCATAACATAATACCAATATATGCCTTTCAAGTAAATTACACTGTTAATTTTACATCAGAAATGTTCTGCATCATCACTATCAAATGATGTAGCATTAAATGTCTTTTGAATTGGATAATTTGGAAGAATACAATATAAGTAATATAACACTGTTAAGGATTTTCCTGTTTAAAGAATACCACAAAGGCAACAAAAACAGAGCTCTCATTTAGATCCAGTGCTGTACTGTATCATCACAACTTACTTGAAAAGAGCACCCTCCTGTCCTGAACTTCAAATGCTTCATGTTAGTGTTTTACTTCACTATAGATACTAAAAGTTTTGCCAGCAAGAAAACAGTTAGGGCTTTTCATCTGTGTAAATCCTGATCTCACAGGAGAGAAGAGCCAAAAGCCCTTCCTGGGAGGAAAGATAATCAGCAGATAAACCGCCAGACTGGGGAGTCAGTAGACCTAACCTTCCAGTCTGCTCTTCCATTAACCCATGATATTATAAATTATCAATTATGGGGTGAAAAAAACAAAAAGAAAAATCACAGCATATCTCTTTATCTGTGGAAATGTGTGCGTTCTTTCTGTGAAAATCGGTATGAAGTGTTTTTTGTTTTGTATTCACAGGTTGTTTTTGTTTTGGTTTGGGGTTTTTTGGTTAGTTTTTGTGGTGGTTTTTTTTTTTCTTTTGGTTGGTTTGGGGGATTTGGTTTGGGTTTTGGAGTTTTTTTTTGTTTCTTTGTAGTTTTGAAAGAAACCAAGTTTTTCTAGAATTTAAATCTGATGAATCTGCCATGTAATAGCATTGGATGTCATGGTAATCATACCAGTCAACACAATGACTGAAGGTATAGCAAAAAATTCCCATTTTAACCTAATTTTAAAATCTTCAAAGCTTAGGAAGCTCAGAAACTGGTTCTCAATGTTCACTGTCAGTTTTTCCCCTCTCCTTTAACTCGTTATCACAAAATTTTAGAGTCACTCACATGTATATTTCTGCTCTGAATTTCAGTTTGCTAACAAAGTAACTTGTGAAATAACCATCATGTTCAGCCTATCAAAGTCATCATATTTCCCCCTAACTTGAAATGATGTTAACCAGTCACTTTTAAATTTTCTCCACCAATCTGAAACAATAAGCATAGGAGAGGGCTGAGCTCATCAGCATTAGCCCAGTGTGTGTATCAGCGGGAGGCATCTTGGCTCATAGTCACTTTCTGTCATGAGTTTTGAATAAGTGGGATGTAATTGGCAGGAAAAAAAATAATAAAAATACAAGCAATGGGAAAGGGTAAGCAGAAAGGTTTGAAGACTCACCATCCTCAACACATGGTTTTCTGCAGAAGAGCCAATTTCAGACAAGTCATCAGGCTGTTGAAGCCATTCCTAAAGCCATGCCTGGCTGTGCAACAGCATTCAGTGTCTGTCACATGCCGCAACCAGTAGCATAGAAAATGATATCTACAACACCATCACAGTGGCCATACCTCACCACTACCCCAACTGCAACTGGGCCAGCGCCTCCTGCTCCCCTACGCTCCAGCCAGCTGCCAGCCCTGCCACAGCCACCCCTCACAGCGCTGCCATATGCCACCCTGGCACATGGATGGGGCACCGAGCCACACTGGGATGGGCGACGTGTTCTGGCCACCTGACAGCAGGGCTGAGCCGTGCATCCGCCCCCAGTGTTGCTCGGTTGAGTGATGAGATCAGACAGGGCTCCACAGGCCCCCCCAGTGCCTTGTCTGCATTCTTTTAATTGAATGTGGCACCAACAAGGGACCTGGATTTGCTCCACAGTATCCAGTC
The DNA here is from genome assembly GCA_013400055.1 of Nycticryphes semicollaris. Classification (NCBI taxonomy): domain Eukaryota; kingdom Metazoa; phylum Chordata; class Aves; order Charadriiformes; family Rostratulidae; genus Nycticryphes; species Nycticryphes semicollaris. The sequence continues at coordinate 78,030 of VXBJ01001920.1, read as the reverse complement.
CGAGCAAAACAACTGTTTTTAAAATAATTGCTGTGGCAGAGGGCTTGTGGCTGCTGAGGGTAACCTGCCACATGCTGCTTGAGGGGGAGACAGAAACATGGTAGTCAGTTGTGTGCAGCCCTCTCACATCCTCCAAGCCTCTCTCTTCATCCCAGCTTCACTGAGAGCAAACACTGCTGTGCAACTCTGGTTTGCTTTTTACAGTACATTGTACAGCTCTAAGGATGCTTTTTTCAGTGTTTTATATCTAGTGAGAGTCCTTTCTTGTTTATAAAGAACTTTTTTGAAATAAAGCCTAAGTGATTCATAATTATTTAAGTGGAAGTGTCCCAGGGCCACATCCTCAGCGTTTATCCCCAGCATAACACTCACAACCAACCTACAACTGACAGACAAAATAAACAAGAGTGACGAGCAGCACAGCATTGGTAAGTTTAACAGAAATCTCAAAGATTAAAGTTAGAGGCTGGCAAGGGAAAATTAATGTAAGGGCAAAAAGCCTCTTTTGTAACCTGAAGAATGAAAATATATACACAAGTGTATACATGTATACATAACACACACAAAGTTTGCCTATGAGACATGAGTCCTCTGAGGGATGATGGCATCCTCACTAGAGGAAGATTACAAGAAGCCAAGAGAAGATGCTCCCAAGTAGCAGGAACTTGATAAGAAAGAAGTGATATTGTCTCATAGAAAAGGATCTATTCTACCAGAGTACAAGGCAGAAGACACCCATACATTCTGCTTCTCTTTGCTGCCAGAGTCCAAAAATAGGCTTTTAATTTGTTTTCCCTTGGTTTAAGCATTGGTTTTGTTTAAATGCACACACTACACACATTTCTAAAGGAGGAAGCTGTCCCTGTAACAAACATGTTTTCAAGACCTTGGGTCAAATTCTCAAAGTTATTTCTGATATTGCTTCAAAAAGGGTCTTGTGTTAATCAATACAGAAGTGTATCTGAAGACTTTTTTATGAGTCTCTATCAATAATTTAAGTTTTATTACTATTGCTGCTGTTTGGCTTTCCTTGTTTCAATTACTTTGCATTGCCTTGACATTAGACAAACAAACAAACACATCAATTAAAAATATTGCAACATCCAAAATTACACATACTTTTGTTTTGGAAAAAAGAATCCAAATACTAGAAACTTTTTTACATACCACATTACAGTCTCTAATCCATTTCCTGGGCTCCAGAACATTTGATTTTTAATTTTTTTTTCTTTTGTAATTATTTTAGTTGAACAGGCTCTTTATGCAGTAATGTACGTGTCCGTTTCCCTAATCTGGAACAGAATCAAACACCCTCATCAGAACCAACAGACATCACTTCCACAACAACTGATAAAGCAGGGCTCCTTTTTAAGTAATGCTCAACTTACATAGAAAACTTGATCTTAGTCCAAGATAACAAATAATGAAGCATGAGCTTTTGAATCAACAGGTGTGCAGATTTTGGTGGACAGCATACAAGTTGCAGAATCTTGCAGAACAAACTACAATAAAGTGATTATATTCTCAAACAGTACTCCATAGACACAGCTTTTTGCTGAAGTTATTAATTTACACCGTGTGAAAGCAGAAAAACACACTTTTTTTTTCTTTGGTTTTGTGGGGTTTCTGATCTGAGTGATGTCCTTCAAGAGCAATGCATGCTCACAAAGAATGGAACAGAAGAAAATCTGTTCCAAATTCAGATTTCACTCAAGAAGAGCATCCAGTAGACTTTGAGTCTCATCTGTGAGTAGTCTGAACAGCCTACAAAAGAGAAACAGGGTGGAAGAGGTCCGTGGTTGTTGTGTTTAAACAAATAGCTGAGGTTACACCTCACGTCCCTCGTCTATAAGGAAAAGGCCATCAGGGCCCGAAATGTTTACATATTGAGGTTATTTTGTTTGTCTAAGACCATCTATGACTTCGATGCAGAGATGTTAACTCATGCCCTTGCACTGAAGTTTTGCACACCCTTTTGCACAGTTGCCTATGATACTGGAGCTTTAACAGGAGATTCCTCTAGGAGAAATCCTATGGCAGTCCCGTTCCACCACCTCTTCAATGAGAGCACTGTACTCTTTCTTCACCTTTACCCAGTTCTTCATCAGAGGACTTTACACTGATCATAGAAAATACTTCAATGTTGCATCCTTAAAAAATAAAAAAAATAAAAAGAAAGTCTAGAATAGAAAACATTTTAAAGAGATTAAAAACTGTCACTTAGTTTAAAGGCAATGGGAAGATATATAGATATAGTCATTATCTCGCCTTTCTTTCATATCAGTTTTTTCCCAGGCTTTTTTATTGGCATCTGGCCTGTAATGACAGTCCAATTAAAATTATATATTGTATCACAGGTATCCTTTTGCTAGTACCAACACTCCCACTGTACAGGAGATTCTTCTGATAGCACTTTGATGCCAGCCATTCAATGTTTTAATTTCCTGACAAATTTATCACGTGTAACTTACCCTCAGCAGTGTTCAATCATTTAATAACAAAAAGCATTTTGTTCACATTTCATGGAAAGTCTTTTTTTTTTTTTTTATTTAAACTTGTATTAAACCTGCAGATTCCTCTAACTTGTGAAAGGAATACAACTTTGCATTTGGTCACATTCAGAAAATGTTATTGATCTGTTTAACTATACCAATCAAAGAAAATATTTAATTATTGCTTTGGTGCCAAAAATCTAACTTATATCTCATCCCCAGTGTGCTACAGCAACAAATTGAAAGAAAATGCCTGTTTTAACAGCTTGTACCACAAGAAAGATAGGTAAGTGTCATAGAAGTAGCATTTTCCCCATTTTACAGTATGATAAGAGAAGCAGGCAGAGATTACATAACTAGAAAAAAAAAAAGTAATTTCTAAAATGGCACTGGAAGTTTTTGTGAGAGACAAAATATTAATAATCAAAGTACATTTTGGTACTTTTGTCACAAAGCTCGTTTGTCCTTCCAAATAGTGTTAGCACAAGCAGGTGACTTGCACAGTACTTTTATTACCCTCTGACAATCATCTACAGCCAAAACCCCGAATTCTATCCCCATGTATATTTTAGACAATTTAATGAATTTCCATTCGTCAGAATTTCTTCAGAACTGTGACCTGAAACTTGAAATATTTTTTTTCTGGAGTTTTAACTGCAGGCAGCATTTATGCTTCTCTTAATTGACAAGGATGCTTAGCATGCAGGATAATGCACATTTTGGAACTAGGCAGAGGTAAAAAACAGTAACGAATCCAAAAGAATCACTATGTACTGCTGAGATAGTGATTCACAAAGGAAGAAGATGATAGTTGGTGACTACAGTTCTGGGTATTGTTCTTCTCCCAGCATGATTAAGTTTAAATGAAAAGCTCTTTAGTAGGAAATTTCTAAACTTACACAAGCACTCCAAAAGGATCTTCCCTTACAGCTTCTGAGCAATAAGTAACATCTAAACCAAAAAGGCAATATGCCTGAGATGAGCTCCTAGAAACCTAAAGCTGGATTTTCCTTATCTACACAGAAGTATACTGACACGTGCCTGCACATACCTTTATATTAACAAGAAGTGTCTGCATAATAAGTATGTGTAAGGAATATAATCTGAAGATTTCAGATCATTGTATTCATGCATTACATTCACCATTAAAGATTTTACAGCCTGATTTGTGAAATATATTTATTCCACAGTACTCTGCCTTCTACTTTTTAAGATGCTATTTTAAACTTCAGCGTCCATGACTGTATGCAACATATATATTCCTGTTACATAAATCACTAAACCTTGGGTACTCTTCTGTTTCCAGGAAACATAAAGGTTACATACATCTGGCTGATTAAAACACATTTAAACACCTCCAGTTTCCTTTTTTGAGGAGAACTTTCCCATCTGACCAGGATAAAAACACAAATTTACAGCCACCTTCAATCCAGAGCAGATGCCTACAAGACTTTGCATCCCCTCGGTCCACCTGTGTTTTGTATTGATATTGGACAACCGCATAAAAAACTGGACCCACTACTTCATTCCATATCAGGTATCAAAAATTACCAACTTTCAACTATGACTGAATTTTATTTGAAATCAGAGGGCAAAGAATACATAAACCATTTATCAAACTTCTCAGTCTGAAGTTCTCTACTCCTCAGTTACCCTGATGTCAGCCTGCAGATAATAAGGGATCTACATGCCTAGCAAAGCCCCACAGAAACTTGTTTTCTCTCTTTTCTGGAAAGAATTTTGCAAGCAAGGTGAAAAACAGTTTTAAGTAGTATTTTTACTGATTTTTCCATTATAATTTTATGATGCTTACAAATTTATAATTCCATACACAGGCTTATTAAGGTTGAAGGCCCATAGGAGTTTCTTTTTATGAGCAACATTATTTTTTTTTCTGAGGCTTGACTGGAAGGATTATGAAAGATCCCAAGACATTTAATTCCTGTGTGGTAGCAGCTGAGGCTATCAGCAAACCCTTGTTTTGGACAGCATTCTAATGATAAAAAGCCATACTTCTGGGTGTACTTACTGCTGGGTGTTGACACAAAAATGCCATTGATGAATCCATGGATTTCCTCTTCTTAGCCCTGTCTGTTCAAGGCCTGATTCTTCTTTCCTATACATCAGCTATGCACTTTATTTATAAGGGGATAAGAGTTCAGAGTTAAAACATCTGCACATGACAGTTCCTACTTATTTCAATTTAGATGTCAACATGGACACAAGGTTCCTTTTTTGGTTATACACTGTCAAATTAACCAAGTCAGCTCAAAAACAGAACCTTGTCCCCTCTTTGTGTTTACCTGGAGTTGCAAATATCCTTGCATTGCTCATCAGTACAAGTCGGGGAAATTCTGATGCTCTGTCCCCTGGCACAGAAATGTTTTCTACTTCATTACTTCCACCCCGGCCCACACCAGCCGTGAGTAGCCTGCACCCACTTGCTCTTGCACTCCTGTTATCCTGTTGGCCACAAGACAACCAACCTGCTTCCAGACCTTTGCAAGTCACAGAGGTTCCTCTCTCAAACAGAAAACAAATTAAACCGAAAAACAAGGCAAGTACCCGTGGGTCACCGCGGGCACAGCTGACTCATGGAACAAGTGTTTTAAAGAGGCAGAGGTGCCCTCACCACCTGACCACAATTCACTTTCTCACAGAAAACAGCAAAAGCCAAAAAGGCACCTGGTGAGGCATATGGGAATGACAGGCTCAGAGAGAAGGGGATTAACAAAAACTGCAGAGAAGGCTTTATTACACTGAGAAGCATGTCAACAATAAGAGCGATTTGCAGATCTCCTGGAAGGTGCTGAAGATACAAGTCAAAGGGCAGTGGTTGTAATCCAAGTTGGGAAGTATTTTGAAAGGGGGGAAGAAATCCCTAGTGGTCAAGAGACTTGTGAAACCTGTGGCAGAATGAAAAATCATCATGAGAAAGGGGGGAAAATTGAAGAAAAATAGTTGCATAAGTATTAAAAAAACCCAAACAAATAAAGACAGTTTAAAAAGCTAACTTTAGAATTATAATTTCTTTTACTTCCCACTTATCTATTTCCCAATATTCTACTGACACACTTTGATCTTTTTTACTTTGTTTGCAAGTACCTATATGTACAATCTTTTCTTATCAACATTTTCTTCCTACCATGCTGCTCATCTCTTCCACTATAATTTGCTCTTTCCAGCCAGCCATGCAAGAAATAAATACAAATGAAAGCCAAATAACAACATACTTTTCCTAATTTATTGCCTTCATTTCATTTGTCCTAGTCCTCTCCATGTGTTTCTACTTTATTCCCTATATGGAATAACATATCCTTACTCTCCTCCTGTATTTTTTTTTTTTTATTTATTAGCTGCTACTTTGTTTCTAATGCCTACTACTTTGCCATTTTTAATAGCCAGAGCCTGCCTACTAATTTTTGGTCACTCTACCATTGTCTTTGCAGTCTGCAATACAAACATGCACACATACACACGCTACCACCTCTCCATCCCTTATACTGCTGCCCCTCCACCACCACATGGCCATCATCTCCAATCTCACTGCGTCATCTCCATCTGGCTCTCCTTCCCATGTGAATTCAGACATCCTTCCCTTGAAGAGCCATGTCTGCAGAATGAGTCACACCTCTGGGGTCCTGGCCTGAGCATCTCCACTGCTTGTCTTGAAGTTATGTTGCACAGCCAAGACACATTGTGAGAGGAAAAAAGTAGCTGGAAACTCATTAGTCTCCTCACTCTCGATCCTAATTAGCTCCCACCCTTTCAAATATGGACTAAATGGAAGGAGCAGTCAGTAACAGCAGGTCACCATGGTGGTTTATCCACCAGTAGTAACGGAGAGGGTGTTTGTGTTTTCAGAAAGCAAGAATAGCTAAATAATAAATGCGACTTCAGCTCAGAGGAAAAGATTGATTTGGGTTTTTTAGAAGCAGAGGGAGAAGAAGAAACATAACTTAGACTCATCACGTCATTACATATCTAGGTAAGATCTAGTGTGTTCAGAGAGGCTACTCCTCCAAATGATGCACAGTTACACTGTGTCCAAAAATTCTCCTTTTTGTTAACGAACACTGTAAAGACTGGGTTATTTGTTATATGCACCAAAGACAACTACAGATTCATTGAGATACAAAGCTGTTGAACATGCAGGATGGCAACAGCTGAAACTGCTACCATTCAGGAGCTGACTTGTGAAACAGAAGAAGCAACAAAAGAAATAACACAATTCTCTCTTGGTAGCTTCCTGACAGACTTCCTCAGTGATGGACAGAGTAACTTATAGAAAACTTATGTACTAATTGGCATTTCACTTTTCAGCATTGTCAGAAATATAAATATATCCAATATCTACCTAATAATGAGAAACAGCTAATTCCTCTATCACTGGTAATTTTCCAGAGGATCACAGAAGAAATGTATTGCCTACTGTGAAAAATAAATGATGATGACAGCTAGTTGCTTTTCCACCTTCTTCTTCATCTACATATAATTTTCCTTCTGTTTGCAGTTTGGTGCTGCATATAATTCATATAGCATTCACATCAGTACAGTAAGAAAAAAAAAAAAAAGGTGTAATAAGGCCAGTTAACTAGACCTCCTGTGAGATTTCCCCAGTATTGCACCCAGTTCTCCCAGAACTGACAGCTGCTCTCTCTCCCTTCTCAATGTGCCAGACCTTGCATCAGGGCCTAATTTGTGGTAGGAATTACAGGCAGGGAAAAGATTTCTAAATGAATGAAGCTGGCCTGAACAGATTTTTCTCCTCCTTCCCAGTATAAGGTTTTAGCCACTCCAAACCTCTGGCTGTTATAACATCATGTTATTAATTTCCTGTTTTGTGATTTTCTAAGACAAAATAGGTAGTAGGACAGAAAAGAAATATGAGGCCATAACCATGATGCCCTTAATCTACTACTACACACAGCTACATTTTCTTCTTAAAACTGCTTGCATTAGGCAAAATCTACTTGTGGGAGAAGGACTTTCCTCCTGCCTGTGAAAAGTTTCATTAAAATTTAGCCTGAGTGCCAGGTGGAGCTGTAGGCAAAGACGATGAGGAGATTAGTCCAGAATTAATTTATTTTTCTTAGAGAGGACTTTGATTTTTAATGTTGAGAAATCTAACTTTTCCTCTTGATTATCTTTTTACTATTTCTTTCAGTTATACTTCTGTTGTCTTTAGTCAAATGTCACATTGCTTTGAATTACTGATTCTCACAGACTTTTTTCACAGGGCCATGCTACTTGTTAGATCATCTGTGAGCACACTATACTAATTAATGTGATTCGGGCCATTGGAAGACAGCAAACAGCATATGCCCAAGCCTCCTGCAATGTTCTGAAAATCTCTGCTAACCATTCTAAAGCCCAGCTATAACTTAAATATATAAACTGTTCTCTGTATATTATATACAAGCTGTTATATAGATAGGTAGGAAGTGAATCAAGACTGGTTAGAAATAATAAGCAAAGACAAAGTAATGGAGCAGAATGGCTTATAGCTCCACTGGGAGCTCCCCAGGAATAAGAAGCACTTAGTACTGGCGTGAGGCTGAGACAAATAATTTTTTTCTATTTAGCACTGGTATCCTTCACCTGGATAAGATGACAAAAAAGTGCAAATAAAAAGAGGCATCAGAATAACAAATAACTGCAGAGAGTCACTCTGGACCTATTCTGAAACAACAGAATACACTTAAAGAGCCATAAAACCAATAAAAATCCAGTCATCTTGAAAAAGGAGAGTCTTTGCTGCAATAAAGGCAGTCAATAAAGAAGCTCTCTCATTTAAACATCAAATGCACATTGTTTTGCAACACCTGTTATTCAGCCATAATAGCTTTCTTAACCTGTCAAAGCGTTTAAGCTAAGGAAAAGAAATGGGCCTCCAGCTGTGCGCTTTGGTGGAGAAAGCCTGCACGAAGCGATATTAGTTTAATGAAATGTGTACAGATTGTAATTGTGGTAATATGAGGGCAATTCCCTCAGGGGCAGTCGGAAGGCGGCGAGTGCAGTCAGGCAGAAAACCGAAGCTGCAGTCTGGAGAGAGACCAATACCCTATGTATGGACCCTTGCTCCCTGACAGGCTTGCTGACTGCACAGCCCCACAAGATTTCTCCCCTGGCAAGCCCTGGGACTGTCCCATCTCCCATCCTCGCCCATCACTTTAGAGTACTTCCTGGAGAAGAGACCAAAGACAGTTCGGCTCTCCGCAGTAGAGCCTGATGGTAACCATAACACAGGGTCATAAATCCATGCAGACAAGGAAAAAGA
>VXBJ01001920.1:51659-62721 GCA_013400055.1 Nycticryphes semicollaris | reverse complement strand
TTTTTTTTTTTTTAATGTTCTCTCTCTGATTCCGATAAATGCTCCATAGCAGACAGATTCATTCATCTCTAGCACCTTATCTGGTGGAGCATATGTTTCTTTTCTTTGAGGTCAGATTAACTACTCCTTATAAATGGTACAAAGAAGAAATGTGTTGGCAGCAAGTTCTGCTACTCTTAGCCATCATTTCTGTCCACTGCATTAAGCCAATTTAACATGCTTAAACATGCCTTTTGTCAACAGCAACAAAAGCAAAAAGCAGCTGAACTGTAGTTAATAAATCATTTCTGGAGGTAGAAATGGCCTGAGAAATATGATGCCAAGCAGTTACTGCATGTTATTCTCACAGTTAGGAAAAATGAGGAGAAAGTTTAACTAGCTTTCTGTGATTATAAAAGGTGCTTTATATATCTGTATGCATATATACACATTGAACTAGGTTTTTTTTTTTTTTAAAAAAAAGATCCCATTGAAGTTCAGTATTTCCCTTTAGACATGTATTGACCCATCCCCAGCTGGTCTTATTTGCTAATTGGAGAATCAATTCACTGGTATTTAAATTTGAAACATAAGTCTTTATCCCATTAGGTCAACTCCTGCAACTTTTATGTATATATGCATACATGTGTGTGTATGCATTAAAATAATATGCAAATCAATATAGCATATAAAACTCTGGAATCACAGGACAGGGAAACCCAGCATTTCCCACTTGCTCATAGCTTTTCCTGTCCACAGCAAAGATCCAACAAACAGAATAACCAAGCAGCAAGTAAAAAGAAGTCAAGATGTTTTAGAAGTTACTACTTAAAAAACATAATTGTTATTTTAATGGCTGGGATGGACAAAATTTAAATGAAAAACAAGTGAAATCAATAAATCTGATTAAGCACCATAGTGTGATCTGTCATTAATCTGTGCTGGTTATCCAAAAAGATCAGGAAGAAGGGACAGGAAGAATGAAAGGAAGAATGTGTCTTTATTTATCTTTTCTAGCTACCCTACTCCTTGTTTCAGATGGTCAGCGTAAGAAATAACATACGAAATGTAGATTTCATACCAACTACCATTTTATACCTTGTGCAGGCAAATATTTTAGGAATATATTAGAGTCTATGCAAGCCTGGTCAGCCAGGCGTTACAAGCTCCTGTAATCTAGGACCCACAGATAAGCCTTTAAGTTAATTAAAAATCCTGGGGTTTTTTACTCTGTTTATCTGCCTTATCTACCCAATGCCAAAATACTGCCCAGCCATCCTCTCTTCAGAGACAGCTTCCACCTTTCTTTCCATCATCAGAGTGCAAGAGTCTAAGGAATTTTTCCCCTTATTTTGTTCCAGTGCCTTCTTTCCTCCTGAAAATACAATGAATTTAATCTTCCAAAAGCAATTAGAAGGGAAATTGGAAGTTTGTCTACATTCAGTGTTTGAGTTCTGTAATAACATAAAAATAGGTACAAACACAAAGTTTTTATAACTACCAAATTGAATATATATTTAAAAGTTTATGAAGTTACACAGGAAATTCTATAGAAGAGCTTGTGCTAGGATTTAAAAAAACCAAAACCTTAACCCAAGCCTGATTCCTGCACATGATGTCACGACAAGAGAGGCAAGAGGGAAAGAGTATGGAATCTCAAATGCATTCTCCCTCGACACTGTCCCCCTTCCAGAGGTAGAGGCATAGGTTGGAGTAAAATAGATGGCTTTCCCCTTGAGCCACAGTCAATCAATCAACGCAAGTATATCACCATCATGTCACAAGCCCTGTGATTCAGAGATCCCTAACAGAGCCCTGAGAGGAATTCACAGAAAACTTAAGTTTCCTCTAAAGATTGATAGACTGAATTGGAGTTGCTGGTCTTTTCTGCACAGGCAGATTTCAGCTTTTCACAGAGCACGCCTGAGAAATACATCACTGACCCATGAGTGGAAGCACAGGAAAATCTAACAGCCAGCCAACTCAAAGTGGGGTTTGCAGCAGCATTTCCCCCGAATATTTCTAGTGTTTTGTGTATGGCAAATAATTTCTGCTGGAAAGACATGCACTTTTGAGTTGATGTCATTCTGTAAACATCCTTACCAACCACAAACGAAAGACACAGTGGGAATTTTGGTGCCTCTTACTTGTCCAGTGTCTATGGAATAACTCTTTGTTAATTTTAATCTTTCTTTCAAAGCAGTGTGTGTTTTCCTATTCAGCTAATGCATGCATGTTTGTAGAGAACATCAAATTCCTTTGACAGCACAGGTAAGGGAATATTTCAAGGTTTTTAAAGAATGAGCACTTATCATAACAATAATAATGTTAAATATAATTATAGTGAACTTTTTACTCAAGCTATACTTTTTAAAAATTAAATATTTTGGAATTACCATTAAAAGATTTACCAAATTTTGATGTGAACCATATCTGACAGACACATGTGTGACTAAACAATTTATTTCAAGAAAAGGAAAAAAAAGACCTCTTTCAAAGATTAATGATTTCCTTTGGGTCTATCTAGTTTAAAAACTTCAATGGAAATTCAAATTCAGAACAAATACAGAATATTGGACAGAGAGATGGAGAAAAAACAAACCTGCATCAGCTTTCTACATCAAGCCAAATAAGCTTCCCTTATTCACTATATCTTTGTACAATAGTTAGCATACACATGACTATGAAGAAAACCTCATAACCGTTATGACATACTGTTTAATTCCAGTGTTATATGTTTGATATTAACATAATCTGTTTTAATGTCAAACTAGTTATGGTTCCACAGACCTCCTCAGACAATCATTTTCTAGCCCAATAAGAAAGTATAGAGTGTGGGTGGGTTTTAGGGGTATGTTTTTTAGGGGTTTTTTGTTTGGTTGGTTTGGGGATTTTTTTAATGGAGCAGTATTAAATAATCTTATTCCCCTGATAAAAATCATCATTATGATGCACAAATTGCATCTTCCCGGGATGGTACTCTTGACTGAGTGTTAATCAGCAAATACACCAAACACCTAAACACCTTTTTTGATGTATTTCCATTCACTGAAAAGTACATACATGGTAGTATTCATGCCAAGAAGCTCATTTTTACAAAGAAATTGGTCAAGTATGAAGTTAATCTATTTGCATTAATTCTCAAAATATAGGTAAAGAAATAAGGCATATCTTGCTACAGTTTCTTTCATATAATGATCTGTGATATGCTACAATCAAAATATTATTTTCCTTGCCATGTGTAACACTAAGAATGTACACTTCTGGATGCTGTACAAGACAAACCAGTACACAACCTTCCACACCAGGTTTACTAGCTGTTAAAGAAGATGAAATGCAGTGGTAGGCTCAAAACCACACTATTTCCCTGTTTTGAATGTAGCTGTAAACAGTGACTCTCAAAAGGAGATGAGAGTAAGGTTTCAAGCACCCGGATTTGTTATTATACTGATTGTTAGATTATCTGTTTATCCCAAATCGCAATTTTTTCCTTTTTACAGTAGCTCCAACGTTATTTCCAATGCCAACTTTGAAATGCTATCCTGACCAATCACACCAGTGTGTCTCTAAAGTTTACTTTCTGCATCAGTATAAAAACAGATAGCCACACCTCATTTAATTTAACATCTCTTGCTTTTTTTCCTTCCCTTCTGATGACTCTCTGTGAATCATATCAGTTAAGATAAATTACAGGTTTTTAACTGCTTTGGAGCCATAAACAACACTACCTTAGGGTTTTTGTGGCTTTGACCTTTACTAGACTTCATAATTTTAATTTACATATCTGACCACAAACTCCTATCTCATCCCCATGAAACCTAATTTGTAAAGAGTTACTATCGCTGGATAGGCTTAGGACTAACAGCAAATCAGAACACAGTCTGTGCACTTGTCATGCTTTCAAAACAATGGTACATCAAATTTCTGTTCTCTACTGCTCACTCTTACCATTACTGAAACATACAGTAGCCATAATGCATTTCATTGAGTTTAAAATATGCAATTTTGCAGGACTGGGAGACTATTCTTAGATGTTGGAAATGCCTTTGAAGTAACAGGCACTCAAATTTCTGCAATGAAATTCCAGAGAAATGGAGAGAGAAGACTTGATCTGCAGTTGAGATTAGAAAAGCTTCTTGCCTCTGAGAAAAATGTTGCCAGCTCACCAGAATTATCAAAGAAAATACATTCCTTCTAAATGTTAATGCAGCATACAGAATCATAGAATGGTTCAGGTTCGAAGGGATTACAGAGATCACCTACTTCCAAGCACCCTGCCATGGGCAGGGACACCTCCCACTACACCAGGTTGCTCAAATCCCCATCCAGCCTGGCCATAACACTTCCAGGGATGAGACATCCACAACTTCTCTGGGAAACATGTTCCAGTGTCTCACCATCCTCACAGTAAAGAATTTTTTCCTAATGTCTAGTCTAAATCAACCCTCTTTCAGATTAAAACTGTTACCCATTGTCCTATCACTGCACTCCTTTCCCATCTCTCCTTCAGGTACTGCAAGACTGTTATTAGGTCTTTCCAGACCCTTCTCTTCTCCAGGCTGAAGAGACGTAACTCTCTCAGTCCATCCTCACAGGAGAGGTGCTCCAGCTCTCTGATCATCTTTGTGGCCCTCCTCTGGACTTGCTCCAACAGGTCCATGTCCTTCCTGTTCTGAGGACTCCAGAGCTGGACACAGTACTCCAGTTGGGGTCTTGATTGGAAGACATGACCGTGGCTATGTTTTGGCATGAGCTATCAAACTAACTCAGACATATGGGAATGTAAACAAAAGAAATGGGAATGTAAACAAAAGAACACTTCCTTTGACTATATTTTTTTGTGTGTTTTTATTTCAGCTTTTTTTTTTTCTAATAATGGCCTTTTGAAACACCATGTTGATTTGGTCAAAATTCTGTTGCATTTTATAAAAATCAAAGCATTATGTCACTGCAATGTAAGCATTAGAAAAGAGAGATATCAAATCAATATTAATAAAAAAAAATTAAGTGTCTTGATTGAGTTAATCTGAAGGGGGAAAAAGTTCTTAGAGTTCTCTTAAGAGACTCCAAAGAGTTTCAGCAAGGTACCACAGCCATAGCTTGCCTTCACAATATCAGGATTTTTTCTAAGAAATTTCTATCACATGTTATACTTTTTTAATAATAAAGAAAAATATCCCAAAAAGTCCATTAGAAATAAGATTACTACCCCAGAACACCAAGTCTTCTACAGCTTTCTACATAACTAGAACATTCCAAGCAAAAATTTAATATAGAGTTCCACACAGCATTTGGTTAAATGCAAATATCAGATGCGCATAGCCAGGGAAAAAAAGAGCATATAAGAAGTTTTTTGTGTGAGAAGTATTTTTGAATCAATACATAGATGGTTTCTTAAAATACTTTTTACATACATTAGGATCTTTGAAGAGCCATACAGACAATTCCTAGCTAGAATATAGCTATTGTAGACTTAATGAGAATATATTTGCAGTAAAATCATGTACAGTATTTCAAAGCACACAACAAATAATCTCCCTCTTGAGCATGCATCTGTCTCTCAAAACATTAGCAGGGAAAAGTGAAAAGTGAATCAGACAAATAAAGAGATGCTGTTTAAAAAAAAAAAAAAAAAAGAAAATACTTTCATAGATGGGAAAAATAACTTAGATTTTTTTTTAGTGACTCATGTCAGAAACCTGGAAGTCTGACATAACTCATTTAATATATTTTGCGTTACTAGTGTAACATATATGAGAATTCTTAAGTAGATTCAAATTACTTGCATCAGAGATTAATTTGGCACTTCTGAAATTCCATTTGCTTAGTAGTGATACTGAGTGTAGAATACGGTTCTCTATCTCTTAGAATAATATAGTTACTAAGTTGTGGGATACTTTTGTTTAGTTAAGCTTTACAATGCTATGCTAGCAAAATAAGTTACAAATTTGCTTAAAGGGGAAGTCTCAGGACTGTGTCCTTGAGGACAATAAAGAAATTACATGAGAACAAGCTGATTTTGCAGTATTGTGCAGACAAGTTTTGAAACCAAGCAAGAAGAACGAGCTGAGTATGCGTGGACTGAGTTCAACCAATGGAAGACTATGGAAGACCACCAAAGAACATAAATATGCATGCACCAGGGACATTTACATATATTAATGAGCCCTAAGAATATGTTAATAATCTCTCAGAAATCTAATAGATATGTATAGCCTGATCACATATAATTTCTCTAAGCAAGCAATCCGGCATGCACATATTAGGAGGAGAGATCCCCTGCGCGCCTGGCGCCACAATAAAGAATGCCTGCTCTCTAAAACTCCAAATTGAGTCTTAGAGTTCCTATTTTGCTGATTTACTGTATTAGTAGCAGGGTTCACTTTCTGCGTCCCATGGCTGTAACAGTTTTCTTCTACTTTTTTTTTACTGCATTTTGTTAAGATTGAATTTGAATTGTAGGCAAGATCTTCCATGTGATAGAAAATCCAGAACTGACTCTGAAAAGATCATACAAATTTAAATGGCACAAACACAGGGTTTTCTTCTGTCCAAATCCTTTATTTTCAAGCAAATTGGCTCTTGTAGAACACGTTCTTTGTGTGGAGTATTGGTAAAATACGTTTTTCACATTGGATTATAGATTTGTGCATGCCAGACAAAGTTATTGTATGTGTATGACTAAAGACAGCTGACTGAAAAACCTATGCTGGTCTCAACAAGGCCACAGCAAACATTGCTAGGCATTCTAAAAATTAGTATACGAAGGAACAATATTTGTGATGTGACATTTAAACACTGTATATTCTCCTGCTTCCTGAGCATCCAGCTACCCAATGATGCTACTAATCCTATGGCACCTATTCAATACAATGCAGTAGTGTCAGAGAGAATCCAAAAGGTCATTCTCAGAGAGCAATTATTAGAGTTCATGTATATTATACCAGCCACCACTCAGTTCTGCCTACAGCAAGTTACAGTCAGGACTCTCAGAAGGGCCTACAAGACCACAGCAATGAGAGCTGCATGCTCCAGTTCCCCTAAGTCCCATCCGGTTACATCATAAATGCTACCTTTACATCATAGTCTTTTCTCATTGTCTAGATCTACGCACTATTTCCCCCCTGTATTATACATCTCATCCATGAGAAAAGATGGGAAATGAGGCTCACCAAACAGTGTTTAGCCATGAAGCAAAATCACCCAATGGGACAGTTGAGAGATCTCAGCTAATCTAGATGGTGATCCAGACTGACAAAAATTCAGAGCATACACTTGTACATGTATGTACAGAAGTGTATGTAAACATACAAACTGAGGTGCCAAAATCTCTAGCCAAACCATTCCTGGATCTAATTACCTAACCTTGATATCCTGAAACATGCCAGCTTATGTCCTTCAGTTGCAACAGGACATAGGCAAATCAACACGTAGGTTCAGAAATCCAGAAGCTCCAATTTCTACTGATGCAAAGTCATAGGATGATTTTCCCTGCTGTGGCAACAAAACTACAAATCAATTTTAAGATAAGTGAACTTCAAAGTTCACTATTTTAGCATTTGTGATGCATGTGGGCTTCCTCTTTAAATCCTTTTTCCGTTGTTAGTAATGCAACTTTATAATCATGTTGAAATAAAATGCATGTGATAGCATTTATGTCCCTAAATGAACAGTAGCAGAATTTCATAACCAGAAATGTAATGCCACACCCTCAAAAAATCATGGCGATGTTCATTGAAAACTTGTACTATTTATAGCTACAAGTGCTGTAAATGAAGTTCACTCAATCAGCCAGAAAAAAAGCCAATAGGGAGACTGTTTTATGATGTAACACTGCTCAGAGCAACTCCAATCTGAAAGAATGTGCAAGAACACAACACATGCTTACTTTCCTTGAAAATCCTACTAAATTTGAAACATTGCAAGATAAGAACCACTAGCTACAGGATTCATAGTGCGCAACACTTGCAGCCTCATCAGAGGGCATGCAATACACGCACAGAGTCCTGCATTACTTGCCCTAGCTAAGCAAGACAAACCATGGTACTCACCAAGCCAGCCCCTTCATGTGGGAAACCCTGCCTTCTGGGGATGATCAGCTCCAATGACCTCAATTTCTTCATCTACCCAGGTGCCCTTAGGAAAATACCTGCCCAGGTTAGGCAGATCACCATCGCTTCAATCAAGGTTAGCAATACTGCCTGCTATCACAAGTTTGTTACTACAACTAGAATTTTCTAAATTTTGATTTGTAAATGT
The DNA here is from genome assembly GCA_013400055.1 of Nycticryphes semicollaris. Classification (NCBI taxonomy): domain Eukaryota; kingdom Metazoa; phylum Chordata; class Aves; order Charadriiformes; family Rostratulidae; genus Nycticryphes; species Nycticryphes semicollaris. The sequence goes on along the minus strand of VXBJ01001920.1, from coordinate 54,483 downwards.
AGGTATCCATTTACGTTTACAAAATTTCAGCTGCTTCCAATTCCAACAAGCAAGCCAAAGGTGCACCCTTATACCATTCTCCTGAGCCATTCACCTTCCGTGATTTTGAAAACTTGTCACAAACAAATAATTTTTCTTGAAACTTGATGGTCTCAAAAGGCATATAATACTAATGAGAAGCTGTTAATTTTTAATTTTGCTTGTAACACACAGGTGAGCAGATGCACTTTAAAGCATAAGATGAAATATTAGAGGCAAAGTATTTCTTATCTATTATCAGAAGGTTTACCAGACTTAAAAGATTTCAGCTCCACATTAGTGGGTATCTTTGTCACTTTCCCTAAAGAGCTGGTAACATTTAGCCAGGCTCTAGGAGTAACCTTTAAGATGTTGCTTAAAAAGGCACCACAAAGGATACTTCAAGATACACAGGCTGCAAACTTTTCCTTGCTGATGAAGCCGGGGGTGGGAAGGAAAGAAAGGAAGAGGAACAGAGCGTGCAAAAAGTACTGTTCTTTATTTGTAGTGTATTACATGCAAAAGGCTAGTTAATCTAAACCACGACATACCATAGCTAAATATTTAAAATATGTCTCTCAGGTATGTCTCTCCAGGCTCTCAGAACACAATATTAAAAACAAAGCAAAACCCACCACCCTTAGAAACATGGGTAGTCATTAACTGAAGCTAGACAGACAAGATTAAGATTTTTCCCAAAGAATTTTCAGCCTAGGAAGAAATGTGGGAGGTTACAGAGAACAAATATCTCTATCTACAAACCAGATCTAGACAGGGCAGAAAGATCCATCAATCAGCTTTCATCCAGGGTGTAAGTCTATTCGTTGCTGCAGCTTAGTGATTGAACCATGACTAGATATTCCAGCCATGTTACCTACCTTCACATGAAAAAAAAAATCTGCCCCTCCAAACATAGTTTTAAAGGCTAACTCAGCAAGAAAGTGTATGTTTTCCTACACGAAAAAGTTTTGTTGCTGATGAGGAGCAAATATAAATAAAAATTAGTAACTTACCCCTCAGGGCCAGTGGGGGATGTGAATTAAAAAAGTTACAGTTTACATGGTCAGCATGCCTTATGTTTGAGCACACTACATTAAAGGGACTGGAGGAAAACCAGTGTCATCCCAGCCTTCAAAAAGGACAAGAAGGAAGGCCTGGGAAACTACAGGCCAATCAGTGTCACCCTCATCCCTGGAAAGATGATGGAACTGTTCATTCTCAGCATCATCTCAAAGCATCTGGAGGAAAAGAAAGCTATCATAAGTAGTCAACATGGATTCACTAAGGGGAAATCATGTCTAACCCGATAGCCTTCTACGATAGCATGACTGGATGGATAGATGAGGGGCGGGTGGTGGATGTTGTCTACCTTGACTTCAGCAAAGGTTTTGGCACAGTCTTCCACAGCATCTGCATAGGTAAGCTTAGGAAATGTGAATTAGGTGAATGGACAGTGAGGTGGATTGAAAACTGGCTGAAAGACAGAGCTCAGAGGGTTATGATCAGTGGCACAGAATCTAGTTGGAGGTCCATAACAAGTGGGGTCCCCCAAGGGTCTGTACAGGGTCCAGTCCTTTTCAATATTTTCATCAATGACCTGCATGAGCAGATGGAACGTACCCTCAGCAAGTTTGCTGATGATACAAAACTGGAAGGGGTGGCCGACACATCAGAAGACTGTGCCCCCATACAGCAAGACCTGGACAGGCTGGAGAGTTGGGCAGAGAGGAACCTGATGAAATTCAACAAGGACAAGTGTAGGGTGCTGCACTTGGTGAGGAATAACCCCCTGCACTGGAACAGGTTGGGGGCTGACCTGCTGGAGAGCAGCTCTGAGGAAAAAGATCTGGGAGTCCTGGTGGACAACAGGATGACCATGAGCCTGCACTGTGCCCTTGTAGCCAAGAAGGCCAATAGCACCCTGGGGTGCACCAAGAAAAGTGTGACCAGCAGGTCGAGGGAGGTTATCCTGCCCATCTACTCTGCCATGTGAGGCCCCATCTGCAGTACTGTGTCCAGTTCTGGGCTCCCCAGTTCGAGAAGGACAGGGAACTGCTGGAGAGGGCACATGCTGAGAACCACAAATATGATTAGGGGCCAGGAGCCTCTCTCTTACAAGGAAAGGCTGAGGGACTTGGGTCTTTTTAGGCTGGAGAAGGCTGAGGGGGGATCTGATCAACACCTGTAAATACTTAAAGGATGGGTGTCAAGAGAATGGGTCCAGTCTTTTTTCAGTGGTGTTCAGTGAGAGGACAAGAAGAAATGGGCACAAACTTCTACATAAGAAGTTCCATCCAAACATGAGGAGGAACTTCGTCACTTTGAGGGTGGCAGAGCACTGGAACAGGCTTTCCAGAGAGGTGGTAGAGTCCCTGTCTCTGGAGACATTCAAAACCTGCCTGGACAAGTTCTTGTGCAACCTACTCCAGGAGGGCGTGCTTTGGTGGGGGGTGGATTAGATGACCTCTAGTGGTCCCTTCCAACCCCATATCATTCCGTGATTCTGTGAAAAAATTAAAAGTTAAGCCTTTAACTCTTTCCCCACAGGGAAAAAATTGCAGGTTCTGCATCAGTTCACAAGTCACATTTTTAAAAGAAAAAACAAAAGCAAAAAAAACTGAAAAACCCACACCAGAAATGAAAAACCAAGGCAGTCCCATACTTTAACCATCCACAGGGGACAGGAATTGTCTGAGTACAGAAAAGAAAGCTGACAACACCATTTAGGAAACTAAGAGTTCTGAATATGTTTCTCAAACTGCTTTTAAGCATCTTTAATGTCCAAGAAAGTCAATATAGGCTACCC
>VXBJ01001920.1:0-51615 GCA_013400055.1 Nycticryphes semicollaris | reverse complement strand
AAAAAAAAAAGGAAAGAAAACCCAGGAGTGTATAATAGAAAAGTAGTAGTCAAAAAACAGCAGGGAAGAAAACAAAAGATGTTTTCATCAAGGAACACTGAGTGCTGAAGGGAAGAAGGGAACAAGAGAGAAGCCAGGGACAGCATACTGCAACAGGGCACAAAACAGGGTAAGAGAAAAAGCAAAGCACATTTATGTGGAAAGCTCTATGAGAAGATATGTTGCCATGACTGGGGAACGGATTGAAAGGCTGCATGTCAATACAACAGAGCTTAAACATGCTTTCTCTAAACGGTACCTGGCACATAAAATATAATGTACCAAATGTAAATCAGTCCAAGGAGCGGAACAGTGAAATGGGTCTTATTTTGAACTGAGAATAAGCCACTGTATCAGAGATGTGGTCCAAACAGAAACAAGAGACCTATAATAAGTATATATATTATTCAACCCCGTGCATCGCTACAGGCTTAGGAAAGTGTGGCTGGAGAGCTGCCAGGCAGAAAAGGACCTGGGGGTTCTGGCTGACAAGCAGCTGGATATGAGCCAGCAGTGTGCCCAGGTGGCCAAAAAGGTCAATGGCATGCTGGCTTGTATAAGAAATAGTGTGACCAGCAGAAGTAACTGTCCCCCTGTACTCAGCACTGGTGAGGCCACACCTTGAGTATTGTGTCCAGTTCTGGACACCTCAAGACAAGAGAGATGTCGAGGTGCTGGAGAGAGTGCAGAGGAGCGTAACAAAGCTGGTGAAGGGCCTGGAGAAAAAAATCTTATGAAGAGCAATTAAAGGAGCTGGGACTGAGGAGGCTGAGGGGAGACCTCATCGCTCTCCACAACTACTTAAAAGGACACTGTAGAGAGGTTGGTGCTGGTCTCTTCTCACAGGTAATTAGCGATAGAATGAGAGGGAATGGCTTAAAGCTGCAACAGGGTAGGTTTAGGCTGAACATTAGGAAAGAATATTTCACAGAAAGAGTGGCCAGATACTGGAATAGGCTGCCCAGGGAGGTGGTTGAGTCGCCATCCCCAAAAATATTTAAGAGTCATTTAAATGTGGTGTTGGGGGATATGGTGTAGGGGAGAACTTTGCAGACTGGAACTTTGATGGTTGGACTCGATGATCCCAAGGGTCTTTTCCAATCTGAATGATTCTATGATTATGATAAGAAACATGTGATGAAGATCACTTAGCATCAATGCACAGAAACATACACCTTTTTTCTTTAAGGTAGGCAACTGGCATGTCCTATTCCATTCTATAAGGTATTGCACACCATCAGTATGAAATTTAGCATACAAGACAGCATTACATCCAGAAGGTAGTGAAAACCAAATATACCAAGTCCTACATCCTAGTTTACTTTGATCTAATGTACTAAATGGGAATAGACATTCCTATTACTCCCTGTTTAATGCTTTATAGAATGAAATATCACACATGCAGCTGGATAGTTTAGGTTACAGCCTCAGCTAGCATAAGTAGCTGCAGCCTCACTGAAACCCACAATTTTTAAGTAGTATTCCCTCTCCCCTCCACCTTTGGAAGGAAACAGTTGAATTGCAGTTTGCATGTTGGCACCTCATCCAAAGCTTCCTGGTCAACTTGGCCTAGAGATATGCTTTCTTTTTCGCTTGGCGTGCTAAGTATCCTGCTTTACAGACAGTACTTCATCTGCAGCTGACTCTGAACCTGGTCAGCCTTCTATATTAAAAATCATTCTTGTAACTCCACATATACACACACATGCTATGCAATGACTGTTGTAAAACAGTGGCTGCTTTGAAGGTGACAAAGCAAACAGAACTGACTCATCCATCCACTCTTTCTCATTCAATATGATTAACTGGCTGTTCAAGTCAGACTTCTTTATCTCTTTTCAAAGGCTTGCAGTGACAAGGATTATCACTACTGAGACGCTCCAAAAAAGATGAAGCTTTTATTACTGCTCCCTAAAACCAAATCAACTCTTCCACCACATCTCCATTCCACAAACATACGTGTCTGCTAGCATTCTTTCTGGACTGAGGCTACAGTATGCATTTACATTATAGATATCCCATTATGACTTATAGTTATCAGGCAAATAGGACACGTAAAGGCATAATGGTTTTAAAGCATCAAAGTATTAGCAGAGAAAAAGTCTAAAATATTTTTTCCCATAAGCAGCTGACTGTAGCTTCTGTGAAATTAGTGACAACTTTGTATCTCTCCAACTGGTTATTTTTGGACAGAGTTAGATTGCCATTTTTTTCTCCCCCAAACAGAGGTTCATAGCCCCGGATAGAAACAAAAAAGTAGCCACAACCATGGGATAGATGACTCTTTTACAGGAAGCTTCTAAATTGGTTTGTATTTGCATTGCAAATTCTGAGAGCCCTAAATAAAATGAAAGAGGAAAAAAAATAAGTATTTCTACATGAACAGCAGCAATTCATTACTAAACAATTAGCTTAGTAATAAGTTCCCATTTCTCAGTTTGGGAAATTTCCATGAATATTGGTAATATAATTATGATGAAGGTTGAAGGCGTTCTATAGTATGCAACTGCTAATGGCCTACAAACAATTTGTCTTCTCGTGACAGACAGGAGAGGCTCTAATTACACTGAACATTTCAAGGAAAGATTGAATGTTTGCCAGACAACTCTCCATTCATTGCCTTTAAAGCGTAGTACTGGACTGCTGAAGGGAAAATACAGATTCTTGGCTCCACGTAATTAACTCTCATGCTGTTCTCTTCTTAAACCCTAATGAAGCCCCCTTGAAGTCTTCATTACCAAAGGGTATTTGTTAATAAAAAAGCAGGGAGCCAGCCAAAGGTCCTATTTTTCCCCTCCTTCTCTATAAATTTCCCTTTATTATACATTTCTCAGGACTCAGTAATGTCTTTGAAGTGAGTATGATGGCCTGAAAAGTGCAAAGGGTGAGGGATACCTAATGAGACAGAGCAAAGCAGGAATGACGGAAGAGCTGGGACTATCTGAAAGAGAGACTTAAATGAAAGAATGGGGGTGTTTGACAGAAAAAAGAGCAGGAGTAAAGGGAAGGCAGAGCTGTATCAATATTTTGTGAAATGGCATTACCGTGAAGTTTAAGTGATGAAGGAAAAAGAGCAAATCTTTAGGAAATGCAGCAACTCAGCAACTGAATCTCAGGGAGGTACAACACACCCCTTCCCTGGAATTATTCAAGGTCAGGATGGATGGGGCTTTAAGCAACCTGGTCTAGTGGAAGGTGGCCCTGCCCATGCCAGGGGGGTTGGAATGACATGATATTTAAAGTCCTTTCCAACCCAAACTATTCTGTGATTTCTCAGAAACGGTTAATAAACTAAGCCTAGATTTCATAAAGTAAGGAATAAGGTTCCTGACTGGCACTGGTGGCAGAGCTTCTAGGAGGCACCTGCTCAGATACTTGAAGTGCTCAGTGTATCTGGCAAGACCTCCCCCAACAAACACTCCAATCCAAGGACAGTGAATCCCCTTGTTCCAGCCACAAATAAATACTGTTGAGACAGCTGAGGTATACTGGCTACCTAAGGGAATGTGATCCATTCTATTGGGTCTACTGATGACAAAGTCTTTGGACTGCACTTACTGGGTGGCAATGTTACAATGTAACATAGTCTTATCCAAAAAAGCACCAGGGCACTTTTCTACAGGGTTCCTGTGAAGTCACCCAAAAACTGAGGTTTGGATGATCTCTTAATTCCCAAGAAAAACATACTAATATTTGCATAAAATACATTCACAATATTACAGTTGGAGATTTTGTTGACCAGTACCTGAGTGCTGGAAGAAAGTCAAGGATGTGCAGTCTGCTTCCTCTTTCAATTGTCCAGTTGTCTGAATCCAAGCCAGGAGCCACTAGCAAAAAAGAACACATGTGTTTGTGATTTCACGTTCATCTATTTTATAAGTTAACATGTCTTTTCAGGATATTAATCCACATCCTCATCCATGTCCAAAAGTTACTTCAAAGTCAGAAGCTAATCTCTACTGCTTCTTCATGCATCAGCGTGAGAGTTTGGCATATGAAAAGCCCACTATCATTTGTTAGATAGACTGTGCCCATAAAGGAATTTTTCCAGAGTTTCCAGCTATGCACAGTGCATTTCTGCTGGCCTCACACAGAAGCAATGTCCCTATCACAACTTCTACCCATGCTCCATTGCAATTTTGGAGAGGCAGCTTTCACATTATAATCAGATCAGATGAATCTTAAATAGCACATACAAATGTACATCCTGGCAATTTATAAAAGGATTCATACAGAATATTCTCCCTAAGCCTCACTAGTCACAATTTGCAGTTGCTGAAATGACCTTTTTGGGATACTAAGCATCTGAAAAGATGACAGTTTTCCAGTCTGTGAATCATTTCTGCTTCCCAAGCCAGGAAACATTGCTGTCAAAAGTATTTGGGGTATTTTTTGAAAAACAAAACCAAAATTAAACAAAAAAGAACAAAGCAAAACTACTAAAAAAATCTCAAACCAACCTGTGCTTTTGATGACCTAAAAATGAGATTTATTCATCTTTTGGGAGAGCATCTGAACTCTACATAGCTGAGCATCTTTAATTTCCTGAGGTTCCATGTCCTATTAAGATATAGCAAAGAATGCAATTAGTGTTTTCCTTTGTTAAGCTTATGCCTATGGTTTCTATAGCTTGCTATTTAAGTTTCTCCAAAGCTGGGATTTATCTCTCTAATTTTAGGTTGGATTTGGTTTGGGGTTTTTTTTCGGTTCAGGCTGTAGCTATCTGTAATCAGTAGTTGCAAGAGATGTTAATTTACAAGAAAGGATTTTTTGGGGCAGGGTGGAGGCTAGACTCTTAAAAATATTTTTTTAAAACACAGGCAGAATGTTGCATTACACAGCATACAAACTAAAGCTGCATGAGAAAGAACTTAGCTGAAATGTGGTAACAGTAGTACAAGTAAATCCAAACAATTAAAGATGGCATACGTATCCAAAATGTTTCCACAAGAGTATCAAACATGAGCAAACATCCTATCAAAAAAGACAAGGAGCCTGTACTTAGATTTTTTGTTCAGGAATATTTGTAATAGCTCATATAAATTACAAATTATCACAGAACTAACCTTTGCATCCGAAGCCCATTATTACTTTGCACCACTTCATTTAGCAGAGGAAATTGAGTTCCCTTCAAAACTGCTTAACCACCATGGATAAGCCAAAGTATCCATTCCAGATCTTTGGCATTACAGATACTGGAGAAGCAACTGATCTTCTGATTGTAGACAAGAAAAAGTTCACCTGCAGAGCAAAATGTTCTGTATTTCCCTGTTAATCTGAACAGGACCACAACTGACTCAGGAACAAATAAACCATTTCAGATCTCCCTAAAACTACATTTTTTGAAGTTTTCACTTCCAGAAAATATTATACAATTTCCTTTTTTACAGTGGCTCTGCAACCAAACCAGATACAGGATTCCCTCAACACTATCTTCAATATTGCAGCTTTCATAATAATGCTGACCACCTGTGCTAGGGGGCATCACAACTGCCCATATGTTCAACTGGTGTCTTTCTCCTCAATATTTTACAACAAAGACACAAGGCAGTAATGCTGACATCTAATGAAAAATCCTCTCTAGCAGCAGAAGCACTTGCAGAGCAGCAGAAGCCTTTCTAATCTCACATTCAAAGTTTCAAGTCTTAATATCCTTCCTCACACTGCAGTCTAAATACAGACTGTGATGGCCTCAGTGGATTCAGGTGTGAAAATGAACTAAGCTTCACATGTATCCTGATGGTGCACATCAGCAAGATGATGCAAGCTGATAGGAGATGCATTACCCTCATAATCACACTTCCCAGTGAAGATGCATCTATGCCACAACTCATTGCAGCAGGGACAGTGACAAGCAAATGTTCAGTCTGAGAAGTAGAATGGAAAAAGGTGTTGTCATGTTGTTTGTAGGTGGTTTGTGCCTTCCCTCAGGAACATACTTGCATGGGCTATCTACATTTTAGGCCCTAGAATAATAAGAATGAAAAACAACTGTCAATTTCTGTTCCATTTTCTTTTATTAAGGTCTTATGTCCATCCTCATCACTGGAGCACTTGAATGGCTTCCAGCAGATCATGAAGCGACATGACTAACATCTGTCATGTCTTCAAGTCCTTATCTCTTCCCCAGGGGTAGAAGAGTATGCAGTGGGGTGTTATGTTTTGCCTTTATTTTTAGACACATACTCAGACTACTATATATTATTGTAAGGAAGATGCTTTGGTTTGTATTGGTCCTAGTTCCTACGGGAGTTCAATCCACAGTCCTAAACCACACTGAAGAAAGTGACTACGTAGCTTCTTTTTCTTTCTGGAGTGATGGGTGACAGTAGCCACCTACAAGTCTATCAGCAAATCCTTACTTTTCTTGTAGTAAAGGGACATTAATCTCTGGTGTTGTTACCATAGGAAAAAAGGGAGGGCAAACTAGTAGGAGGGAAGTGTCATTAGAAAAGATCCTACTAATTTCAACTTTTGGGTACCCTCAGCAAAAACAAACTGGCCAAACCCTCCCTAATGAATTGAGCCACCTCAGTGGCTCCCTCACATTCATAATGTCTCCAGATGGGACCATACACCTGAATCAAATTCCATCTTGAAGCCCCTCAGAGGCACGGCTGTTTCTGCTCCTCCAAACCAGCACAAGAAACCAACAGACTCTTGTCTTTTATGCAGTCTGTAGTAATTTTCACTTCCAATTTTCCCTGAAATGAAAAAAAGAAAACATAGGTTAGGCATTTCAACAGAGCTCTTCTGTTCTTCCTTTTTGTCTTCTCATACTAGAGGCCAAGGATATTAAGGGCACCATGCCTTCATGCTCTCTATCTTGCTGCTTCCTCCAGTCACAGACTATGACATTTACAGGCCATTTCATTTCCTAACAGAAACACTGAGTTATAAGAGCTCCCTAAAAAGAGCAGCCCATCAAGCATGATCTTTGGTTTTTTTTTTTTTTTTGGATGTTGTTGCAGGACTTGATCCTAACACACTTCATCACAAAACAAGGGCAAAATCCAGCCTTTTCCTAAGGGTTTATTATCAACACAAAAAACCCGGTGAGATTTAAAAACAAAGGCAAGTGAAGCTGACCCATTTTTAGATGTTAAAATAAAGCACCAGCACCCTCTATCAGGATATTTCAAACACTGGCAACAGAACAGTGATTTATCCTGAATAGAAAATATGCCTTTAGTAGATATTTAGTATGTACTGCAATCTTTGTAAGTCTGCTTTAATTAAACGTGCTATTTCTGTTTTTAAATTGACATGAACCACTACCATCCAGAGCTCTGCTTCACACAGATATTTTTCAGAGCTGTAGAGCAAATTGTTATGCAGTATCACTCAGATAAAGGCCTGCAATAAGAGAAGTGATAATGAAGACAGCAGCTGTTACTAAATTACAAAAACAAGACAGATTTGTTGGCAAACACTAACAATCTGGGAAACTTTTTTGCAAGTTCAACACTTCTGCAAATAGTCCCTGTTTGGGTTCCCTCAATGCAATGTGATGCTGTCAGTAAAGTTGCTTCACAGGAGGCTTAGAAGGCCTTGCTATAGCAACCTGCTGCTCCTCACACCGATACCCTTCACATGAGAGGTAATTAAAATTTGTCTTGACAGTCCATGCATCACTTTTTTTATGGAAAGGACTCTACCATACACAAGAGTTTCGGAAGGAAAACCTAGATCTTCAATGCCCTCTTTTTCCTAAATAATAGGTGCCACAGTAGAACACACTTCCCTACTGTGCCCCTCACCAACATCTTCAATCACTGGAGGAACAAACCTTCCTCAGTAGCAAAGGGCACAGTTTTCACCAGCTCCCTGTAACTAAACCATTAACTAGCAGCTTCTAGCCAGTACAGAATCATACCAGGTTTCAAGAGGAAATCTTAAGGAGAAAGATTTCATAGCCATTCTTCCAGCTTGTGGCAACTACTATAATGCCACTGGCTTCTTTAGAGCGTTGTCAATTGAGACAAATGGACAGATTCATAAATTTTACAGTCCCTTCTGGTTATGAGCATTTTATCTTTCACAATGACCTTGCATAGCAAGGGATTTTCCGTATGGAAATGATCAACTCGTGTCTTTCCCAATGCATTATACAAAAGGGCATAGTGTAGCACAACTACTCATCCATGAGAATTTACCGATCACTTCAGGCTTTTCATGGTTATGTAAGTGCACACCATAGATTTTGAAAACTGTTTTATTTGCTTTTTTCCCCCCTCAAGTCTTCCCAGTAGGTGGCCAAGTACATCCTTCTCTCCTGAAAGGAGCCTCAAGAGCTGCATATTTTTTCTTTCAGTGTTACCATCATTAAATTGACACTGCTCAAAAATCTGCTTGATGTCATGCAAGTTCAAGAACCCTTGCTGAAAAAAATTGCGGTTGCATTTTCAATGAAGCACTGGGAGCAAGGTTACTAGGGCTAGTGAAAGGGTACCATGCTGCAGCATGCTTTGAGAAAAGAGGCCAAGAAAAACTCAACCCAAAGAGTTCATTAGTGTTTTATCTGATCTTGGTTGAGAATCAGTAAAAAGCAACATAAAGGAGAAATTTATTATGTATGTTTCAAATACACAGATTCATATGGGATGCAAGGTCTGTGAAAGACGCATTCTGCACTGAAGCACACCAACTGCAGTTTTGTTCAACACTAAAATAAAGGTATACTTTCTCAAAGTTTCTAGCCCAAAAGAGAGGGGTAAATTTTCATATCTACATGGATGAAACCGTTTGTAATTAGGAAAAGTGGTCAATCTCTTTGGAGAAGAAATAAACATTGAATTTTGGAAGAAAAGTTTCAAACTATCTAGATTTCTAAACATATTTCAGAGGGCATACAGCTTTCATAATCACCTATGTGTGTTCTTTGTCTTTTTGCAGTATTTTTGAAGGCTTTGATATGCAAAATAGTAGCCCATGTAAATAAATTGCTTTGCCTCAGTTGCTTTGTGGTAACTTCCCAGGTACATGCTATCATCCCATCACCTTAGGTTAAAGGGAGTTTACCCCTTTTTCATTAAGGGAACTCAAATCTTCCATAGCACACTAAACACTAAATACACAAATACAGTTTCTGCACAGCATGGTATCAGTTTTCTCTCAAAAATCTCTGGGCTTTGTGACTATTTGCCAAAGCAACTCAGTTCTTCTAATAACACTACATACACTGAAACTCAAAAGTGAAGGAAATATGTAATTCTGTAGTAAAGACACTAGTTTCAGAGAGTTAACCACCTATATTGGAACAACAGAATCATAGAATTGCCTAGATTGGAAGGGATCTTTCAGATCATCTAGTCCAACCATCAACCTAACACTGAAAAAAACATCACTAAACCATATCACTAAGCACTATGTCTACCCCTCTTTTAAATACTGCCAGGGATGGTGACTCAACCACTTCCCTGAGCAGCCTGTTCAAATGATTAATAACCCTTTTGGTGTCAAAATTTTTCCTAATATCCAGTCTAAACCTCCCTTGGCACAACTAGATACCATTTCATTGGAAAGACTTACTGGACTCTTCTGCGTAAAACCATAGCAAAAGAAAGAAAAATAATAAACCAGGACAGGCCACAGATTCAAATGATGATTACATTGATGAAGAAGATATGCACACTATCGGTTTCTTTCCAGAGATTACAAAGAACAGATACTCAAACGTAGAAAGAGACATTCCATGCTACAGTGCACAGCATAGTCAAGATCCTCCATCATATACAAAAAAGAGCTGTTACTGAGCAAGTTGTTTTGTTGTATGTTAGGTTTTATATCAAGTGGCACTTCTTGGACAAGAAAGTTGTTTTTCAGAAAAAGATCTTTAGAAAAAATATTTTTCTAACAAAAAAGAGAAAGGTGGGGAGCAGGTAAAGATAGAGAATATTCTTAAGCACAGCGGGTATAAAAGATGTAGGATATAAAAAAGGAAACTTCCTCAGCTCTTCTTAGGTTGGTAACAGGACTATACTGAACATTAAGAAACAGTCAACATTGTTATAATATTTCATTTTTTCAAATGCTAGCTTAAATACAGTTTTCTTTAATATTCATCAACTGCAAAACAATGACACTCAATATACAGATAATTTTCTGGCCTCTGACAACATGGAAATGATCCCCGCATCTTTTAAAGCTGTTGGTATAAAACATACACTTACTCACCTTCTTCCATGTTAACCTCATTTGGCAGTTGCTTCCTACCCAAAATGAAGCCAGATTAGTAAAAACCAGTATTGCATACACTACAAGTTTTTTTAACCAGATCCAATTTAATCATTAGAGAGTCCACACTCTAAGCACAGTCTGGACCAGAACAGCTCCAATGGAAGGATTGTTTTCTGCTGGGTATGTAACACAAACTTGCCCAACCATGTAATTGCCCAATGGACTCCTACTCTTTTGGGAAGGTAACATATTTACTAACAATCACAAAATAAAACTTTCTGCCTTCACTGACATTCATTCAGTCCTAACAAAGTTGAGATCTATGCAGTGTCATGGGAGAGTAGAGAAAGACAAAGTATCTGATCCTCTAAACATGGGCAAAATACAGAGATCAGATTAAGTAAATGCAAGTTTTTCTAAATGCCTTACCTAAATAAAGCACAAAGAAGTTCAGCAGCTGCAGCAAGTCTGTAGAGTAAAGATTAAAAATTCCGGTCCATGTTCTGCTACAGAGACTGTGTAAATTGAGATTTGTTCTGTGAACATGCTGCAACTCAGTTTCCCCAAGAGCAACATGAAGAGTGATGAGATAGTCAGCAGTTACTTCAGAGAAGAGCTGTACACATGTGGATATCAGGGTCCCCCAAACTGTAATCAGATCTGACTTTCATGATCATGTCACACTCAGCTGATTTCAAGGGAACTTTTGACAATGATCTTCCAGCATAAATTCTACATCTGCAATGAATATATATAGAATTAGTGAAAGTTTGCTAAGTGCTTAGAGTTTCTGGGATGACAAGTGCTTTATAAATGCAAATGAGTACTGCTACAGCATATCCATCCTCAGAGAATAGATTGACATTTCTGGAGCTGTTCTGGGAGATGAGGTGAATAATAGACATTTCATAATTTACCATAAAATACTCATTTATCTTTAAAGAACAGCAACAAGAAAATGATAAGGGAAAAAAAAAAGTTAAAAAAAAGTACACCATATTTTCCTATAAACTGGAAAAAAACTGTTGAAAACCAGAATGGCTCCAACCAAATCAGCCAGCAATTGGACGTGGTAACTGAACCACAGGATTTGATGGTGTAGCAGTGCTGGTAACAGGGCAGTAGGCAGGACTAGCATTTTAAAAAAATAATTTAAAATAATTATATCAGTATTGTCCAGGCAGGTATAGATGATGCATCTGTTGCAGGAATAAATAGCTTTCACTCAGTTTTTTGGGGAACCACAAGGTGGTTAGGTTTCAGTGGTAACCTCAGCAAAACACCGCAGAGAATCTGACCAGTGGCAACTTGCCTCCAAGGTAGGCATGCTCTCCTTCCTGAGCTTCCCCTGAGCTGGGATGCCCCCAGCATGTACATAAGCAAGGGCTTGGTTTTTGTTAGTCTGCTGCTCCATCCCTTCAGCTTCCAGTTCAGACCCAACACAAATGCTTCACCTCCCAGGGCACTGTCCCCTCCCAGGGCAGGAAGTTGACTCTGGGCCAGGGGCCTCACGGGCAGAGCCTGTCCCTCACCAAGGCAAGTTGTTTGGTTTTGTGACAGGAAACTGGTCATGTCTAGCACTGGGTAGAACTGAACTTTACAAACCCTGAGTTTGGGAAATCTTTGACCAACTAGCAAGTTGTTTTCTTATTTTCGTGAGAAGCAGTCTTTCCTGGTTGTAGCTAAACAAAGAGCTATCTTCCCAAAACACTTCCCTCCTCACTACAAACACTGAAATTACCTGTGCCAGCTGCCTGTTCATCTCCTTGCAGAGCAGATTTCAAAGTCCTTCTCTTTCTGTGTCAGCCTTTGGTGGGAAGGAGGGAGGCTGGTGCATTCGATTACCTCAGGGGTCTCCTGAAGGCCAGTGAACACCCTGCTCTGCAGGGGCAGGTGAAACACTCACCTTTCCCTCTCAGATCACCTTTATGAATTACCAGCTTCTGCATTCAGACATAGAAAACTCTTATTCCAGGCATTTTTAGCAGCAGTAGAGCAATGGAGATGCAGCCAGGGGCTTGGGTAGGCAAGGCCATGCTCCCTGCCCTGGCATGTGAAGGAACATGGGGCAGCCCACACCTGACCGCCTTATTTGGGGGGAGGCAGGGGAAAGTTCAGCCTGGGAAGGGTCTGCAGGATGGACCTCCAAGGGGTGTTCCATCCTGTCCAACCTTCCTTCCTGAGACCACAGCCCTGTTCAACGCACCCTGTTCTTGAGAGGCAATGCTCCTACCCTCCCAGCTACCCCACAGACACACCAAGCACCAGGATGCCCTGCAAATGAAGCTGTGATAGCTCTCACCAACATGGAAGCCCTGAGTGAGCCTGTAGCCCCCCGCTGTTTATAACCCCTGAAGACGGCTTTTGGCCCAGTTCTCCAGCTGTTTCAATAGGGACCTCAGTTCCCATCCGTAGGCACACCTCAGCCCTCCAATGTGCCAGGCTTCTGCTCAGTCCTACAAATCCCAGTCTCCTTTAGCCCTCACTTCAAAGTCTGTTGCTGTTACTCAAAGTGTGGGACTTATTTCTCTTAAATAAAAGAAATGTGCATCTGTTCTTCTTATTGTGCCCTCATGTGTTCCAATCCACAGCTAACTCACTAACAATTTCCATTGTTCTTGTGCAACTTCTCTGCTTTTCAATGTCTGTAAGCATCTTGAGGACCTGCTCCACCCACCCCCAAAGACACACACACACGTGTACACAGCTTCCAACCATCAACCAATTCAGAAATAAGGCTTGGTCCTAAACATCACAACAACCAGATTAGTCTCTCCTGGGCTGCAGAATGAATTTTGCCCTGTGAGCTGCCAAGACAGCTGCTGTCCTGTGGGACGAGGCAGATGACAGTGCTCTGGCAGCAGCAGAGCGGGAAGCCAGGTGTTGCCAGCTGCAGGGATGCTAAAGCCACAGCCCCGGAGGAGACTTGTCGCATCTCAACTTTGCCTTCAGAAAATGCTTTAAAACCTCCTCCTGTCATACTGCCTTCCCAGCGTAACAAGGATGACATTCACCCTCTGGGATCCCATTGGTATTAACAACGGTACAAAACCCTCACTGAAGTAGATGAATGCCCAGAAAGATAAACATATCTCCCAAAGTACTGTACAAGAAACCCAAGCTCTGCTGTAGCTCAAGTGATTTTTAACCTTTAGAAAGTCAAGAGAGAAGGGCTGGTAAAGTCCAGTTGGTGTTTATGGCAGATACCAGACTCTGTACAGAAGTTATTCATACACTGCAGTAACAAGTTTTGCAGATGCTGAAAGGCACACAGTGCTTTAAATATTATATGCTGAAAGAGGAAGTTACTGTGCTATCAGGCACAAGAGAGTTTATGCTCACTATATGAAAAGTGTGAATTCAGCTTCTCTGGAAACCAGTGGTAACTTCCCTCTCATCTAGCACCCAGCACACTGTCAGTGTAAAGCCAAATCCCAAGGCTTTTCACTGAATATTTATTCTGTAAGAGTGCCTGATAATCATAGGTGAATGCTGGCTCCTGTGGTTATTAACATAATACAGTGATGGGATTCTTACATTACGATGGGGAGTAGGGGGGTGGGAGGTAGAACTTGGAATTCCTCTCCAAACTCATTTTAAGACACCTTTTTCCATCTGGGATATTTTTCATCAACATGTCTTCTCCCCTCATTTTCCCATTAAAAGGAACTGGGAATGAACAAGGAATTTGCTTAATCATCTTCTGTGAGATCAGCTGAATTCTAATGCTGTTTGATTACAGCTAGTCACAAAAATGTCAAGTGCATTTCCATTTAGAGTGCTTGCTTAAACAGCCGTGCAAATGGGGACCACCTGAAAATCAGCATACATCATGAGAGATTTAGCTTCCTTATGGTGTATACTTGTTTCAATCCACTCTCTTGCTCTTTAAAATAAAGCATTTTCACAGCACATCATTTCCCTAAATGAGCATGATACATCACTGCTGCAGATTGACTCATGAGACCCATTAATAAAGGCCAGGGTTTCTCGGCAGCTTTTCTCATTGGGAAGGTGTTATCTTACCGTCTAAATTTGTAATGAATATGACGCTCTTAGCCTGTGCCCACCCCACTGTTCCAGCTCCCCTTATCAATTTGATTGGAGGTTTTCATTGCACAGGCAGTAGCATCATGTTGGAGAATAAATAATGTATTATTCCTTTCCCTAAGTAAGTAGCTATTAATTTCAAATGCAACAAAAATGCTTAAAGTGAAATGGTTACCCATGTCATATGGGATTCACCTCTTATAAAACACCTCTGCCCTGAGTTTCACACCTATTATATAATTCCTAGTATTACACTGCTGCATGACACACTTTCAGTATTAGACAAGAAATACTAATACTCAGACAGCCTCTGTTTATATGTCTGTAGTTTTCCCATATTTGTTTGCTTTCCAAAATGAGTAGGGCAGAAAATTGAACTGGACGCTACAGTAAGATATGCAAGGAAAAAACCTAAAATCTCATTTTAATTCAATGTCTATAAAAATGCTTTTGGATATCATTTTTTGTTTTTCACAAAAAAATGTCTGGGGATTCTGATGAAATTCTGACAAAAAGAAAAATGTTTTGTTTAAAAATCTAGGGAGTGTAGTATTTTGTACAGGAACAAAGTGTTTTCTGATGCAGTCCGGAAGAATAATATGCTAGATGTTAAATATCTGACCGGGACTGGGAATTTCACAAGTTCCTATAGGAGTCAAAAATCATACAGACATTCACTGAGAACCGGACACCTGACACCCTAATTGTTTAAATTGGATTATAAAGTGTTAAGCGTGCTCATTTGAATTTATCAGGCAAAGGTTTTGGCTCCCATAACACAAGATTTTGCAGAGGACACAAATATTCTAGCTTTCAAGATCTTTAATTATTAGCTTTGGTGGTATCCTTTCCTCTTTCAGTTTGGGTCTGTGTATTATTGAGAATGGTATATAAGAAATTATCCATGCTTTGGAGGCTTAGGAGAGCTTTATACACAAAGCTTCACTAAACTTTGGGAGTGTAAAATTGCACAAGCAGCTGTACTGTACTCTCAGCCAGCTGAAAACTATTGTAGGAACAGTATTTTTCATGATGGTACTTCCACTTCCTCTTCTGGTCAAAATTAGGAAGTGCACAGATATTTTCCCATCCTTTCAAGTTTAACACAGTACTTTTGAATCCTCAAAACATTTCCACAGGCTTGAGCTGTGTTCTTTCACCACAGGTCCCAGCTCTACAACACACTTGTGCAAACTAGTTGTTAGTATCAGCTATTGGATATTCACAGCATACCTCTTCCTGTACATAATGATAGCCCTCCAGGACATTCACTGTGCAAACATAAAACTGGAGAGACATTTGGAAAAGTCACTTCCTTATTCATTTGAGTCATTATTGAGAGCTGCATCCCAAGCCTAAACTGAACAGGCTTAGGCTCAGGCTCCTGTTAGGGCCTGATGCATTTTTAGTTGGTTTGGCTGGTTTACACGCAGTTACTGTATCAATCACTGAGGGGTATTAAAATAAGGACAGTGTAGATCTGTTGGTTTAGGAACAAGTTTTTTTTAAAAGAATAAAAGCCAAATGTAGTAAGAGATCCCTTACAGGTATAAAACATTGCTACACAGGCATAACAGTACAGTAAGTTCCCTCTGGTACATTAATTCCAAAGAATCAATTAAAACAGAGAATTCAGAATAAGATTGCCCAGGTATTTTGAAAAAAGCCCCAAAGCCTGAATTTTATCTAGGTAATTGGACACACTCTTTCTAGGCCTAGATAAGATTCTCTAGCCTTAGTCTCACAATTCCCTGTAGTCTGCTAAAGTTTCAGATCTAGCCTTGTCTGATGGAGTTCAAATTAATAACAGTGTCTCAAAGACACAAGAGGTTTGACCAACTTTGCTACAGGCCAGTCTAATAAATGGAAGGTGCACTAGGTCAGTCAGATCTGCAAACCACATTACCGTGCACACCTGCAGACTATATTGGACCCAGGAGAGGAGTAACCAGATAATTAGATAGACTGACATCTTACCGCAGGTTGAAGTAATTAGAGATCAGGAAAAACAGAAGAATGACATTCTAAAGATTACATATCTTGCCACAGGTTTAAGGAGAATAGCAGCATAAAGGAGAAAATTTTATACTCTCTGATGTAGGCAAGATTACCAGATACAGGACCAAGCTGTAACATTTCAATTCATCTCCAAAATTCTTCAAATTTCTGAGGGCCAGAGTTGGTGTCCTGGTTTGAATTGCATACAAAACAACAGCAAAAATGTTCACAACACCAACAACCAAAAAAAAAAAGACCTTAAAGCATTATTATGCATTGGATATATATAGTAATGTATATGATAGCTCCCAATGTATCACCTAAGCTACAAGATAAGAACACACCTAGCAATAGCCCTTACTCTGCTTTTGCTTCACAAATAATTCTACAGATTTTGTCCAGAAGGCTGCAAATAGGACAAAATCCCAATTTGATCCTTACCATTATGCCTCCTAGCCCTTATCCATAACATTTTATAACTGTGCATCAGCCACAAGTGGTGAGCATATTTCCCATCTGCTGGGGCTAAATGTGCTGCGATCAGTATCAGCAAGGAGAGACAGAGGGACACTGAGACTCCATCCAACTAGATTAAAATCTGGACAGCCATGTTATCCAAGAAATGTATTGATTCTGAGGATAGCAGCAATATTTCATGCTGTAAAGCTGCATTCATGAATTGAACCACAACAGGTTGGCACCAAACCTGAAACTTGTTTCTAACTTTAATTGAACATCCAGCAGTAAAAAGGCAAAAGCATCAAAATGGAGAAAAGCAGAATGTATAAAAGATCATTAAACAATGATGTATTGCAGCTCCAAAGAAATGGTGTTTGTTGAACAGCACTCCTCTTACCTTCTTATAAAATTCTGTTTATGGAATTGGGATAAAATCAGTTGCCCCAAAATATGACATATTACTATAAAGCCATTCTCTTAATTATAGAGACTGAAATATAGATGACAATTCCTCTCCTGTCTAAATTACTACTGAGAATTTGTCGAACTCAGGTGGATTGATGAATTCAGAACTGCCAGATCCATACCCTGTGCTCCTGACCAAACTACTGGCTCAGACTGTGTCACAGGTACCCCAAAGGGACAACATGTTTTCTGTAACTTTTTTGTGCTTTGGCTGTGAAAGAGCCTAAGAGCCCACCTTCATATGAAGGACACCTGCCTGGAAGGAGAAAGCAAGAGCAAGACCCCCCGTCATGTGATCCGTTACCCTCTATTTGTAATGCAAAGATCTGTAATAAGAACCATCTGTCTTGCACAAAGCCTCCCTACACTGAACATTTTTACTGTGGGCCCCCAAACGGACAGCCAACTGAGACTTATCCCGAGGCAGTCTGCAGATGAGAAGAAAAAACTTGGATTAAAGAGGCACTTCCCAGGATGTCTGCTGAATGGTTTTAGGAAACCAGCCAAGACATTAAAGCCATTACTCACTGAAGACAAAAATCAACCTAGTTGACAATTATTTTCAAGAACCAAGGCTTACTGTCCAAGCAATACCCATTTCTCTTCTGCATCAGAGTCATCCTCTCATTTCAGTCACTCTGTCATATTCTGCAATAACGAGAGGAATCCCTTTGTGGCAGTATGCATTAAGTAATCACACTTTCATATACATGTCTGATAGCAAAATTTCACAGTTCTTGAGGTCCTACATTTAAAACAGAATAATTACAAGGAATAAGAAGAGCACTTTAGGTTTTTTATAAGAGCCTTTTAAAGTGACCTTACACGAGGACACCATTCATAAGTCTGGTCAATGCTATGTGTTTTTCTCTGAAGTAAATGCAGTGTCTTAAAATGGATTAGATCGGATGTAGAAAAGCAGTTTTTTTCCTTCAGCTCAATAATCAAAATTTACACTAGCTAAGGGTTCCACCCATTAATCTTGTGAAGTTCATTATGCTCTTGTGAGATTGATAGAAAAAGGAAAATAAGTAGTATTATACAAATTTTATGTCATTCCATTATCAATACCAGACGTGAGCAATGCTGGGTTACTTTTTATTTACAAATGAACCTCATGTCTGGCAAGATCTCATAATCACATGTTGTTTATGTCACTTGCCATACGGCCTATATCTCTCCATCCACTGAGACAGCACAACACGCAAAGGTGCACTGAGGGGCTATTTGTGGGCAGCTCCTCATCAGCAATGCTCATGCAACTGCCCTGGAAGAAACTTTAGAAAAAGTCCCTACAACATTCTTGGGATGGCATTTGTGTATTGGTACTGCAAGTGTTGTCTGTCTTTGGTGTGTATGCACATGTGTGTGTGATGTCCTCTTGATTGACTTTTATGAGCAAGCTGTACTTAGTACATGGCAGCATAGACTGGAGCCTGGCAGTGGTCACACGAGCAAGAATGCAGCTGCATACAGTTCGTGAAGCAGAAAACTTGTTTCCTGTTGTTTCAGAACAGTGGCATAAGTCTCCAGAAATCAGTGAAGGAGCTACAGCTTTCTGCAGATGGGACTAGCTAGTTGCTAGTTATCCTTTCTAATAACAAAGATGTCAAGGTTTAGGGTCATGGTTTCTTCAGCTAAGATATCTGTAACAGTAGTAATGACTGACAACGGGGAGTTATGAACGAGTAGGGGGAAAATTCAAAGATAGGGCAAATTTCAAGTTGGTAATGGCAGTGGTCACTGCTAAGATAAACCTATTTGGTAAGGAAGATGATGAATATGTGTGTGCCACTGCATGTTAAGAGGCCAGAAGGTTGTCATGTTCCTGTGCCCAGATATTCCTGGAAAGAGAGCAAGGCCATGATGGGGTATGGCTGGCCCATCTTCTAGTACTATGAGAGTCAAAAAAACATGGTAGAATGAAAAGGATGTGGAGGGATGGTGAGAGCAGAGGGTCAGTGAAATGTTGGCAAACCACACTAGTCCTTAAGTAGAACAGCGTGATTCTGATTCACATCACACATTGTAAAAGCATTTGTTCACAGTAGCCAAGTAAAGCCGTGCCAAGGGTGCCCTGATGCCATTACTGTCCGAGACACACTCAAAGCACAGGCAGGAAGAGCAATCTGTGCATGGCTGGCTGGGAGGCCTGCCAAGCTGGTAAATGACAGGGAATTGCTATTTTTGTCTCTCCATCTACAGTTCAGTGTTTCAGACCCTAGTGCATAAGCTGAGAGACATTGAGTGATTGAGGATGCATTCAGACCGGAGGTGAAGGAAGAAAGGAGCGAGGTACTGAGAACTACCTAGGTGGACTCCATGGTATGATTTCAATTCGAGATAACTGACGCTGAAATTTTTTCAACATTTCAAAAGGTTAGAATCACAGTGCAAAAGCACGGTCCAGGGTGACCTGCTTTCCTCTTTGGCAATTTGACCAGAAAAGAACACTCAACAAAATTAAAAATATTCTGAGCCCCCAAAGAAGGCTTCTTTATGTGACAGACTAGTTGTTTTCATAGAATCATAGAATCACAGAATGCTTAGAGTTGGAAGGAACCTTAAAGATCATCGAATGCATCTCATGCACTTAATGCATTTCATTGAGTTTAAAATATGAAATTTTGCAGGACTGGGAGATTATTCTTAGATGATGGAAATGCCTTTGAAGTAGCAGGAACTCAAATTCCTGCAATGAAATTCCACAGAAATTCTCCATAGGGAACTGGAAAGAGAAGACTTGATCTGCAGTTGAAATGATAAAAGCTTCCTGCCTCCAAGAAAAATGTTGCCAGCTCACCAAAATTAGCAGAGAAAATACATTCCTCCTAAATGTTAATGCAGCATACAGAATCATTGAATGGTTCAGGTTCGAAGGGACCACAGATATCATCTACTTCCAAGCACCCTGCCCTGGACAGGAACACCTCCCACTAGACCAGATTGCTCAAATCCCCATCCAGCCTGGCCTTGAACACTTCCAGGGATGGAGCATCCACAACTTCTCTGGGCAACATGTTCCAGTGTCTCACCACCCCCACAGTAAAGAATTTCTTTCTTTACTAAGAAGAAATCTAATCTAAATCTACCCTCTTTCAATTTAAAACCACTACCCCTCATCCTATCACTACATTCCCTGACAAAGAGACCGTCTACAGCTCTCCTGTAGGCTCCCTTTATATACTGGAATATTTCTGTGTTATGGGCATCTTCTTCAGCACTAGCTGTAACCTGGGCTTCATTCAGTCTTTGCTATTCAGCTACTGGGTACCCAGGGCCCAGTTTTGTAAAGATCCACTGCATAACCCAAGTTTACTGTAAGAACTTGTTGAGCTGTTGCTATTGCACTACTGTCTGGGTTCCAAGTGTAACTCCAGAGAAAACTACTGATGTACAAAAATGTAAAACCCTAAGAAAAGAAGGAAAGACAGATCTCAGCAACTCAACTCATGAGAGAATCATCCCTCACATTTCCTGTGCTGTCATCTTGTTAATCTGAGCTGTGGATCAGGATCCATTATCCTTACTGTTGTGGGAATTTACATGGAGCAAAAACATCATCTTCACCTTTTTCAACTCAGCTACATTTTATTTAGGAAAAAAAAAAACAACTTCTAAATTTTTAGTTTGCTTGTGCAGTCTGTAAATAATAATACAGATCGATCTTTTTTCACATACGTATCCCCAGGAACTGACTTAAAATTGGCACACGAGGACTCTAGGAAAAAAATATATATGACTGCAAATTCTTGCAAGACTTCCCAAAGAACAGCTGATCACTGACACTTGGTTTCAGGGTGTTCTGTGATTTTCATAAAATGTTATTGCAGTATGCTTTATCAAATTCATGTGTTCAGAATACCATAAACTAAAGTAAATATAAATACAGTGTGACCTTTTATTTCCAACGCACAAATGACAGTGATTCAGTTTTGTCATAGTCTGCTTGTAAGCCACAGATAATTATATACTATATTTGTAAGGAAACTAGTCCATAAATCTTTAAATATAACACTTTAACCAAGTTTCAAGGAATGAACAGCTGGATAGAATTGTAATGATATATAATGTGGGAACATAAAAATTGAAGCCTTCCACTTACTTAAATCTAAATTTTATATTTACATTCTCTTCTGTAATTTTTAATATATATATAATTTACTTTGGTATAATGTTTCTTTTTTCCTAACTATGTCTATACAGAGGACATCAACATGTATGGTAAAGGACAGAGGACATGAGTTTGGTAAAACTGGATAGATCTTGATTGATTTGTAGATACAAAAGACAGTGATTTTCTTAAACACTGTATAAAAAATTAAAGGGAGTGCTTTAGAGTGTATGATCTCAAACTCTGGCACTTCGCAGAGCTTAAGGTCATGCAGGCCTGATGGTCTTCCTTCTGTAGCAGCCTTGGAGGTTCAGCTGGGCTGCAGACTTTGCCTACCAGCCCTGAATGAATGAACCGTGGTTGCCCAAGAATGAATGAACCATATTTTACAGAAGGCATTTGGGCAAGATTCATATCAGCCAAATTTAGACATTTGGAGAGGCACATCTGAGGCATGAATCGTCTCATTCAAGGATAATCTGTCAAGTGAATCACTTGCTGGAATTGTCCATTTCTCCCCATTGACTACAAATGCAGTCTAGGCAATTAACTCACGTGAGGATGTTTATAATTTAGACTTGTAAATGTATGTGAGATATATTGCACTTTTGAGTCTTTTCCTGAAAGACCAAGGACAGAGGATGAATGAATGCTTTAGCAGTTTTTACCTTTCTCACTGCAACACATAGGTGCTGCCTTTCAATCGCTTTTCTCTCACAAATGGAAGATCCTTTTAACACCAGTAATTTTCACAAAGAAAATCCTTTTACTTATCTCAATCACATCATCACTCTATCTTCCATTCAAACTTTCACTCAATTTAAATGTCAATTTCATACTTACCTATGCAGATGAAGATTCCTTAGAAAATACACCTGGACTGATGTAGTCTGAAGCATAGTTTTCCCACTGAAAATTTGGCAATTGGGCTTCGTTCTTCCACTGCAAGATATTTCTAATGCTTCCTAAGTTACAGGACAGCTTGCCTTCTGCAACAGAAGCGGATAAGTATGAAGTAATAAGGATAAAACTACATTACAAGCAAATTAGTAATAGTAACAAAAATTAATTTTAGTTGTCAAACAGTATTTATAACTTTTAGTGTAAGTTGGTACAGTAAATATATTTTTTCCAGTTTATTGATCTAGAAAAAAAAAGCTATATTTTGGATGAGCATGTCCTATTACTGTCTGAAATTACATTAGTATGAAACTTAAACAGTCGTATTTTCTGCTTTAAGCCTAATAGCATTGTACTGGCCATAATAGGCACTTTACTGGGGAAAGCCAAGTGAAAAGAGATATACTCTTCCCATAGTAATTACGAATAGTAATAACATCCAATAACCAAAAAATTTGGCTTTGGCAAATGTCTTCCTTGCAGAAGTTTAATATCAAGGGATGAGGAAGTATAGAGCAGAGCATCAGAAGATAATTCGAGCTTCCACCTAAAACACTAGTGGTTCTACTGTTAAAATTTTTATTTCAAAATTTAAAAACCAAATCCTTAAAAAATAAATTAATTTATGATTTTATTATTCATGGGATTTCCAGAACAAAACACATTATCCTGAATCATAGAATAGTTTGGGTTGGAAGGGACCTTTTAAAGTCATCTAGTCCCATCCCCCTGCAACAAACAGGGACATCTGCAACTAGAACAGGATGCTCGGAGCCCCATCCAACCTGACCTGGGCAACCTACTCCAGTGTCTCACCACCTTCATTGTAAAAAATATCTTCCTTGTATCTAGTCTAAATCTACCCTTTTAGTTTAAAACCATTAACCCTCTTCCTACCACAAGAGGTCCTGCTAAAAAGTTTGTCCCCATCTTTCTTATAAGTACTGAAATACTGCTACAAGGTGTCCCCAGAGCCTTCTTTTCTCCAGGCTGAACAGCCTAAACTCTCCCAGCCTGTCTTCATAGGAGAGGTGCTCCAGCCTTTAGATCATCTTCATGGCCCTCCTGTGGACCCATTCAAGCAGGACTATATCCTTCTTGTGCTGAAGACTCCAGAGCTGGATGCAGTACTCCAGGTTGGATTTCACAAGAGCTGAGTTGAGGGGCAGAATCACCTCTCTCGGCCTTCTGGCTGCATTCTTTTTGATGTAGCCCAGGATGCAGTTGGCCTTCTGGGCTGTAAGCGCACATTGTCAACTCACATCCAGCTTTTCATCCCTATTACCCCCAAGTCCTCCTCCTCCTCGGGGCTGCTCATGATCCCTTCATCCCTCAGCCTGTGTTGATAGTGGTGGTTGCCCCAGGTGCAAGACCCTGCATTTGATCTTGTTGAATGTCATGAGGTTCACATGGGCCCACTCCTCAAGCTTGTCCAAGTCCCTCTGGATGGTATCCTGCCCCTCAGGTGTGTTAGCTGCACCACTCAGCTTGGTGTCATAACTAATGAGAAGGAACACATTGATTTCAGCAGACTCTGGATTGGGTAATAAAACAAGAAAGATCAAAACAGTGGAGAAAGAAATCTGCTAATTATTTGCTGTCAAAAATATTTGTTATCAAAAATACTGACAAAGCCTATTACCTGAGAAAACTTGACAGAATTAAAAGATTTGGCTTATTAAGGCAAAACTTATAAAACTATTTAGAATTTGATCTTCTATCTTGCTCCAAATGGATCGCAAACCACTGCCTACAACATAAAACTTTTGCCATCCCAGTTTAGGCATACACAGCAGATAGCTGCCTTTATAGTGAACCAAATTTTTGCACCAATTGGTATGACCGACCTCTCCAGTTCAGGCTTGGGTGTAAATTCAACAGTTAATTTCTCTTTCTACCATATGATAAATCAAACATTCATGGCAGTTCATGAGCATGAAAAATTTTGAATCTTATCTCTGATTTAGCAAAACAGACCAGTATAATGTTAGTTAACTAATAAATACGATTTAACATTTTTCTGAAGTCTCACTAGAAATTAACTTTGAAAAGAAATATATTTTTGAGAGAGATTAGAGATGTGGATTTTCTTCATTTTTAGGACAAGGTAATATCATTGGATTCATTCTTCATTCTATTTCTGCATAAAAGAAGTAATTCTGCAGCTCTAGAAAGTAATGAGAAGTTTTTCAAAAGGAAAATAAGTGGCAAATTATCTTCGTGTAGTTTTTAGATTCAGGCTATGCACATTTACCTGCATCTTATCTCGAGAAATAACAATTCCATGAAATGCGGTTGATATTTCTTCTTAATCAGACAGACACATCTGTAACCCAAGGCAGATATCCTCTCATCCACTCTTTTCGTCAGTGTTTTTACAACTGAGGGAAGGTTTTAAATAACAGCATTCCCTGATTCAGGAAGAGTTGTTTTAAAGATTCCTTGGCAAGGAACACTCTTAGGCAAATGAGACTCTTTTGACTGGGAAAACAAGCAGCTCAATCCTGAAACCTTTGAAATTGAGTTTACTTTCTTTCATACCATCATGGAAAGCAGCATATAGAATGTTGAGCTGATGGCATGACACAAAAATGGGAAAAAAAAACCTGTGTAATATTGTTGCAAAATTGTCCTGCAAATTTTCCTCTACCTACCTGTATCTTGCTGGGTTGATGATATTCCTTATCAAAGATTAGTGTTCTTTCATATTTGTCAGAATACTTCTTGTTAAGCTCCACTCTCCAAGAGAACTGTGTGACAACAACTCAGCTGTAGCTTTTCAAGCCATCAGTCTCCCAGGCCAGCTGGGAATCCCTTCCCAGGCCAGCTGGGAATCCCTTAGTCCCTACAAAGATTTAGCACAGGATTCTCACAGCAGTTCAGAAACTGAAAATAAATAAGATGTTTAAGTAAGTTCTTGTAGCTTTATAATACTTTTTAAATTGGTTTCTGCTTTGTTCCACTCTCACCATTCATCTCTTCTTTCCAAGAAATCTGCCCACAGTGGCTGAGATTTAAATAAATCCAATTAAGGAAGTGAACTACTTTTTGCAATTATTCTTGATCACAACCAGAGCTTTGGTAACATCACATGTCCAGTTCTATAAAATTAAGGAAAATAGCTGACAGATCAGTAATCCTTTCATTTTATTGATTTGGAGGCTATTTGAAGGCCAAGAATGCTGTCTGTTTTCATAAATTTACTTTAGGTCAGGAAACCTTATTCTTTGAATTTTGATCAGAGATTCTTACTAGAATACACTGTATAAAGCTTCTTTTTATGATTATTTTGGTTTTAAACCACTTTTAATGAACAATGAATGGGGAAAAATACAATAAAGGGAATAAAATAAAGCAGATGGAGGAGTCTCTACTGAAATGACACCAGTATAGACTTGCAGCAGATAATTTAGTTAAGGCACACTTGCATGGTTTGCTTAGCTGAGCAGAACAAACAATCAGATAAGCTGGCTGGAGCATATTCACAGTATTTCAGTGAAACAAAATAAAAAAGCCAGCTCCACAGAGTGTGCTGAACATTGACCCCGAAACATGGAACAAACAGAAGGTATGATTTATTATAGCATTTATATTACAGAGAATAGTATATCAACCAGCAGCAGAGGAAAAATGCTTTTTGATCATCTTGTAGTTCATCCTTTTCTCTCTTCCATCATTGAAAAAGAAATAAAACAGTGCCATTGACCTACAGGTTTTAGGTTTCTAGTAGCACAGCATTAGCTGTAAAACACGCTCTATTCTCTAATTCTGTTTGCATGCACACTCAAGTCGATCAGAGCATCTTTTTCACATTCAGTACACTAAATCAGAAGAAAACAAAGGAAAGCAGTGACTGGCAGGCAATTGCCCCAGATGGATCATATGCATATTTTAATGGGTATGCTGTACGCCATCTTTAAAAATGAGATAATAACCCAGAAAAATTAATTATGTATGAATGAAATTTTGTGATATCTGTCTCTCAGAAACTACATATACACTTCTTTTTTTTCTTTTTTTTTTTTTTTTAACTGGCATTTATGTGCATATCAGGTATCTAAAAGCAAGGAAATTTCTTTTCTTATAGTGGAATAAGTGGAACAGAGGACTATAACAAGAGTCATTAGACAAACTTACATACCTTCTCTCCTATCTACATGCATGCAGAAGCATGTAAGCATGTGTATATTTATACCATGTACTTTCCAGCCATGGAGCCTTCCAAAGCTTTAGGACTTCTGCAGTTGCTACACAATAGCTCAGCAGTTCTGGAAAGGATTTTCTTTTTTTTCTTTGACAGACCACGTAGTTATTTTTACTAAGCACTGATTAGAGGATCCATGCACATCCTTTCTTGCCAATATAATACATTCGCTATTGAGAGATGCATCTTACCAGGCTAAAATGTAACAGTAGTTGACAGTGCTTTCAAAAGCCACGTCACTGTATCTACATCAGGACAAAATATCTCTTGCAGATACCTCTCTTTTTAAATTTCTACCCGTTCCTGCTTTCCAAATATACTCAGCAAATGTACTTTCATCTTCACCTTTTGGACAATATTCCTTCAACAATCATAATACTTCTGTACAAAAGAACTGGTATTATTTCTTATGATTAAAGAAACACAGAACCCAAATAATCCCTATAACATGAATCCCTCCTGTGATTTTTCTTTTTATCTTCCAGTATGAGAGCTACCCAATATAAAACCCTCAAAATTCTAGCCAGGCTCCAGTCCTTCTCCAAAGTAATCTATGACTTAAATTTACTGTATATATTTTGTCTAAGATGGAAGGCCAAACAATGAATGTTAAACACATTCCATAGGCTGATACTATCCTTGGGAAAAGTTATCCCTTGATGAATAGTTACAAAAGTTATAAACAGCAGACAAAGACCTAAATAAAATCTAAATGTATTCTCTTTTTTGTGGCTCATTTTTTCCTTTACTCTCCATCTAATTTATAAAAAGAAGTATTGGTTTATCCATCCTTGTCCTGCCTTGTCTTTCCTCACCTTGACTCAAATGATGACAGTAGAAAGGACCAGAAAGCTTCTTAGAAGGGTACTCACACATACTGTTTATGAGAGATAGATTCAGGCACACTACATGCTCGGGCATGCACACTTATAGACAGTTAAGACAGTTACCAATAGGTGCTGCAGGCAGAAAATATTTGGAGAGTTTAGCAGGTACAATTCAATTAGCGCATGCACTCTGCAAAACTGTACCTCAGGAAGTTTTTCAATGAAAACACTGGGCCAGGTCACTGGGTCTTTTCTGTCTTCAAAATCCCAGCACATTTTACATTTTTCTGCAAAACTAAGTGTGTGCAGCTGGGTGCATGCATGTCTGTCAAAATCTTTGTCCTGCTTTCGTTACCTGCCAGGCACCAGACCTCTGACAAACTCAGCTGCGAAAGTTATTTTCTTTTTTAACCTGTGCGACCACATCACTGACCACCATGAGCTGTTCTTTGGCTGCTTCTTGTCCAGTTTACTAGCTTAAAGTCCTCATCATCAGAGCCCCTCTCACCTACCTCTATTTCAATATGCATTTCCCAACTCATCTTTCAGCACTCCTCCCTATTCCCACAAAAATACCAGTTTCACATTCCTACGGGATTTTTTTGTCTTTTACCACTTACTAAATGTCTGACAACCCACACAGACTTTCTGAATGTTTCATTCCCACTGATTTTCCAATGAAAGGTGGTACAGAATCAACTTTCTAAGGGGCATTAATGCTGAGAGCACAGTGAATACTTACAACGGAGAGCATTTCCTTTGGCAACTCTGATTTCTTTATCTGTAAAACTGTCAGGTCAGTCAAGGAGGAAAATCCAAAAATGGCATTTTTGTCATTTTATTTGATATTTGCCTGTCACTAATTCTATTACAACATTTAACATTCACCTCTAATTTCTTCAAATAAATATTTCTTGCACCTTCAAGTAATTTGTTTTGCATCAAAGGGGACTGATTTAGTTCTGTTTCTCCCATAACTTTATTTCTGGTTGATATTTGTCTACTCTCAGCAGACAAGAGTACCACTTTTTACTATTCTATTTAGTAATGACAGTTGCTGCTCGGGTTAGTATCCAACCTTCAAAGGGTTTGTGCTAGGTAACGTACTTCTGGATCTCTCCTGTGGTAAGAAGTTGTACAGTTCCTGCTACCTAAGCCAGTGTGAGTGCCTCTGAAAGGCACTGCTAGGTGGGAAGTAATACTTATTTATACTAGGGGAAGGACCAACCTAAATAGCTACTACAACAGGGAAAACTTTCTATGAACAAACATGGCAGCTGCTGGTTTTTCTAGCATGTCTAAGGTACTGATATCCTTTCCAGGAAAAAAAGCACCACTGTAGTTACTATTACTAAACCCTGACAAAAAGCTCCCATAAGTTGTCTTTTCCTGTTCTTGTTTGGTGTGACATTGATGACTACTGCTTGATTATATATGTAAATAAAGTAGTGGCCATCACCTTTCTATGATGATGTTGCTCTGAGTTAATGATGAAGTGGGACATGGGGAGGATGTGGGACATGTCAGTGTTAATGAAGATTTATTCAGTAGTGACATTTGATCAAATCTACTTGGCAAAGTCTTAGGTTTCATTAGTTAAAGACATAAATCAGTCTGTCTGATTAAAGGGAGAAAAAGCAGTGGGGAGCTCACATAAATTACTACAGCTCAATTAGGTGCAGACAGTTTAGTCAGTGTTTATTACCAGTAGAAAGGAAGATTTTCCAATTAGATTAAAAGGTTTTGAAAACAACTCTTACAGTGCACAGTGATTTAGACCCATTGCTGGAATAATGCATTGTGAGAAGCTGCATTGATTAAAAGTAAGATGGTAAATTATCTGCGTTGTTTCATTGTTTATCAATGGAGCCCCTGCTGCCTAGGTACAATTTACCTCACAAGATCAATGTCTGGACTTAGCCAATTTTCTCCTTGCCCTGAAGATTTATATGGATGTAAAGGACATCTACATCATGGCTGAAAATACCAATGAGATCTATTCAGGATAATCATCAAGGAAGTGAAGTTGTATCAATCACCAGAAGTGTACCCTGGCCATGCTGCGCCCTTCAGGCTGGCATCCCTGCTGCAAAGATGGGTTTAAAGCAAAGATATTTTAATCAGAAAGGAACTTGATTCCACTGAGGTTCCACAGGTTCATTGTGAACACTGAAAAGGCATTAAAACAAAAGTGGAAGTATATAGAGCGCTCAGGCAGTGGTCAGCCAGTGTTTCTGACAGCTGATTGAAGGTACTTGGTGTACAGTGCAAGCCCGTGATTCATGAATCCCAGCGTCTGACAGCACAGAATGTGACTTCCAGCAGTGCTGAGCTAGCTGGAGTCCAGGTCTGCTTTGCCAAAGGATTTTTGGATATGGGCTGTGAAAGGTAGGGGGTCATTGTCCATGGCTCTGAATGACTGATTGTTTCCCATGTGGAATGGCATGGGGGAGGAGGGGGGAAGAGGAGCAAAGGAAAAGAAAATGAATGATATTTAAATTCCTTATACTCCTACTGTGAGCTTCAGATCACACAGAGGCCTGCAGCTGCTTCTAATCCCTCTCTCCCAGAATTGTTTATTGTGAAGACTGGAAGAACTGAGACCAAGAAATGGAGAAATAAATACAATAATTCTAATTTTACGTGTCTGGTTAAATAATGACAGAGTTCTACATTGAAGTCTTTTTTTTTTTATCTTGTGTGGAAATAGGACTCAAAAGAATACTAGTGTTACAATATTGAACTCTGATATCTTTATTTCTTTTCCCCACAATACTTGCACATGCAGCATTTCTCCTCTGTTAATGCACATCCCCAAAGTCTAAGTTTAAATCAATGCTGTCGGAGATGCTGACGCTGTTCTGACTGACTGCCATGAAAGCAGAATTGTGCCCTTCCATTTGGCTCTAACGATCAGTCCTTCAGGCTTCAGGAAAGTGTGTGCACATAGGGGTGGTGTTAAGAGGGAAGGAGCTATGGAATAACATCTTCCACAGGAAAATGAAAACTGAGTATGCAGGGATTATTGTCCTCCATTGCACTAACTACAGCAATGCCCCAGTGTGTATGGTACATGTTCCTCAAACACACATAAAAGTACATTCTCCCCCAAAAACCTTCCTCACATTTACAGACAGAATGGACAGTTCTGTATAAATATTTTGATGCATACAAAAACTTTATCTAAAAACACGTGTGTAAGCACAAACAGTTGCACAAATGGCACACAACAAAATGTTTGTTGTTTTTTAAAACAGCGTGGTAGTTACTCATCTGAATAATCCCATTATTTTACACCCATGTACTCGCTGCATGCTTCCAAATTACACATTTGAGCCCTAAAAGTCTTACCTCATAATGAGCAGAGTTCAAGTAGTCCATATTCAAAGTGCTTTGTCCTATACAGTTAAGCCACGAAGCTTTCCCTGGGGCTTCTTCTCTACATTTCACCAGACATCACTGCCCTCACCATAACTACACTTCATCAAAACATCCAGTAACCATTTTTCAACAAAATTAGGCACATTCAACCCCCTCCAGGCATCCCAGATAGTACCTTTTTACCAGATTGAATAACTGCTCATGAATAAAACACTGATATTCTTTGTAATGTAAACATCCTGTTGGTTAGCAAAACCAGGCTTTGGTTTGTTTTCCTTATAATTGGAAGGGCTTGTCATTTAAGGAAACAATTAATGTTTGTTACAAGCAACTTGACTGTGAATGACTCCTACTATTACACTAAATACATTTAATTATGATTTATTGGTGCATAGCAACCTTTCATAACACTGTAAGTCAACATCCATTTTTGCTTAATTAAACTCACTATAACAACACTTTGCTACATGAAGTCAGGAAAAAAAGCAAGCTAAATGGGTAAAATCCAAAATTCCATAATTAGCTGTTCAAAATTAAGTTCATAGGGAACCAAGCAGCAGATTTCCTAGTATAAAAGTTCTACTATTACTATTGGAGAAAAATCTGGAAAAGATGCAGATATTTAAGAAAAGGACTCAGGAGTTTGGTCTTAGCTATAAAAATAAAGCACTCTTTAACCAGCTGATAGTCATGTCTTGGGACAAAGGCATCAGCATCCTGCATTCCTGCATTGTTCAGATTGTTTATTGTCTTGCCTGCTCTCACCAAAAAAAAAAAAAAAACAAAACCAACCAACCAACCAACCAAACAAAAACAATTAAGAAAAAAAATCCCTTTTACTGGGGGCTAAATATACAACACCTGTAGCAACTCCTTTGCCCCACAACTGGTGACATGGCATTTCACTACTTTTTCAAATGCGGTGGGAAAGAAAGTTAAATACAGGAGAGGATTTGAATTATTAATCCCAAATAAACCTAGATCCTTCTAAAATTAGATCTAAGCCATTTCAAACTAAAAATAAAATTTTTGAACACAATTTTGTGTGAAATATAATGTGACACATTATTTTGTTTTAGATTTACCAGCATTGTTGTTTGACATTATTCACACCAAGTGTTTAATGGGAACATGGTCAAAATGATGTGTGAAACGCGGATGTTCAGATCCTTTTCTTTCTAACAGGATTTACTCATGCAACTCCTGGTTGGAGATTAAAACTTTAGTCCCCCCACAAACCCCTTCCTTTCTACTGTTAATCATGAGGTCAGAGTTAAACTGCAGCCTGTCAGTACTTCTAATGAATATGTTTTGCACATCGTATTTAGTTGCTTGCTCAGCAACAGCCTGTGCTATCTGGAGGCCAAAGATAAGTGCTCAGGGATTACCTTTAAAACAATCCTCCTAGCTCTTTTGTCACTGAGAGCAGAAAGTCAGAACAAAAACTGAGCTGTAATCCTTGCTTCTGTGGACTGGCCAAAATTTAACAACTGAAGGTTCAGAAAAAAGCCCTTGAAAATTACTATCAAAGCTCAACCAAACTACTGCAGCTGTTGCAGGGTTAGGATGTCTAGTCCAACTCCCTTCCCTCTCCTTCAACTCCTGACTATTGCCATTATGCTAAGGTAATGTACTGTTGGTCCATAACTTGTGCAGCGCAATGGAGAACAGGCTCCTGAGAGTGGCAATGTGCTCTGCGTGGCCTGCCCCAGCTCCTGGAGAACAAGGCAGCTCTCCAGACCACCTGGTTATTTCAGCTACATCTTTGTGGGTGTGCAGCACTGGGTTTGGACTCCTGAGCCCTTGTCACCCATAGGTCCTGTCACTGCCCCAAATTTACAGGGCCATTGCTACACAAAAACTGCTTGAAGGACAAAGGTTTGTCTTGTCAGCAGGGAAGACTATCAGAAATGGCCTGACTTTGTTTCACCCCTTCAGAAAATAAATCTTTCCGGTTCATAACTGTGACCACTTGGGGTTTTTTTTAAGGAATTCAGAAGATATGTAGGTGGATATGACTATGACTGTAGTATCATGACATCCACTTGTCAGAGCTGTTTTCTATAAAATTTCTTAATTTCTCCACACAGTGCGAGTATTTCTCAAGGGCCATGAAACAGTGCTATACCTTGTTCTCTTCAGTGTCTTCCAAATACAGAAGCAGAATAACACTCCACATTAAATGGACCAGAAATTTAATTGATCAAACAAATTAATTATTATCTTGTCTTGAGATTTCTTCCCAGGTATTAGTAAATATTATCTGTAGCTTGTATTTTCTCTTCATCTGAAAACTGTTCTTTTTTTAAAAAAGAAAATTAAAAAATACCCCATTACTCTGTTAAGCCCAGACAACAAAAAACACAGGGTGAACAAAAATTTTTCCTCTTCTTCTGTTGGATTACCAGAAAAATTCTCAAACAAATTCTGTGCTAGCTGTGACTCAATAAGAAGAAATTTTCACATTCATGTTAGAAACCCAACTGTGTACTTGAAGCACCAAAGAGGGATCAAGAAAAAAAAAAAAAAAAGGCAGGCAACCGCAGAGGAATTGAAAAGATAGCATCCTGTCAAAACACAGTATCCACTGTACCACCATGGAGTGAGAAACTCTTTGGGATCTTTAAATGATGTAAGAAGTTATATTTGCTTATAAACTTGATTGAAAAGAGCTGCATCTGCTAAGGCAGCAACCAGCGCCATGAGCTTCATCTCTCAAACCCACGCTTATTAAATTCAAAGCTCTGCCTACAACATGCTTTATATACACTGTGACTTGTTCATTTGTACAACTATGGTTTGCACATATTTCTCCTTGCAGACTTAGAACTGCGGGGAGAAGGCAAAGAAAGACCACATGTCGGTTCAGCAAAGAAAATCAAACCTTGATTTACCATCTAAAGGGTTGCCAGGTCACTTAGCTGGTGAGTGCCCTGTCATATTTCTTACTCTGGAAGAGCTCTCTAGGTTAATGTGTAAAGACCAGTCCACCCTAAACGTCACCTCAAATTAGGAAGCGCTTATTCAGTTCTGTCATCAGGGAACAGCAAGATGGCTGTGGGCTGTTGCACATTGTGATTCCTATAGGTGTTTTGGCTCTATCTAACATGCATGTATGAAATTGTCTCAAGGCTGTTCTCCTGCCACCGCCACATATATACTGCCAACACTCACATGCCCTTTTTATCACTTCATTCACAAAAGAAAAATGTGCAAGCAAATGGGTAGTTGCATATGTAATTTCTTTTTTTACTTGTTATTTTGCAATGTGTCTTCTGCACTGCTCCATTCTCAGCTTTCAACCACAGCAAGGGGGAAAACTATCACTGAAAGAAAACACACCAACAGTTTGTTTCAAATTTTTCCAGCCAGAATTATTTTCTTGAAATAAAAAGAGCAGAAATAGCTGAGATGCTTAAATTTTGCAATGAGTTATTAATTCTGTATGGTAGTTAATTATTCTAATATTTTCTGTAGCGATACCAGCTCTTATTAAAATAAATGGGATGATTATCCAAGTTCTTTAAATCTTAGCAGAGATTTTATGACAAAATACTTTCTCTTCCAACATCACTAGATCCTATTATTAACACCAATGGGAGCTGCTGTATTTAGAAATTTGTTTAGTATAACAGAAGTCTTTACAATCAAATCAGGTATGCCTAACACTTCAAAGAAACACTTTCTAGACTAATGAAGTGTGTGACAAACCCAAAGTTAGTTATTCCAAACCAGTGGCTGATTAGAATATCCTTAAGAGCTACAGATAACTAATAGACTATGATGACTGTGCTATGCTGGGTGTCGTTTAGTTACCTTATAAATAACACACTTCTTTACAGACAGCTCTTTTTTTTTTTTTGTTCCTTTTAGAGACAAAAGATAAATGTTTTTCATCAATGCTCTACTTTCAGAAATGTTTCAAAACATGTTTCCATGACTGCAGATCTTTGTTCCCATTTTGAGTGTGCTGGTTAAATGGAGAAAGTTCATGAATGCTTTTGTGCTATGAATTTTGCAGAGCTACAATAGCTGGAAATGATTGTAGAAGAGAGAGCTCTAGTAGCTAAGCACTGACTTTATTAGGTTGTGATAAAAAGGAGTTATCAATGACTATGGTGAATTTAAGACACTTTATTACTGAGCATTTCAGTGATATATTGCAGAACGTCTTCTAATTGGTAGTTAGCTTCCAGTGTTTTGCTAAGACCTGCAGTTTGCATCTATTCAGTACCCACATAAAAGCAGTTTTACATCTGCACTCAAAATTATTAGTCAGAATTAAGAGATGAACATTTTCCATTTTAAAAAGTGCTTATTTATTAAAGGCTTTAGTTAGTGGTTCTATCCCACTGGTCAAATAACAATATGAAAAGATATGGAGCAGTCATGTATTATATACGAACACTTACTATCTGTCTTGTGGGTGTGCCTTATTCCAGAAAACTCTGGGCTTTTTTCATAGTTAGATGGTTAAGGTTTTTTAATCTTGCTCTCAGTTGTTCATCTTAATGCCTCCAGCACCTCTAAGGAGTGGTACTAGTGACAATACAGATGGAGAAAACATATTAAGATACATTATGTGGGTCATCCTCTCAGCGTATTCCCTGAAAAATATTCTCAATTACTTTTTCCATTGACTATCTATTTAAAAGAAATAGTGTAGAGAATGTGGGTTATTGGATAGTGTTTTCAGTCTAAATAACTAGTATGTTTACTTCCAGGTTGGGGTTTTATGTTGGGGGTTTTTTTATTGCAAAGGGCAGGGTGGGCAGAAATAAGTTGCTTTCAGAGGTAAAGCTTTCAGTATTCTTTGAATAAGAGAAAATTCCTCGCACATGAAATCAAGGACTTGCTGTTATGCGATAAATCAAACTGAGAAGGGGTAGGGCCAATGATACTTTAAAAAAATGTAACAGTTAAAGATATATGTCATATAGCTTTCACAGTCTGAGAATTCTTTATTCCAGCAATACCATTTTGAGATTTTTCCAGTACTGGAAATTTGTGAGATAACAAATCCTGAAAAGACACTGCCTGAATTTCCAAATTGCTATACTTTCTTTTGCTTGTTTGCTTGCCATTTAATTATTTAAATTCCAATATTTGAGCAGCCACTATCCTGAGAATTGCACAAGTGAAAAGCCATCTGAAGACCAATTTCTTTTTTGTATGGTACACAATGCCATATTTTAACTTTAATATTTTGCAAAACACAAGGAAAACTATGCTGGAAATAAAGTGGGGAGCAATAGCATGTCATTATTAGGCAAGTCACATTAGTACAGGCTGTTCCTGTCATTATCCACCATCAAATTTTATAATTTTCTACTATTTCTATGTTGTACCCTCTTTAAGAAAAAAA
This sequence comes from Nycticryphes semicollaris, assembly GCA_013400055.1. Lineage (NCBI taxonomy): Eukaryota > Metazoa > Chordata > Aves > Charadriiformes > Rostratulidae > Nycticryphes > Nycticryphes semicollaris. The sequence continues at coordinate 15,634 of VXBJ01001920.1, read as the reverse complement.
ATGAAAAAATTGAGTTATGATAAGTAATGTCTCCATTATTCTCCCCTTTGTCTGGGTTTGCCCTGCTTGCTTATTTTAGGAAGATGATATCCGTAGTCCTCTGCAGAGATACCTTTTCCTTCACCTGGACTGTATTTGTCATCAGTGATGAACCTGCTTTAAATAGCAAGGAATTCTTTACCTGCAGCCAAGTAATGTCATTTCTATGTATTGCCTTCCAACATGTTTCTGTAGACCCTAGTTCCTACAACAGCGGAGCTCCCTCAGCTGGCTGGGGGCTCTCCCTGAAGGTGTGGATGAGGACAACAGGTGAGAGGTTTTTGATTCACCAGGGATATGGGGGATACCATCATTTACTAGAGTAAAATCCCTTTAAGAGTGCGGTTATCAGCATAATTCCAATGAAAGGTGGGTAGATGGATGGCCAAATAAATCACAGAAGTACAGAATCAGATGTAGAAAACTTGGTACTTCAATCTGCTCTCCAAGAGGTGAATCATTTGCAGGGGCTCTAAAGGTGCTGGGGACCATCCTTCTGACTTCAAAGGGAAGGAACAAAGGAAGTATTTCCTCTGCTTGAAGTCTCTACAGATTTCAACCATAGAAAGAACGATACAAATTCTCCTTTCTTCTTTTATATGTCTATGGCAGACTTTCCAGCTCTATTTGGTCAGTCTGGTTGTAAATTAATTCCCCATTCTGAAGACAGATAGCAAATGTTTCCATATTGTACGGAATTATAAAGTTAAATAATTTCTGGGTTACTTGGAAAGGAATTAGGAGAAAATCTATCACTTGTGGTTTTGTTTGCACTGCAAGAATAGAAGAGTATGGCATCCAATAAGGAATAAAAGATATCTAATAAGGAGGAAAAGTTTAGAGTTGAAGAAAAAAAAATAATCTTGAAAGAACAGTTTTCCTTTATCAGGAAGCTGTAAGAACAGCTATTTTGAGCAGCTGGAGGAAAGGAATTTCTCCTTTGGTAGGAGCTTTCTGTTTGTCTCTGTTAGTGATGTACTAATGCTGGATTAAATTCTATAACAGAAAAAAGAAAAAGACAATTCACTAAATGTAACTTTTCTTATCCTGAATTGAAGACGTTTTCAAATGCTCTCTAGCCCATTATAAAGAGAATTCTTTAAAGTCAAACTGCATCCAAGAGATTTATCCAGCTATTGTAGGCAATCAGTGAACCGTATCAAGATCTATGTGTACTAGGTTTGGCTGTAAATCTTAACTTATAATTACTAGACAGTCTAAAATTAGCAGAATGTATATGGTGGTCCACAAAGTGGAGATGTTAACTTGATATATGTTATAGTAAACAGCTTTAAGCAGACCTAGTACTGCTGAAGGAACTCTGAGGTGATTATTCAGAGAACAGGTTTAAAACAAAATCTTTTTTGTAGTTTAAAAGATTAGAGATTAATTGGTCACTTTGGATGTATTCACAAGATACCTTGATATTCAGAATCTTAAACTCATAGTCAGCTTCTCCGATTCACGCCCCATCTGCAGCCTTTAACAAACCCCAATTGCTCACTGTCTTTCCTTCTGCTTCTTCAATATGCAGGGTTGATAACATTTGATACCAGGAAAATAAGTTACATCAATTTGAGGTTCAGCTGACAGGCCAGTGATGTTGACTGCAGCTCATAGCCACTGAGAGTTGCAGACATTAGATGAAAAAATGCAGAAAGAATTGAATTTGGATTTAAATTACAATTCTGTAAATTAGTAAGTAAATTCTAATTAATTTGGTTGAAGAAGAGACAAGATGTGATGAGTATCAACTTATCCAAACGTTTTACAAAAAAAAAAAATATAGAGAAAAAAAAGTAGAAAACAGATTCAATGTGCCTTTGCCTTCTCACAAGGTTCTGACAAGGCAGAAGAAAGATATATTTCAGTCTGAAGAAACCTAACAATGTGCTGCATAACAGACGATACTAGGAGAAAAGTTCATTGTTTGGGAAGCAAGTATTAAAGTCAACATATTCTAACATGGAACCTTAGACAAAAATTAATATTGCATTTTCTCAGCAGTACTGTTGTATATGGTAATTGGACATAAATAATGAATTTACAGTGATTGAGTCCATTTTCTTAAATGTTTCTTGAATGTCAGTTTCTTTTGTCTGCTTTTCTAATAAATTGAAAATATAGCCTTCATAATGATAAGTTTCCACAGTAATGGAATACAACACAGAGTTCGTTGCCCTATTTCTTAGGCAGAAAAAAAATGGCCTGTAGAAAAACCTGTCATCTGTACTTCATTTGTATGTAACTTTTCAGTTCCTCCAACACACATCCACAGAAAGAAAATACATAAGTGAAGGTAAACTGAAATTAAATAGATGTTTTTACCCATCCCTGCAATAATTACAATTTTTTTAGCTAAAAGTGAAGGATTCTGCTCTGAAATTAATTTTAAAATGCATTTAAGCAAATATCTTTCTTTCTTAGGGAAGCTATGAATGCACAGGTGGGAAATTGTGAGTTCATTACTTGTTTTTCCACCATACAGAATAAAAGTACTCATGGTCTAGTCAAACAAAAATAAGAGTGAGTGTATTTCTACTTTGGACAATATGCTAGAAAACACAATATTCTTAAAGGATGCTGTAGAGAGGAGGGGATTGGTCTTTTCTCCCAAGTCACAGGCAACAGGACAAGAGGAAATGGAAATGGCCTCAAGTTGCACCAGGGGAGGTTCAGATTGGATATCAGGAGAAATTTTTACACAGGAAGGGTTATTAAGCACTGGAATGGGCTGCCCAGGGAAGCGATTGAGGCACCATTGCTGGACGTATTTAAAAGATGGGTTGACTTAATGCTTAGTGACATGGTTTAGTGATGGGTTGTTGTTTTTTTATCAGAGTTAGGTTGATGTCTGGACTACATGATCTCAAAGGTCCCTTCCAAGCTAGACAATTCTATGATTCTATGATTTTGAATTTTTAAGGTTTCTAGCAATATAATACTCACCATCATAGATTTCCTAAGTAGACACAGAGAGGATCATGGTAGACTGCCTTATTTTTGCAAAAGTACTCTGTATAGCATCAGGATTCTGTTAAGTAATACTAAATGCTCTCTTGAGGCTGGTGTCCTTGAGCAACGGGTTTAGCTGTGGATATACAAATATAAAAGTATCATTATAAATACAGCAGCTGGATCAGGAGTTGGCACAAACAATAAAAATCTATACAATAGTCTTGATTTTATCATTCCTTGGCAAACTGCTGGGCAGAAGATAGCACCTGTATGCATTGCACACACACACATCTCCAATGCTTCTGTAGCAAGAAACACTAAAAACTGCTCATCATAGGTATTATTATACTGTGCTGCTCTGGATTTTAAATTGACAGTTTTTAAATAGTGTTGGAAAATGAAGAAGCTCAGTATTTCTAAAAATCAGAAACCATATATTTATGTATCTGAAGATGTATTCAGGACCCTAGCTCAGGAACCCTCTGTGAATACCCTGAATCCTAGAGGTGATACTGCAGCCATGTGTTAATAGATAAATAAATTAGAATGAATGATAAAGAAGGTTTTCTTTCAAAGGAAAAGTGAGAAAGAAAAAAAAATAGCCACAGAAAAAGTAGTGTGTTGGAAAATATTATCTTCCAAGATAAAAATAATTTTGCATTTAAGGTTCAGATTTTAAAAACTTTTTAAATTCTTCGTATTTACTTATCGCTTTGATTAGCCACAAAATCAAAATTGTGGAATATACGTTGTGGAAACCAACAACTTTAAATTGAATATATATTTTAGATTTACAGCATTCTGGAAACTGCTGAGACACAGCACTGATAGTCTAGACCTTTCCTCAGCAGCCATTGTCTGAACATCTCTTGCCTGAATAAGAATGTAACACACAAACAATGTAACTGAATTAAAATGTAATCTTCAAACGCCTTCCAGACAGGTGCTGTTCTCACAACACAATTTTCCCCATGAGAAGGGAAAGCAAAATCTAGTCTGCCAGCAACATTCTATATAGCCAAATGAACAATGGTGTGTGATACTTCCCTCCCCAATAAAGGAAAAGCCCAGTGCCTTCGCAAGTGCATACTGGTTTTGGAATATTGACGTGCCTATGAAATGAACTCAGGCCTGAGTACATCAGCATGCTGCCATGCCACCTCCACATAGTTTATCAGCTTTTTTCCTGCTATGGCTGTGCCTCTGTGTGTACATACAGTAGTTAAAAGTACAAATATGTAATTCAGCTACAAATGGCAGTGATATCTTCAGCAAATCACCCTCAAATTTTACAGTTGGGAAAAGGAAGGAAAAAAAAGAAAAGGAGATAGTTTTCACGGAACAAGCTTGAAGGGAGATACTCTGTTTCCTTCAGAAACATGAGAAAATATGACAAAACTGGAAAGTAGATTAGCAGTAGATTTTTTTTTTTTTTTTTTGTCAGAAAACTGCAGGTAAGAAAAAAATAGAAGCTAGGGAAAGCCCTCCTTTAGTCATTGCAGGATGGTGTTGGAACAGAGAGGACCTGGAAAGTATGAAGTGGCAAAGTACTGCAGGATTAGTCCCTAAACATCCTTCCTAGTTCCCTAAAAAATTTCCTTAAAGTCTGTAAACTGTGAGTGTACATACCTATTTTTCTCTCATGGTTAAGCATTCAAGACAGTAACATGGCCCAGAAGTCAGATCCACGACACTAAAACATTACATACAGGGTTTGGGGTTTTTTTTTTATTTTTTTATTTGCGGTGAAAAGGAAATACCTCTACTGTTGAGAAGCAGCAATGAACCTTTAGAACATTCTAGCAACAAAGCCTCATCCCTCTGACAATTGAGTGTTTGGCCCCATTAAAAAGATTATCAATTAGAAATGGTGCCGGTTACAATGTGTATTGTGATATGAACACCTTTCCAGTAGTAACTTGACTAAGATCAGCAGCTCATTTTACATAGGCCACTGACCGACCATTAAGCAGTAATGAATTTTAGTCACTACCAACCTGAGACAGATATGAACCAGTGACCTGGAGGTGAAAAGACTTGGATTACATTACTAGTCCTCTGATCTGCCCTGTCCCTTGAATATCTGGCTATTTCTACTTTTTACAGGGGATCAACCACTACAGGCACACAGTAATGAATAGCATTCAATGATCAGTCACCATGTATTTATGTCAGGGTATGTTACTTGTCTACTGCCATTGATCATATTAAGTGCAATAATTCTCTGACGAAATTGAATTCAACTGCACAGTAAAGCATTAAAATAATGTTATTTGCAACTACATAAAAATTCTTTTGCAGACAAAATACTTGTGATAAAAAGAATTTGTAATAAAGCAAAATGTCTGTACTAAGTAAAAAAAAATGAAAAAAAAAAAAAGATTCAATTAAATCTTTGAATCCTCAAAGACAATAGAGGGGAAAATTCTCAGGAATACAAGGAAATGATGTAGTTAAAGTTGTTTTTCAGACTCCCTTTAAAAATCATTATTTTTAATGAACAGAAAACAATAACATTTTTCTACTATTTCTCAGCCACATAAATATATAGCAACCTCTGAGGTTTTTTAATTTATTTGAAGATAATTTCCCTAGTAATCCTTCCTTTAAACTTATAACCTTGCTTTAACTATCACCATTTTGCCGTTTTCAAGCCCAGTTGTTAGCAAAAAGCCTTGCAGCTTTTATTTCTTCATGTTCAAGTGGCTATCTGTAATCACACTTCCATTTTTATGACTCTGGGACTCTAAAACAAAACACAACAACTCTAAAAAAAACACACAGCACAAAACCCCCATGGCTATTTCTCTACCCATTACTAACAGCAGAGTAATACAGCCAGTAGTATTGACAACTATGCAGGGCACTCCCTCTTCTCTTTCCCTGTAGCCCTCTAAATGGTTATCCTGATAAGATGCTGATGGTCCTCCAATGTTTTATACTGGTAGAGTGATGGTGATGAAAGATGATGAAAGAATGGGTAGAGACTTCAAATCTCTTATTTAATTGAAGGTAGCACAGATACAAAGCCAGGAAAAAGGCAATACTGCAAATACTGCAAAGAGTACATCCACTGAATTAACTCCCCTTTAAAGCAAGAATATAATACACAGAAGCACACAAAATTACATACTACATATTTACATCTTAACTGATAATTAGAGGCATATATAAATGTAGTTTGTAAATACACACAGCTCTATAAGGAGATACTTTAGTTTCCATCACTCAAGATCTATTTTTACTCTAGAACACCGTACCTATGGACTTTGAAAATGTTACTGGGCTCATAACATAGTTAATTTTAATATTTCTGAGCTGGCTGTAAATTCTTCCATGTTTATAAATTCACATCCTGTAGTCAACTACTGAGATTATTTCCTGACTGTGTGCCATAAAAGGATTACACACATTAAATCAATATAGAATTGACAATGGCTTTATCATGTATGAAATTATTTAAGGGATCTGATTTGCAGAATGTTATTTCTGAGTGTAACTTTTATTTCCACAAGTACTTCAAGAAACAATGTATATAAGGAGTACTTGTGCCAATACACAGTTACATTAGAAACTCTCAGGTTTGTAAAGTTAAATTAAAATCTCTGTAAGTATTTCAAATGTCTGCTCCTCAGGTGTTATTCATATTTTTCATCACAAAGGCATCATATCCCAGATGCCTTTGTGATGAAAAATATGAATTTTTATAATTGTATACAATTATAAATATAATTACTGTGTACACATATACACATTTTTTTCCTCCTGAGATTTAAATGTGTCATTCCAGTCCTTGAAAGCAGTTCTTAATAACTCTTCTGTGCAGCTGCATACCCTGGCATTCAACCTTCAGCCTTAATACTAAATTCAAACTTCTAGTTATAGGTGAACTTGGTTCAGCAAAATTACCTCTTCATACATTCTAAAATTATTTTTTTTTACTAAAGGAGACTAATTATTTTTATGGCACTAAATGACTAGACTTTGCTGCTGCTTAGATTATCAAGTGTTCTTGAGTATTTAAAGATAATTTTAAAACTCTTCTTCTGTATGCTGCACGGTATACAGTGGAGTTCATTAGCTTTAGAAGTGAACATAAAAATGCATCCAGTTTAGAGAAGGATAAACCTATCTTCTGCAGCATGCTGTCATGGCTCAAGTCAAACATTTGAGAATTTATGATTGGGCTGAGACAGAAAATAATAAGCAAAGAACTCATTTTTAATGTGATTATCTACATATATTCAGCATAAACAAAAAACCCAGCACAAAATAGAGCAACAGGTCAATAAGTAGTGTAAAGAACCTAGTAAATAAAAATGTTGTTAGATGTTTCATTTTATATCTACTCTTCTACTAAGTAATAAAATCCAAATGGGATGGCTGTGAATAATTTTAAAACTAGCCAACGTAATTCAAAATCATACTGCATCTTGCAACCAAGGATCTGTAGATATTTTAAAAACTGGGCAAGTATTCCTACATTTATTTTACAGATGGCACAAGTGAGGTAATTATATTAGTAAGGATGAACAATTATGCTTTGTTGCTGCCTGCATGAAATCAGTTTGGAGTATAACTAAACTTAAAGACAACTGATTGTATTAATGCTGAGTATGACTGAGAAATTTGGGATAAACTCTTAGGAAAGTAGGGAAAGTTTACATGGACAAACGATTATAACTACTCTCTCTGATCAAAGCTTCATATAAGGTGCATTGGATTGAGAAGTTCAGAGTGGATGATGTCCACTTCTGATGATGTCAATAATTTTGGAATCTGGTCATAAGCATTGATCTAATGTGGGAAACAGTGAATAAATACTGACAACTGAAAATTACTGATGGAAATACCAAGAGCATTTTTATTCAAGTGTTTTAATACCAATTAGACTTAGTATTTTGATGCATTTTTTAATTCTTAAAAGTCTATATGCAGGGAAGTGATTTGTCTAATCTGAACTGAGCTGAACTACCATAAACTGGATAAATTAATATAAAAGACAGTGAATTGTAAATCTGCAATAAGATCTTTCTTTGGTCTTCCAGGTTTGTAATCTACATTCATGTTAAAATGAGCCCAGTGAAAAATGAGCACATGAAAATTCAGAAGTATGCAACAGGTAATCTCTCTGAAAGCTCTAGGGTTTGCAGTCTTTGTAGAAAGAAAACATTCAAAAAATTTTTAAAAAGCTTTGATATTTGACATTTAAATTGTGTTAAACATTTTTCTTTGTGAAATTTTTAACAATTCAAGCAAAGGCTGCATTGTGTTAATATTTATTACCCCGCTGCCTTTCCAGTCCAAACCAATCTTAATGTGACCTTCAGGTAAAAGTGAGTGCCTTCCTCATTAGATTCCATTTAAATAAATGGAAAATTAGATTTGGGACAATGTATTTTATTAATCGAGGTAGTTTTTTCTAACTGCTTTCCCCTTCAGTTCAGTAAATACCACAGAATTATTTTAGACAATATGGTTTATCTTGCAAACAGACACATCTCTTCAGGAAAATGGTTACCTGGAGACAGAAATATCTAAACAATATTGACCACACATATTGCAATTTTATTGCAAATTTTTGGGTTTGTACATATATGAGGAAATAAGTGATGTTTATATCACCACTGTTTGTTCTATATTAGCAGACTCACTTTTCCCTGACTGAACACATACTGGGTACACTGCTGGAAGCCATGAATCTTTTCCAGGGTATGTAAATATGCTTCTCAGTTACAAATTTCTGAAACTAAGTGTAAAAAATCTTGTCTCTTAATGTCATAGAAGAATTGGAAGGATAATTATGAAAAATTCAAGGTATGAAAAGCCAGAACTCTGCAGGTACAACACGTTCACAGAACAAGAGCCAGAAAATAACCTTATTTTCTCCTTCAAGGTACAAATTTAGTGGATTCTCTTGAGAGGACCAGTAAGGCTTCTGGCTTCAAAAGGGAAAGCCGAAGAGCACTAAGTAAAAGAAACAGAAACTCCACTCTCCTGAAATGAGCATCTGGTCTGGATTTAGTACTAAGAGGATTATGTCCTAAAAGAGGGTAAACTGAAATCCAGTTGAATCTTTTAAATTTCCCAGAAAGGTACCTTGGAAAACTGTTAGCTGGGTCCCCTGGTAGGAGCTCTGGGTTTTTCACTGCTAGAAAATCTTCATAAAACACCAATCACAACTAACATTTAATCTTGTATCTAATTAGCTAAAAATTCCACCTCTGAACACCAGGACACTGTGTCTCAATTAGATAAAATTTCAGCAATGTGGTATCTCAACAGATTAGGACAGAATTTTTTAGGACCCTTCAAATACGATAGCTTGTAATGTATTCTGGATTTTTAACTTCAGGAGAGTCAGAGCCTAAATTCTGCATATCCGATATGCTACCTGAAATTACATGAGTTCTTAGGGCTCAGAATGTCATTTTCACCAAGGCTGAAGTCCTCTGGGAAAAAAGAAAGTGTTCATCTCATCCAAAAATATGGAAATAAAAACTGCACAGGAATGCAGAAACATCATAAAGCTCACCACTTTTTAATTGAAGAGCTGTTTGGGCATGCTTCTTGAAATTGTCTTCTCTAACATACACATGCATAACTATATTTAAGAAAAAAACATCACATTCGGTACTTAATTCTCTAAAGAAACAATAAGAGAATGGCATATGCAGTATTAAACACGCTACAAAAAGCATGGGATGTTTCTGAAGTTGTTTTGTCTGGCATTCCAGCTGTGCCACCTTTTCACACAAAAATACTGAGAACATTTCACCTCATATTTTCCCTTTCTAGAACAAGTTTAATGATATTCACATTGCACAGCTACAACACTACTGCCATTTTTAAAATATGCTGGATTACATTGTCACCATTGTCATCACTATGTATCATGAAAAGTTTTAGATGGTAGCTTATTTAAAGAGAAAAATCACAAAATGAACAGGAGGACCACCTATAACAAGTACCATGAAAAATTACATTGCTGGAGGGAAGAAGCTCTCAGCAGATGTCAGGAACATCTACTAAACTCACTTAGAAGCTGTATGGTGGGAGCTGGGAACTGTAGTTCACTGCAGATGTGCCTGCAATCACACATAATCTTCCTGACAAATCAACATTTTCACCCTGCATTTATCGGTGACAGTAAGACCATATAAGGTCTGACCGCTGATTTAGTTTCCTTTGGGACTCTAAAATTAATACTGGAATAGAAATATTATTTTTGTAACTGATTGTATTCTATTTACAAGAAAAGAATGTAGAGAAGGTACAACTAAAATTGCTGCATCCTGGCAAGTGTCCAGTCAAATTTTCTTGTCATAAGAGGGTTGAGCTCTCTCATAAACAGGAATTGGAAATTTCGAGTAACAAGGAAACCAAAAACTTCAGTATTTATTACAAAAGGAAAGCGATCTCCTTCCACTAGGAACAGCTTTATGCTATTACAGCGGGGTCTCAGGAAGTACTGGGCGCACAGTTAGTAGGAAGAAGACTGGCAGCACAATCCCTGAACAAGCACAAATAATCAATAAAGGAATGAAGACCCACACTGCACGTTTCATTTCCCAGCAGTCTTCCCGGGGAAGTTAATGGTGTTGCGTCGCAATTAAACCACATTGTCCACTTCTTGCCTTTCTTCCTACATAAACAAAAAAATGAACAAGCTATCATTAAATAGGGAAAGCAATTAAAGTTGTAGTGCTTTTAAAAAATGCAGTTACTTTCCAGGAAATGCTTAGTATGTATATTGAAAAAACCCCAACCAAACCAACATTTTAAAACAATTCTTAACTAGTGCAAACCTGGTGCTTTAAGGTAACAATCTAGCCCAGGAATTTGTCTCAGAAAAAAATGGAATGGTAGTAAATGTTCCACTTTGAAACAGAAATACATCTAATTCCTAGAAATTTCATCTGAAACTGTTGTCTCTCCATATATAATCTCAAAATGCTTACATTCATGAAAAAAATATGGTAGCCCTGAAGAAATATCAGACTGGACATAACTGTACAGTATTTTATTGTAAATAGGATGAAAAGAGTTTAAAGGAAAGCATTCTGAGGGACAGAACTTGGCTTTCTGTACAATTTGCAAGTCATTGAACATTTTCATTAGGTAATTGCTGACTGTAGTTGATAATTAAAACCACAATAAAATCTAGGAGGTGAATCCTCACTAATGTTTTCTTATAAGTACATAAAGTTTTAAAATTTATTTCACCCTCTAGAGCAACAAGCAGTATTAGAAGACCATTTCTGTACTGATATTATCTTTCAGAAACTTGCTTTGTTTTTTCCAAATGATGCCAACACACTAGATTAATTTTAATGCTTTAACTCAATAAAGAGATTAAAGTAACCACAAAAGCAAACAAAAAACTAGTTTTCTTATCAGTAAACATGAACATTCCAAAATTTTCCTATAATAATTTTGTAATAAACCAATTCTTCTACCAGGCAGGTTTTGCACATTACATCCAACAAAGAAAAAAAGCCAAACATGAAATTTGTCATTCTAATTGCAATAAAGCTCACACAACTTCACTGCAAACATTCACTGCAAATAAACACTTACTGCAAAAAGCACTTTTCCAGTTTCCTTGGAAAAATAAGGTTTTTGCCACCAGCATCTCCATAAAATCTGTATTTACATCCAGCTACACAACATACAAACTCCAATGCAAGCAAAACCTCTTAAGGCATGCAAAAACCTGCACAGCTACATTCTCAAAGTTATGTTATCACAAAATATTTATTCACACAGGGCTAAATTACTGTGATGGATGCTCTCCTATTTCACTGTAAAATATCTCAAAATATCTTTGGTCTGAGCACTAATATGGTTAATGTTAATAAACCATTAATATATGAGCCAGATACAGACTCCTTAATCTAGGGTAGTATAGTTGCCCATGGATAAATTAAGTCCAGTCACAACTTTATCTTCCAGGACAGCAGTGAGCATAAGCAAGTTACTGTTATTATCAGGCAAGCAAACTGTTATTGTCAGTCAGGCACACAAATATGATCAAAAATAAATTACTTGAAAACAAGCAATTTAATTTATATGTAAGCTGGATCAAGGCCAAATGCATAGCAGAACAAAGCAGTGAAATATGCTTTCAGGTAGTTCTCTCTTTCTGCATTTTAAATAAGAGTTATTTCCATGGAAGAGCAGCTGATGTCTGCACAGCTCCGTAATTCACAATATTGAAACAGTCTCAGTAAAAAAGAGTAATTGCCTCTTGTACACAAATGATTCTCTGTATGCTTGTACGATCTTTCAGTGTTCTGGGACAAACTAGTTGAAGTGTTATAAAAAAAACCCTGTGATATTATAAATTTTGAATAGGCAAAATGAACACATGCAGAGTGCATGGAATAATACAACTCACAAGCATTATCATGTCATCCTTTTACAATTTTTACTGAATAGATAGTGTGTGATACATACAGTATGGCAGTCAATTTAAGGGTTGAGTGAGCTGCAAAGATATGGATCTACAACCCATCAGAATGTTTTAAATGTAACAATAACTTTCCTCTTTCACTCATTAATACCCCAATTTTCTGTTTGAATTTCACTCTTTAAAGTTTTGAAACATTAGTAAATACATTCAAGTAACATCTCCTGTTTGATGACAATGAAGCAAACTTTTAATTCACTGTGGGCGACCAGGAGAGCAGTAGAAAAATTATTAGCATTTTTTATTTGATTTTAACAATTAAGTTCTGTGCATTTTCTAAAGAATGAAGTTTAGCAGTTGAACAAAATGCCTATTGTAACTCCAGGCAGCAGAAAAAAAAAGCTGCCTCTGGGAAGGAATTTATTAAACTTGTACCCCCATAGACCCACACTGAACTCAGAATTACGCAGCATGCATCCCATCTCCAGAAGATGATGATTTGCCTTTCAGTCAGATGTTTCCTGCTGCTGGTGAAACTTAAGCTGTGTTCCCTGAAAAGATTCAGCTTGAGAATTATTGCACTGCCATGGTTACTAGGTAAAATATATGGTAGGCTCAGGGGGCCACCAAAGGAAATTGGTGTTCTGAGAAGAAAAATCACCTCTCTATCAGGAATTTTTATATATATATGACCTTTTTCACTTTTGCATACTATATTTCTGTGAAAGTTTAACTGGGTATCTCATAAACATCGTAATAGCAACCTAATTCACCTGCAGTGCACTGAGTGTGGTCCAACAGCGTGCAACATATTAGCGTTATCTACCAAAGACATAACAAGAATTTTTTTCAGACATAAATTCATTGGTAAAGAACTCTAGAACTCTCGCTTTACAAAAAGAAGAATAAAAATAACAAAAAAAAAGAAGAGAACTTGTGTTTTTTCTAATGAGGACCTATGAATATTTGAATGTCTGACGGAAAAAAAGCCATTTGTTACAGCTCCAGGAACTGCCCGCTGTTAACATCATTCTGTAACATTGCCATTGCCTCCAACATTACAGAAGATCTTACACTCATTTTAAAACCTAGAACTGTGAATCAAGCCCCTACCTGGATTTTCTTCAATTTTAGATACAAGGATAGAGCGGTATCTCTTGAATAGAAAACAAGACATCCTTTCTAAGGAGATATCTGAAAGAACCAATTTTTTAGGGTCTTGAAAGCTCTCAATTCCTGTACTGTATGATAATTTACATGCTATACATGGTAAGAACTATCCCACAGTGTCATTTTAGGAATATGCTATGGTTGCTTAAGCAGGGACAGACAGAAAGGGTATGAAGTTATTAATGTAGATATAATCCATCCCCCCCTTGAATGTATAGGTACAATATCAGCCGGAGCTTAGAGACAAATCCCTTAAGTATGAAGGGGTACGCTCAGAACAGCAAGCATTATCCTCACCAATAAGAATTTATATGAGTGACTATCCGAAAAAGCATACAGTCAGTCTTTACCCAATATCTACAAATGTAACAGTCAGAAAACAGTTACTAAAAGGAAAAATGAGATGGAATGCCACTCAATGGGGAGAAAATCTGTGGCTCATACATGGTCACTCATGTGCCTGGGAGTTTTCGATTACACATAAGGGAACCTCAAATTTGTTATGGAAATTAATAAAAAACAGGTTATCCCAATCAAAAATATCTTCTGTATGTGGTACAGAACTCTAAGCATTTTTGTCTTGTGCAGGTATATATACAGTCAAAAAAATTACTATAATATATTCAACACAGCTTCCATTCAGTCTTCAGGTATTGTCCTGTGTAGAGCAGAGATAGACGTGCTTTACCTGTCCAGTATCCTTTCGGAATGATCCTCACAGACATTTTTCTGTTCACACTCTACAGTTATATTTATTATTCTCCTCCTCCATATCTCAAATTCCTTATGCTATTTCCCAGAACAGTTATGCACTTCAGTCATTTACTGTATTTCTCAAACATTTCCCTGCTTGAGTACATTTTTCCTTCTCTCTTTTTATATGCTCTTGCTTTTTTCTTTAAATTATGAAGTGAGTATTACAAACGATTGAGCAAAATATGAACCAAGGCAAAATGTAGTATAGTGGTTTTCAACCCTACTGATAGCTGGGAGACTCTCGATAAAAAGTGTTTATTATTCTTATTGCAGTCTGCCAGAATTTGTAGGTATAAGATACAGAAATCCGAAAAGGAACCCAGAACTGAAGAGCATATATATTCAGAATTTTAAATGCTTCTTTTTTTTTTTCTTCCATTTTCTGACGTTTTTTCTCATATTTGGAGAAGCATGGTTAAAAGAAAGCAGAGCAGACTTTAACATACAATTGCAACTTACTTACTGTTTGGTTCAGAAAAAAGCCAAATGAAGTTATGCTGTATTAAGCATTTTAAGAATTTTTAAAATGTTGAGAAATAATAATGAACTTTGAAGTATCTTCTAAAGGGTGTTTCTCTTCACTGAAAATTTAAAAATCTAGGTTTATAACTGGAAAACCAAGCATATTGTCCCTTGCTGACAAAAATATGTTAATGGTTGCAACAGTTTCAGAGTCAAAATCTCTAAAATTATTAGAGATTGGGGATTTTATTATTGCCATTCGTTCTAACATTGAAGAATGTTAGAAAAAGTTTCAAGAGCTCATTATAGCTAAATACAATTTTATACATATCTATATACTGATTTATACAACAGATGAAGGCTTTATGCAGAGCAAAAGTTCTTGGGGTTTTGACAATATAAATCACTTAGGCATATTTGATCACATGGCTTCAAAACAGGTTAGTACACAACCTGTAATTCAGTATGTGGAATCACTTCAAAACATCTTTCATTAAAAAGCATATAGAAAACTAATACAAACCAGTTCCATATGCAGAAATCTCAATACATTGTAAATGCAGTGTAACTTTTATCTTAATTATAAACACATATTCAGTTGAAGATCCATGAGGGGTCATTGCCACAGAGACCAGCTTCAGGGCAGGTAAGACTGCGCTGGGGAAGGGATCTGTAGCGAAAAAGGCCGACGAGAAGCTCTTTTGGGGCTTTTTTTGAAGCCGGGACAAGGCCTCTGCTTGTCCAGGGGGCTGTCAGCTGGGGGGCGGTGCTGCTGAGCGAGCCTGGGCGAAGCCACCACCACCCCCAGTCATTATAAACGACCCACTAACGTGCTAA
>VXBJ01001919.1:289600-430695 GCA_013400055.1 Nycticryphes semicollaris | reverse complement strand
CTTCCTGTCTTTGTGTCAAGTTCCGCGGAGGTGCGTGTCTTGGTTCAGAAAATGTAGGGAGAGGGGCACAATCTAAAACTTTTATTCCTGGAGATGCCTCTGGTGTTACAGAAGGTGCAAGAGCAGCAAAAGCACTGGCTGTAGCAGCCCGCTCTGCTGAGTCCGTCTCTCATACTCTCACTGAGTGTTCCGTTACAACGTACATTCTTCTTTAATCACTGGGTGTTCTCTGCTCAGTCACGGTCTCCAGACCTCCTCTTTTCTCCAAGCGTCCAGGCATTTCTTTTTTCCTAACCCTATCCCTAAACCTTAACACTAACCCTACCTAACCCTAATGCTAGCCCTAACCCTAACCCCTAAACATACAACCTAACCCTAGCCCTAACCCCTAACCCTAACACGAAACCTAAATCTAAATGCTAACCCTAATCCTAACCCAAACCCTAAACCCTAATCCCTAAACCTAACCCTATACCTAACCCTAACACTAAACCCTAACCCTAACACTAACCATGACTGTCAGCCTAACCCTAATGACCCCTAACCCTAGCCCTAAAGGCGCTAACCCTCACCCTAACTCTAACCCTAACCCTAAACCCAAACCTAAGGGCCCTAACCGTAACCCCAAGCAGTTCACATAAGGTGACCGCACCTCCTTGGGCATGCCCAGCGTGGGTGAGGTTAGTGCAAACAGCACACTGACAGACAGGAGCAAGGCTCTCAAGTTTGTGCCCTCTTAGGAACACCGGTCAGACCACGGTCCAGCGAGGGTAGTCCTTGGAAGGTAAAAAAACCAAACCACCGAACACCAAACAAAAAAATCCATTCGGATTCCCTTGTGGTTTTGCCCAGTAGGATAGGGGCGCTAACCCTCACCCTAACTCTTTCCCGTGAGGTGGTAGGGCTCAGCCCCCTGTCACAGAATCATAGAGTGGTTTAGGTTGAAAGGGACCTTAAAAATCATCTAATTCAACCTCTGGGCCAGGGCCAGGGACACCTCCCACTTGACCTGGCTGCCTAAAGCCCCATCCAGCCTGGTCTTGAACACTCCACCGATGGGGAATCGACAGCTTCTCTGGGCAACCTGTGCCAGTGTCTTACCACCCTCGTGAAAAATTTCTTCCTGATACCTAATTCAAATCTACCCTCTTCCAGTTTCAGGCCATTACTCCTCATCCTATCATTGCATGCACTTGTAAAAAGTCCCTCTCCAGCTTTTTTACAGGCTCTTTTCAGATACTGGAAGGCTGCTAGAAGGTCTGCCCAGAACAACCCCAACTCTCAGCCTGTGCTCATAGGAGAGGTGCTCCGGCCCTCTGCTCACCTTTCTGGCTCTCCTCGGCACTTGCTCCAACAGGTCCAAAGCTGGATGCAGTACTTCTGCAGCTATGTGCTGAGAGGGTGGCCACGCTGCTGGGCCCAAAGCAGCTCTTCATCTCCTCATGCCTGCCTGAGGGGTTTCTGGTCACCTGGCTTAATGCTTGCGCCTTTTCAGGCGTCATTGTACATGAAAGTACTTCTGTTCCTGGTTCAGTTGTGTGGTGGTATAGTTGTACCAAGTGGAAGGTGCTGAAATTCAAGAATTTGAGCCAAGCTGTAGTCTTAGCATGGGGCTTTATTTACAGTGAGATAGTCTTTTATACTCTGTATTGATCAAGGTGCATCAGTTTAACACACAAACGAGTTCATGATACTGACACTCCAGTGTTGGTGAATATTCTGAATCACAGAACAGTCTGAGTTAGAAGGGACCTTTAAAGGTCACCTGGTCCAAGACTCCTGCAGTGAGCAGGAACATCTTCAACCAGGTGATGTTGCTCAGAGCGCCGTCCAACCTGACGTTGAATGTTTCCAGAGATGGGGGCATCTACCCCCTTTCTGGGCATCGTCGGCCAGTGTTTCACCACCCTCATTGTGAAATAAATCTTCCTTATATCTAGCCTGAGTGAATGCATTAGGTGGAGATTTTGATTACAAACTTTTGGGGGTTTTACTATTTTCATTGTGAAATCTGCCGTGGCGAGGAAGGCTAAGTGAATGTGTCATGTGTTTACTTTCCAGGTAGCTTAAGCTAATGATTCTCAATGATGGTGTAGATCAGCACCTCCCAGTTTCTCTTCTGGCAGCTCTCCTCCCCCTCGATCTGGAAATAGGGAGAGAAAGATGACATCTGAATGGTGGTGATTCAGACAAGTGTTTACCACTTCATTCAAATGCATATGCACAAAATGAGTGTGACTTTCCACCTCCACCGAGGTTGCTCTTCTTACTATGCAGGTTTGCTCATCAAGGCAGAGAGCTTTCCAAAAGCAATTGCTTGTAAACTGTTATACTAGTCACAGAAATGAGGAAAAACCTTTCTTTCATCTTTCCCTTCTCACAGCCTTCCGCATGTCAGAGCTGGAGATCTCAACAGCTTTCCTGGGGGACAAGGGATCTCTGCAAGGGGGGAGTGGAAGGAGCTGGTCCAGGGCAGGTGTTGTTAGTGCCTGGAGAACACAGACCCACTCTTCAAGAGCAGTGTTAAATTTTGTCTGCAGGCTGTCCTGAAAAGGAGCTACTTGAGTGGAGAATTTCTGGTCCTTGGGTGACAGTAATGCCTTGCTGTCGTCCTGTAGGCTGGAGGCAGTGGCTTGGCAGCAGGCAACAGAAAGCAACACAGATCCAAACAGAAGATGTGTTGCTTTTAACAGAAAGGCGAAAAGTTGAAAACAGAACCAGTGACTTTGGAGAACTGAGAATGAAAAGTAGCAGTGAGGGGCTGGCAAAAACCTGAGCGTGAGTAACAGCAGTCAAGTTGCAATACAATGCAGAGACAACAGTCGGTCTGGGATGACTTTCCCCAGACTGAAGTTCTTGTTTACACAGTTTAGGCTTTCATCTTTGTATCAGTTTTGCATCTGTTATCATGATGTTTGAAATGTGAAAAAGAACTTAAGGAGGCCTACAGGAAAGATTGGGTGGGACTCTTTATCAGGGAATGTAGTGATAGGACAAAGGGTAATGGTTTTAATCTGAAAGAGGTGAGATTAAGATTAGATATTAGGAAGAAATTCTTTACTCTGAAGGTGTTGAGACACTGGAACAGGTTACCCAGAGACGCTTTGGATGCCCCATCCCTGGAAGTGCTCAAGGCCAGGCTGGATGCGGCTTTGAGCAACCTGCTCTAGTGGGAGGTGTCCCTGCCCATGGCAGGGCAGTTGGAACTAGATAATCTTTAAGGTCCCTTCCAACCCAAACCATTCTATGCTTCTATGAAATTTAGTATTAAGTGCCAGGATATTGCATATATTTGCACATAACTGTAGAGTCAAGAACAATGTTGAGTCTCGGGCTCTTAACTATATCTCTGGCATTAGTCTCATTAGTGAGTCATTGCCTTGGTAGTAGAGAAATTGAGATTACTAGGCTATCAATAGGTATTTACTTCTCTTAGTCATAGCAATGACTCACTAGCAAGACAATTTTTTCTATTAATTCCTTCTGTGTGCAGTTTTCCATTTACCTGCTGCTGTGACATTGTGAGTAGTTCATAACATTTTCTATTGTATGACTCAGTAGAACAAAAGACAACAGGACAAAAATCTGCGCGTGTTATCTGCATCCAGATTTTTGTGTTTAATTGCAGTTAAAATGACTTCTGATTCTTTTGGTTTAAAGAAAGAGCAGTGAAGATAATTTATCCAATTTGATTTAAAATCCTCTGTAGCAGAAGTGTCGCCTATATTTAATACAATAAAACACACTTTGATGTCATTTGATATCCTAGCTTTTGTAATTTAACCATGACTATAGTTAATATATATTCTTAAACTAAAGATTATTTAAGTATGATAACCCTTTGGAACTGTGAAACAAATCTTCTTTTTCCACATTGCTTCATTCTTGAAGAACAAACGGTGCTGGTTTTTTTTCAAAGTAGTTCCATGTTAGAGTGTATGGATTCTCTTCAACTTACAAAAACATTTACAATACAGACAGAATCTAAGTATTGTAAATGTATATGAAATCCAGACCACAAATTGAGTCTATCAGGCTGAACACCATCATCTAAGAGACAGAAAATATTGTTAAAGTTTGTAATTTTTTGAAATTTTGTGGCACCGAAGGTTAATTTAGACAGCAAGAGCAGTCAAACTTCTTTGTTACCAGATGAGAAGTCATTATTGGGATGGAGTAATGAGATAAAATATTAATATGTTTTTAATGGTCTTGATATACAGTGAAAGTGTTCTGTTGCACTCAGATGATCGAAATGCAGGTTATTCTCTGCAACCAAAAATCAATTATTTGCAGAAGGAGGAAGAGCTCTCAGAACTGTCTTCCACTATTAGTATGTAATTGCATAAGACCATCAAATATTAAATGCTGGAGGTATACATCTTACATAAGAGCTGAATGTTTGTTGACAGATTGTAGTTTATTTTCCCTTGTTTTCTAAGTAAAATAATACATAAATTTAAAATTTTTCTTTTCTGAGTGAACTGCTAGATGTCTTGCTGGAATATTGAACATAACTCCTGATCCCACTGAAGCTGCATATAGACCTTATCTTGGCAAATGGATGCCTCTGGGTACCAAACCCAGAAACAGAAGCCTTGTTAATAGCAGGTCATCTACTTCTAGATTTGGGAATTGACTGTGTTTTAACTCCTGTTCCCCTGTTCTGGACAATCAGTGGTCTTTCCACATAAAATACCAATCAGTGAGATCTTAGTTGAGGCTGCCTTACGCTCTGCTACAAATATAACAAATTGAGCATACTAATGCCCTGTTGTACATTTCAAAAGGGTGTTATTTCAAATTTCAAAGTTATTGAAACGACATTTTACTCAGAATTTAATGTTTGAGTTTTGATGTCTTACAAAAAGCCCATAACTAATGTGCTAATAAAGTATTCAAAACCAAAACCTTTGTTATGGGGGGTTTCAGGATGCTTGAGAGTGTCTCTTCTCAGCCTTCCAGCATACAGAAAAACTGACTGTGGAAAAACTGACAAGGACAGTTCAGGCAAGTGACAGTAATGTTGCAGTAGGAGATTTATAGGGAGAAATAGACCAGTATCTTTTATTAGACTAACCAATACATTTTGAAGGGGAAAAAAAAAAAGATAAGCTTTTGGGGTCTGATACTTTCTGTCTGATGCTGTTTGTACACTCTAGCAGAGTGTAAGAGGCAGTGCTGCATAATCAGGTATTCATGTTGAACAGCCACAAGACCACGTGCTATTTCTAGCAAGCTGTAAAAACTATTTGCTAATCAACATTACATTCAATCCCAGAAACAATTATTTCACAAAGTAACTGGACATAGAAATCATGCCTGCTGTAACTTAGGCAGGTTTTCCTTGCTTGGCTATCACCCAGGAACTTACCACTTAAATTTTGGACAAGCTTCTAAACTGGTGCTGGACAACTGCTGTAGGTAAGGCTGAGTAAAGGGAATTGGAGAGAAACGTTGGGTATCCAGAGGCTTGGTCCACAAACAGAAGGGGGCTGTTTCTTTTTAATTACCCCAAAAGTTATCTGGGTCCTTTTTCCAAACTTTATCATTTGATCTAATAAAACACATTGTTTCCACATGTAAATCTATCCATTCATATTCATAGATGATCATGACTATGAAGACACTTGCCTGGCTGCCACTTTGTTTCTCAGGACACTCACCTGATTTTTCAGAGGTAATACCCTACTTGATTCTGGAACATGCACAAACTAAGACTGCTGTTAAGGTTGCCTTTCCTCTGAGCCTCCTGATAGCCCTGGGAGGAGAATGCAAGAGTGTGATATGGGCACAGGCTTGCCAGAGCCCTGCCATGGAGGTGTTGATTACCTGCGTGTTCCACGATCTGCTTGGGGAACAGTCCAAAAAGCTAAGCCTGGGTCTGTGTTTGTTTTGAAAGGGGTAGAGTTTTTCATCAGATGATGTGAGAAGTAGGTCACACAGGTCATGAGGGGCCAGGTTGGATGAGCTGAAAGATGATGAAAGACACTGGTTCCCTGACAGTACAGGTGTTGGTACATTTGTTTGTTTTTAGTGACACGTGATTTTCCACATCTTCATCCTAAGACAAAGGTAAGCTCTTTCCACTTGCAGGCTGTGCAGCGCCTGGAGGAGTTTGCTTAGGTTTGTAGAAAGGCTTACAGCTACAAAGTGAAGACTAAAACATTCTATAGGTTTTTTTAGAACAGTTCTTCCTGTTGTCCTCTGCCAGCTAGGAAGGCTGGTGGGCAGGGAGGGACCCACAAGTGATCCACTGGCAGCTGTTGAAGGCAGCATGAATTCAAGCCCATTACAAAACCATCATGGAACCAGGTCCTTCAACCAGCAGCATGGTTGATGGCAGGGAAGCACCACTGGAAGGCGATTGAGGAATGACCTCAAGTTTTCATCCAAAATGTTGTCATGCTCCCCTACTCATGTCTTGCTGTACCACTTTTAAGTTTGAACAACGGAGTGCAGATTTTTCTTTTGAGAAAATGGCAAGTCTTTACAACATGGACGCTTTGATTTCTGATAAGGCTTTTACAGTTTACCTTCTCCTCTCGTCTGGCATTCTCCCTGGGTGTTAGGTCAGGTCAGGTCCTCGTGAGGAGCTCCTCAGCAAGGACTTCCTTCCTCATCCTGGTACCCTAGAAGGCAGCACTACCTCGTCCCGGTGGGCAAGGTCCTCTCTGCACACCGATGAAGACTATTTTATTTTTTCCTCTCATTTTTTTCCAAGTTTTTGCAATTCCCGAAGGCTCCCCATGGTTTAGGCCAGAGCTCCCACAGCACGTGACCGGCCCTTCAGGGACGCAGGAAAAGACGCCGACAACGTAAACCACCAGGACAATTTTTTAAAAAACGCTTTAATTTCCTCCATGACCTCGCAGGGCGGTGCCCTTCGGACCAGTCAAGAGGAAGACGCCCTGTGCAGGCGACAGACAAGATAGAGCCCGGTGCCCGCCCTGAGGAGGGACAGAGATTATGGAGGTAGCCCCTCCCTTCTCTTCGCCTTAGGCTGCCCGCGCGGTTCGTGTTTCCGGGCGAGGCGCAGAGCGAGAGCCAATCGAGAGGCGCCGTCACCACGTTGGGAGGGCGGTGACGCGGGCTTCTGCGCCAATCAGACGAGGCAGAGGGGCAGCGGGTAAAGCCGAGGAAGGTGGAGCGCGCGCCCGCTGGGCTGTGGGCGGAGCTGTGGGCGGGGAGCGCGGCGGGGCGGTGGCGGCGGGTAAACACGGCGGCGAGGAGCGCGCGCCGCTCGGCCATGGCGGTTTCTCCCGCTGAGGTGTTCGGATTGCCGGGCGAGGAGGTGAGGCCTGCCATCGCTCTTCGCCNTCCTGCGGGCCCGCCACGGCCCAGCGGGGTCGGGGAGCGGGGCTGAGGTGAGGTGAGGTGGGGGGCTCGGCGGGCCCTTGCCCGTTTGCCGCAGCACCGTCTGCCGGGCCGGCCCTGGCCGGTAAGTCGGCGGCTGCCGTGTCTCTTAGCACCGGCATTCCTGTTTCTAGGCTGTAATTTGAAAGCTGTGCCAGCCTCCCCCTGCAGACGGAGGAATTCGGGTGCGTTAGGCAACTTCCTCGTAAGAGAGCAGGGTGGGCGAAGCGGGGCTGCTCCCCCAGCTCCCGCGCCCGGTGATGAAGAATAAAGTCTTTGTTTTGGGCATTGTCACAGAGGGTGTTGGACGCACTGGAGAGGCATATGCATTAAAATTGTGCTGAAGGTAGTTCAGGGCCTGAGCGGTGATGTTCTCCTCATTGCCGAGAGCGTGAAATACCGTGTGTTCCTTAGCGCTTTTTGCAGTAAACTCGTAGGTCACAGAAAGTGGCTTCCCTCATGAGGTCATAGGTCCTAAACGCGGATATCTCTGGAAGGTGCCTGATGTTCATGTCCTCAGCTTCAGTGGGGAGGTGTTTAGCATCACAACTGTGGTAGGATATTGATGGAAAAGTTAATTTTATTAAGAAGAAAGGAGGTGACTTTTTTTGATGGCAGATACAGGAAGACTGAAAGCTGCATCCATCTGAAAGCTGTTTGGTGACCTGTGTATAATGTCACTATGTTGTCTTTGAGCCAACAGGATATTTCACCAAGACTGTCTTTGATCAGCTCTTTTTGTGTGCGGGCAGTGATGATCTCTGTGTCAGTGCACACTTGTTGCATCCTTTGCAGGAATTAACTTTATTAAAACTAGGAAATATTATTCCTAGACTGCTAGCATGGCTCACTTTTCCTAAATTCTGCTTTATTTCTGGAGAAGTAACTATAAAGCTATCAAATTATTTTATTCCCCTCCCCCCTCCTCTTAATATTTGAATTGCATAGGAGTTCTATTAGAAAATTAGCACAGCATGCTGCAAGGGTTGCAGAGCACTTCCTGTTGCAAGATCCTATTTTCATTTGTTAGTAACTTTTTGAGGCTATCTAATTGGACTAAAACACTCCATGCCTCAGGCACTCTATTTTAACTTCATTAGGCTTTGGTCAGCTTAGTAGTTTCTTAGATTCCCTTACTATGAGGAAAATATTTTGAATTCTGATCAAAATCTAGCAATTCTGGTCTTACCTACGCCTGTTTGAACATGAACATCTTCCTTTGGAACAACCATTTGGGGAAGGGGGGGCAAGTTTGTGTATGTAGCAAATCTATCAGATCCAATTTTTTCCTTAATTCAAAAGCTTAGCTAAACTTTTTCAAGTTACAAATGTGAAAAATGCATTTTGTTTACTATCAGAGGCTATGATATTTAGTTGGTGCTTATTGATTTACTTGTAAAGAACTTGCTCGGTTTTCTTCATAATTTTCATGTGTGATTCCGTATGCACAAATGACAAAAAGGATGATTTTAGGGTTATAGGAAAACTGCTGCCAGCTGCTTTTACCTAGAGTACTAGAATAGAAACTAGAGTTCTGCCTATCTAGATTGTCTTTTTTTTATTTCCCAGAGTTTAAATCTGGAAGATTGCGTAGACAGAATCACAACAAAACCACAATGACAGAAACCCAAATCATATTGAAAGTAGCATCAAGGAGTTTCCAGAAAAAACCTCCTGCACCCTTGTTTTGCAGGCTTTTCACAGTTTATGTCTGCACACTGCTGTTTCCCTGGGGCTGTTCTGTGACCCATTCTGCAAGATGGAATTGCTTGGGGTAGAAGTCAAAGTTGTCTGGTAAAAGAAAGTAGCATTATCTTCAAAACATCATTAATTGTTGCAGCTATTGCATATGATTATATAGTAAATATAATTGTAAATAAATTGTAAATACACTAAGGAAGAAGGTGACAAGAAGTTGTTCTAATTGTAGAGGCAGTTGAATAATGCGATTAAAGTGTGGATTTTCCTCTCCCTTTCCAGACCCCTCACCAAGTTTTATGCATTTATTCCAGCTTTCTTGGTTAATGGTGTAGTAGTCACTTGGACTTAATGAAAGATTGCTAATATGTTGTTACTGACCCAACAAAACGATGAAGAAGCTGGGATGAAAAGGAAGCTGCAGCTGAGGATATACAATAACCCACTGTGTATACAGTGGGTTATTGTATATGTCGTATTTAGGTATCCGAATTTCAGTGCCTGAATGTAGCAGATTCAGTTGTCCTTAATTTCTCTGGCTCGATTTTTCGACACTAAAATGGATATAGTATCCTTCTATTACCCATATTACGTAGCTGGATGTTGAAAAAATGAGCACTAGAAAAGTCAATGGGGAAAACTAATAATTCTGTATTCAGATCAAGGTCTTAGCAGTGTGTGGGAAATGAAGTCTGGGATCACATGCTGAAAAATGAAGATGGGAGAATATACAAAATGGTAGTTTGTGAGCAGGACCAATTTTGTTTACTTAGTGAGGTGTCTGTCTTTTAGAAAGCAATGGTTTATGATCCTATCGAGTTCTGATGGGGTGAATATGCAATAACAGGCTAAAATGTATATAATCTAGGAAAAATATTAGACTGAAACTAAGTGCTGATCACATTTGTGAATATTTTTATTGTGAATTATTTTAAATTGAAGGACAGTGTATAGAAAAAAAGGCAAATGAACAGATTGTACATCTTGCTACAGCTGATCCCAATGTAGAAAAATTAAGAGCTCTAATAGTATTTTTTAAAATTACATTTTATCCTCTCATTAACTTTGTTTTTACAGAGTAAAGACATGCGTTAGAATATACTTCCCACCCCCAGGTTTGTCTTTGTCAAACAGTGCTCTTTGCCTCAGGCTGCTTAAAAAAAAACCAAACACTTGGAAGCATTAACTGTTGCAGACTTTGTCTTGAACTGTGAAGTGAGTAACCGTGCTGTTGTGTCCTCGGGCCATGTCTTCCTTGGAATATAGTTTCAGGTGTTGGTTCAGATCTGCACGAGCGAACTGACACAACTGCTGCTGCTTTTCTTTGCCATAGCACTGGTAACTTTTCTGGTGCTCTTAACTGTGCTTTTTGAGATGGAGTGTCTGTAGCTACAAGGTTTTTGGCTGAGGGTCTTTCTAATACAGAGCTTTCAGGTTGCCAAGACTTGAATTTCTGTAGGTTGAACTCTTTGATCGAGCATTTTCTGACACTGAGCTATTCACTTCCAGTTACTGTGGTTTTGTGACAATTAACTGCAATGCTAAATACAGAATTTTCTAACAGTAATTGTGTAATGATCTTTCAAAGACTGAAGGAAGAATCATTGACAGTTCAGCTAATGCTCTGTTATTTCTTTGGTTAGAGAAGGAATTACATTTTTCAGTGGTTTGTTGGGTTAAAAATATAATTGTTAAAGAACTATCTAGAATGACAATGTATTTACTGCTGTTTTCTATTAAAAATACCTGCTTTGGAATGGCATTTAGTAAAATGACACTGCTTGTCTATATACACGTATTTCATAAACCGTATAATTTAAAAAATTCTATATGTCAGAGTTCTTACTCCTGGCCTTTCTAAGGACTTTCTTATTTTACTCAGCTCTTTTTATATTGCCTAAGTGACAGAAGTTAGCTAGCATTTTTGATCTGTTGTGTCTGTTAAGTTTGAACCAGTAGTCAGACTGGTAGTGGCAATCAGACTAATAGCGAGAACTTCTTACAGGCAAAAATACACTTCCCACTTGCATGCATTTGCCATTTCAGGTTTCTCAGTCACTTCAGAGGTGTCCTATGTAGAACAATTGTTCTTGTTTTCTGCAGGTCAGATAATATTTCACGTAAGTATATGGTATTTACTTCTGCAAAGCTTTAGATATATTTTTATATTCCTTTAGGAGATTCCTTTAGGAATTTATATTCCTTTAGGAAGCAGGTGGTTTATGGTTGTTTACGTTGCTGCTAGTGAACTGAATGTCTTGGGTATGTGGTTTGTCTTCTCTACTTTTGTACGCCTTACCCCCAACCCTTTTCATATTGCTGTATTTTGGAAATTATTCTGATAACCAGAAATCTTTCAAACATTACTTTGGAGACTGGCATGGACTAATCTCCCTCTGGATTGCTTCTGACAGAATTGGTAATTTTTTTTGGTTCATTTGTTCCTGGGCTTGAGGCAGCTAAGTGCCTCTGTTCATGTTCAAACCCTATAGCTTCCGCACTATCTCTACTAGATGTCTGCTCCACTTGAGACTGTTCTTATATGGGACACTCAAATAGGAAAAAAAAAAAGTAGACATACATGCCTCTGTGCTTCAGAAATGCTCTGAATTTATTCTAGGCTGTAAAGGACTTTGCCACTGCAAGGCATCATCTGGAATCCAGTGTATCCAGAATAGTTCAGACACTCTTAGAAATGGTGATGCTTGCTGGTTTGGAATTTTGGAAGGTTTTTTGTTTTGGCTTGGTCTGTTTAGTTTGAGGGGTGTGGTGTGGTTTGTTTTTTGTTTGAACTGCAATATAATTTGTGTAAATTTGATGGGTGCCAGAAGCTGTCTTATGTACCTGAGTTTGTTTTATTTTTTAAAGCCTTCATTTCACACTGAACTAACAAACATGGACTGTGACTGTTGTGGATATTGAGTTGAAAAATGGTTGGGTTTTTTTTTTTCTTTTTTTGTTTGAGATTTGTTTTGTGAGTGTGTTTTGTTGTTTGGGGTTTCTTAAAGTAAAATTGTGTTGGCAAACAGGTAATTCCACTAATGGACTCTTGTCATCTTAAATTGTTTCCTTAATTTACAGACAAATGGAGGTGTTAAATACAATCTGTAGCAACATCCAGCATTTCTTGAAGGATGAGACTTACTTATTTATGAATACAAAATACTCCTATAGTACAATAAATGTTTAAGTTCTTTCAGTGAGTCAGTAAGACTGGACTGTACCCATCAGGTGGAAGTTAATCACTTCCATTATGTTTACGATATTGATTCATGTAGCTCTATAGTAGGAATCTTCCTGAATCTAAAACTTCCTTTGCTTGCTGTAAGAGAATTTCTTCAAAGACAAAACTGTTTCAGCTGTATTGGTTGCCACAGAGGGGTAAAGAGTGTTCTTTGGGCCATGAATGGCTGTTGACCATCATGAATGGTCAAGATGGCAAAGACCCCTTCCCACTTTCTGCCTCCAGGTGAAATGAACTGGTGATGCTAACAAAACTTACTATCATTCAGAGGTGCCTAACCTACTTCTGTCTTGATTGCAAGGTCTGATTATTGCAGGGATTACTTTTCTTCAGCTGTCTCACCAGTCTATGGGAAATTATTTCTTTCAAATGAGATGGTAAGTTTTAACAATGACTTAATTGGGCCGATTCATCATGCTGTCACCTTTCTATTTCCTGCTGGAATCGCTCAAACTAAATGTAGCATATGTAAGTGTTCTTAGCTAACCTGATCTTATAATTATATGCTGAAGTTTTTTGTTTAAGATCTAAAGAATTTTATTTAAAATTCTTAGTACCTATTTCACTATAATATATAAGGAAGGTCTGTTCTCAAAAGTTGTTTTAATGTTAGGCAGGTGAAGAATGTCAATATCTTCTGGACTGCTTAAGGGAAAACCTTTACTAACCTTCAAGTAGGTAATGGAAGAGCCAAATCCTTAATTATTCAGACTGAGAGGTTTCTTTGAGATGAAAAAACTGCTTATTGCTTCCATGAATGCCATTAAGGTACACATTTTTGTTGTGAAACACTCAAATGTAACTTTTATGGTCACTAAGNACCAAACCAGAACAAAACAAAAACGAAGCAAACTTTTAATGCAATTTGGAATAAGTAGTAGTGCTTTTGGATTGGAGATACAGACTAGGAAACTTGTGAAGATACAGGTTTTTTAACACTGTGTTTCTGTCCTAAAATTGCCAGATGCAAGAAGCTATCTATTTATTCAATTGGAATATATGGTTACTTTAGCTGTAAGTAATCTTAGGCTTCAGAGCCTCATATGTGATGTTGTCTGTAGTCAACTATTTGTGCTTGAAATACAAACCACTAACAGGGTAAAGCTGGGTACCTTGAGTAAGATGTCTCACAGATTTGAGAAGCATGCTGTAAAAGAAACTATATATTCATGGTGTGTATTTCTTATGCTAGTACATATTCTTTAAAGGACTCTTGGCTTTAGTGTTCTACCAATGCAAGTGTCCTAACTTTTCTTGCTGTTTGTAGCTGTTCCTTAATAAGGCAAGCAGTCTGTGTAGACGTGTACTGCAGAACACTCTACATAGTTGCTAATCTCTTTCCCCCACTTCCCCTCTACTGCCTTTTTGGACCAGTACATGGGATGGGAAAGATCACTCTCAATGGAACATAGAACATGTTTGGCCCATTCAACATCCCTTCCTTTTTGTGCTCTTTCACAGGGCCAGGTTATTTGCTGATTTCTGTTTGGAACGTCCAAGCTATTGGTGTGTTTATTTCAGCCTGCCTTATCTACACATATCCAAATCTGATTTTTCTGTTCACTTTTTATCTGTGCACTATCTGCAGATGTGGTATGAAGCCTAAGAAAGCCTTAATATGTAATTCCTGACATAAGCAGAATCTTAAAAGGAGATGCTGCTGTACTGTTGTATCACTGTAATATCCTTGGTACTATTTTCTTGGCTTGATTTAGTGGTAGTTGAATCTTGACCTATCTAGCTGGAACAAAAGAATAACAGGATGTTATTGCCTAGAGCAATTGTTTACTACAAAGTGTGCTCTCTGTTATGACTACTCTGACATTTTTGTATTGGCTTTCTCAGAAAAAGCTCTCTAGTAGTCCAGCTCTGTCTATACAAACACCCCTTGTACAGCTCTGTGCCCAGACCTGCTGCCTTTGATGGGCTGTTGTGTGTGCATGTCTGTGTTACTTAGTAGCTGGTGCCTGGGCATTAAACCTGTAAGACTCCCTGTGTGTTCAAAGCAGTGGTGAATGCTCCATTTCTTCAGATGTACAGAGAGAATAAATTCAGACTGACCCTTTTAAGTTAACGCCAAGACTGCAAAAGTGTGGGTGGGTATTTATGGCCAGAAAGAGACTCTTGGGAAGGTAGTTCGTCTGAGAGCAGTTTCCTAGACAAGCTGCAATCCTGCTAGATGTAGCTGGCGTGGTACTGACTAGGTGCCTGTGCCACCAAAACCACTGGAAGCACTGCAGTGGTGGAAAAGAGCAGCAAGGTGAGCATGAGAGTGTCTGCAGTCAATATAGAAGAGGTACAGGCTCTAACCTGTGTGTATCTTGGACCATGAAAATGCTCTTGGGCTACAGCTGCTTGTGTATCTACAGAAGCAGTTACTGAACCAACATTTCTTTTGTATGTTCATATGAAGTGAGCAAATAAGGAGCTTCTGAGCAAGGTGAATGAAGAAGAAAAGCTTCAAAATTGCCTTTGAAACCATGAAATTTTGGTTTTGAACCTTTTCTTTGTGGATGAGTTGTCTCCACATAGAGCTTTCATCACCTAATCTTTGGCTGTGTGAAATTAGTTTCAAGCTAAGGAACTGTTTGGTTGTTAATAATTTTATCAGGTCAGTGTTCGGGGCAGCTTTTGTAGCAGTGCTTCTGCCTGTTGCCAGTGAGTGGGGAGAAAAGGTCATATGGTCACAGCACAGAGCTTCTGTCAGCAGGTGTCTGCCTCTTCAGGATGTGTGGGGTCATAGCATAATGGGTCTTTCCAGCATAAGGCACTTCTGACTGCATTTGGATTGAGCTGTCTGAATTTCTTCTGATCTGCCTTCTACACTAATGTGACTGGAGAATGGGGAATGTAAAATCTCTTGATTAAGCATTGCTCTTGCATGTTAGCGTGGGGTTTTTTTGGTGAAGTTTCTAGTCTTTATAGCTTGGAAAATGAAGCACTGGACACTTCAGTATCACCTCTCAGTTTAAAAAATACAGAAAAAGATGAGTGGTGGCTTTTTGTGGGGTGAGAATGGTTGGTGGTGAAAGCGAAAAAGGAGATCTATGGGGAAGACGGTGTTGAACAATTTAGAATGTTTTGTAAACTGTTTTTGTTAACCTAGAAGACTTTCTACATGGCAGTTCATAAGCAGATGTCAGCTTGCTTAGTTGTTCTGCTAGGCTAACTAAAATCCTGTAGCTGTCCTAATTTGCTACCAACACCAAACAAATAATACTCTTTCTTTCAGCAAGGCATGTTAAAATCAACCTACTGTATACCAGCCTCAGGTTTGCAGCTTCTAGTTTCCTGAGGTCATGTACAAAGCATATAGTCTTTTTGTAAATACCATTCAGATCTGTATTATGAATAAACTGCATGATTAAGCCAACTTTAAAATCTGAGCAGTATAGATCCTATTTCTGGGATCTCCCCGGTGTGGGCTATGTTGATGGCCTGTTAAGCCTGACTCTGCAATGCCCATACCCAAAAGTGTCTTTAATTGTCTTTACTGTTCTTGTGCTTGAATAACCTAGAAAAGCTCATGATCTAAGCAACTAAACGCAGATGCAAGAAAAGGTATTTGTCTTCTAGGGCAGTGCATCTTACACCTGTGTTTGCTCTTGGCCTTTTTCTAAGGAAGCGGTGAGATTTTTTCTTGAGCTGGGTTCTGTCAGTTGAGTCCCATGGGCTGTGGCTGAGGACACCCCTTTTGTTGGGAGAGGGTAGTGGTGCACTGAGTGAGGTGCAGAAATGCTCAGTGGGAGTGGAAATACACATGTGGTGCTCTTCAGCTTGGGTAACCTTCTGATGTACAGTGTCACTGAAACCAAGTAATTAATAAAGATAAACTGACACTATTTTGGAATGTAAGACAAGGGTGGATATTTTTGGATATTTGCGATATATAAAAATGCCAACAAATGGCTCTTAATTTGGTAGCAATATAGTTTTATACCTTCTTAAATCTGGTCAGTTCTACTGCTGTCCTAAAACAT
The DNA here is from genome assembly GCA_013400055.1 of Nycticryphes semicollaris. Classification (NCBI taxonomy): domain Eukaryota; kingdom Metazoa; phylum Chordata; class Aves; order Charadriiformes; family Rostratulidae; genus Nycticryphes; species Nycticryphes semicollaris. Next base: position 414,417 of record VXBJ01001919.1, on the reverse strand, counting down.
ATTGGTAATGTTATGTGCCTTAATGCCTGGTCACTACTAAGAATTGTTAAAACTTAGTACATTTACATTTACATTTAGTCAGTGCTTGGTGAGGTTGGTTGTTAGTTTTTTCTTGTCTGAACTATTAGCTGTCCTATAGGAGACAATTTCTTTCGGGTGAAGGTGGAAGATAGACGTGTAATTTGGCTGGAATTGTGTTGGCCAATTGACTGTTTTGCCAGTAAATTGATATTGTAGATTCATCTCTGTCCCCTGTCAATCACATTTAACTATAGAGGGTGGGAGATATTTGCTTACTTTATTTTTATTTAGTAGTTTGTTTTAAATTTTACCTTATTAGCCAGTAGTCCCTGTCTCAGGATTAGCATGCGATTCTATCTTAGCTTTACAAACCCCTCCAACTGGTATTGGTTAGGGAGTTCAGCCCTATGGTTATATATGAGACCAATGATAAAGCAAACTTTTGGAGTACTTCCTACGAGTCTCCTTTTGAAAGCACTTCAATGATATGTGGAATTTGGGAAGGCCCCAGGGACAACATCTGCTGCTTCACCCATTGCTCCGGTATCTGTTTAACTCTTCAACCACCTAGATTGGATCAGCTTTCCTCACAAGCATCTCTGACTAGCCATTGCCTACAAACAGTCCTTCATCTGCAGAGCTTTTTACTTTCTGGGGAAACAGTGCTCATTTGTCCTCTTCCTCTGACATGGTCACAGCTGTTGGGATTTCTTTTTTTTTTTTTCTCCTGTCTTGAATTCAGTAGTTTATCAGATGAGCCCTGGAAGACTTTGCACAGCTATGTTAATTAACAGGAGGAGTGTGGTCACTTATGTTACTCTTGTGAAGTTGTAATTTGAATAATGTGTAACTGAAATGTTTTTTTCGTTTTAAAATATCTCATACCCTGTTGACACATCATTTCATAAATTCCAATATTTTGAGTGTGGCCTCTCTGTGCTGGGGGAAAAAAAAAATAGATGCAAGAATTCTTTATTCTTGCCTTTTTTGAGAGTTCTTTACTCCGTAATTAATCTGTCCTGATGAATTTGATACCCTTTTTATTGCCCCCAGGAAATCTGGTGAATGCTGAGATACAATTAGGTAAAAATTTGCTTGGTCCATATTCATTTATTTCACAACTCGCTTGAACGGCTAGCGAGATGTAAATGGCAGCCCATTTTTCATATCTTAACAGGTCATGTCCATGTGCACCAAAAATTGTTATGCTGTTCAGAGCATGTTCTCACAAAGGTCCTTGCCTGCTCTGTACAAAAGATGGCTAAGAATTGCCCACTGAGAAACATGGGAACTGCTCTTGGAAACTGCTTCCACGTGCTCTCCTTCCTGTGAGCAGTACAAGTCACTGGGCTGCATGATTGGTGACAGTAGCAGCTTAGCAGCTTGCTTTTACCATTGGCCCAGGAGAACATCTTCATGTGTGTGCTGTGCAGTACAGGCATACTGCATCCGATCTGATACTGATGTACTGCAAGGCTCGCTGGGGAAAATGGTGATGGATGCTGCCAGGACAATTTGTCATTTGGGAAAGAAAGCTGGCTGGAACAGTTGCATGCTAGGTTCTGTGGGATTAAGCACTCTAACTTAAAACAAAATCTCACTGCTTTAGAATGCTGAGATACAAAATAAAATGAATTTTAAAAAACTTCAAACCCTACTGTAATGACTTATCCAATGTTTTGGATTCTGTGTCTACCATCATATGTGGATATGATGGATATGGATATGTGGATATGATGGTGATAAGACTTCAATAGGGGTAAAGATAGAATAAGTTTGCTACTGAAACTTAGAGCTGTTTCTGTCAAAGTAACTGCATTGCCAAGACTATAGTTTTCAGTATGAATTCAAAATTATGCCAATAATTGCTTTTTAGCTTTATAAATTAAAAATAGAGCTGAAAAATATATCTGACTGCATCTTGAATATGTTCTTTTGTATTTTAGGAGAACACACGGATTGTCAGGGTGAAGGTTATAGCTGGAATTGGCCTGGCCAAGAAGGATATCTTAGGAGCCAGGTAAGAATATATGTCTTTAATGTATTATGAGACAGCTGGGTCTGTTTTCTTTCCACAGCTGTTTAGGTCTTAGAAAATCCTGCTGTGCCTCTCTCAAAAAAAAAAAAAAAAATTAGAACTGTTTTAACTGGTAACTTTATAAAATAATCACAGACTTTATAAACACATGGAAATACCTGTTTTCTTGCCCAAGACTCACTTGGACAGATCTTATGCATTGGCAAAATAATGCATGAGAGGACTTAATTCTCTGCATGGTAGGATAGTCCTGCCTGCCATGAAAGATTGATACATGTATACATTTTACTTGAGGTAGACTGCAGCTACAATAACAATAGTTGAGTTACAATCAAAATTGTCTCATCTGAGACTTGGGATGAGCACAGCACTAAACACTGGTAGCAAAAGAAGATTTAAACTTAAATTACATGCAGAGGAGAAGCATTCACCAATGCTATAGATGTAGTAAACCCGTGCCAGTGGCTGCAGGGTCTGGATATGTACAGATTTCAAAGTTAAGAGTCTGTATAAGGGAAGAAACAATCAAAATGGCTTAACGTTTACCACAGGAAAGATCAGGCTTTGTAACTGGAATGCTCTATACGATCTTGTACAATTGGCAAGTGGCAGCATATAGTTGCACTGAAGCTGCTTTTTCTTCTGGACCGTGTACAGAGGATCTAGAAAAGTACTGATGGTTTTAGTACTAGTTCTGCTGTCAGCAAAATGCTGTTATTTTAGCACTAGCAAAATTATGTATGACATCAGTTTAGCATTAGAAAAAATTCTTGTGATACTCATATTTTCCCTAGAGCCAGGCAGTCTCTCCATTTTTTTTTTTTTTTCACATGCAGTTTTTCTTTAAACAAAAATAAGGCAGCTTTTCTCATCATAACTTAAATATGTGGAAATCGCATGCTCTTTTGCCTTATGGCCGACAGTCTTGGTCACCTTTTGTTACTAGTCTGTCTGAACAATTGAATGCTTTGACTCTGTTTATGAAAAGTAAATATTCATATCATCTGTTGTTTATTGTACCACAGGAAGGAAAAAAATCTGAGTCAGTAGGTCATTTTAAGCAACCATATTAGGACACCTTCATTTACAGAAATTTGGGTTAAACTCAAACTCTTTGAAACTGATAGAACATACTGCATGTTCATGGGAAGTACCTCAAATTCCAGGTGTTTTAAATTTTTAAAATCAAGAGATTTAATACTTCAAGCTTCATTAATCACAGCTGATTTTTTTCATGTGTCTCTTGTTGAAATGCATGAGGATTTATTAAACGTGTTCTCATGAAATAAGAACTATGAAAGAGGTGAGAGAATCGAATTGTAGTGATCCACAAAATGTGAAGTGGCATGGCTTGTATGGTCATAATCAGTAACAATGTTCAGATTAGTTTTAAGTGCAAAAGTATATGGTGCTCATAAAGTAATTGTAACTCGTACCTTAGTAGCTTCAATTAATGTAAGCCTTTTAAAATTAAACTGCTAATAATGCTAACAAAAAAGGATATATAGTAGCACGCTTATGTTTTTCTTTCCCCCTCCCAGTGACCCATATGTGAAAGTGACAGTGTATGATCCAGTGAATGGAGTCCTTACCAGTGTTCAGACAAAAACAATTAAAAAGGTTAGCCTTCTTATCTTTGTGGGTGTGGTGGTTTTGTTTGATTTTTTTTTTTTAATCAAGCTAGAGGAAAAGTTGATATTACAGGAAATATGAGAATTAATATGTCACTTGATTAAACAATCATGGGGAAAGGAATGTTCCATGACCTACTCTTTCTCTGTTCGTGGCATTATTTTGGTATTTTCCCTTCAATAATTTTAGTGAGAGGCAGAGAAACACTAAGGAGTCTAAGGTGAGTATGGATTCAAAACTAAAACATTCATGGAAATACTGGATTGTTCTGATTGTCTGAGATCTTCAATGATACAAGAATTTCTCCTTCTTGCTGCACAACTTTTATTTTTTTTTAACGTTTGAAACATAAACACAATTTGTTGTATTTCAACATCAAATTGCACAGTTCATCTGAATCTGAATGATGATACTACTTGTTTCTCAGAATACCTGTGGGTAAAAGTCAGTGTTAGCACTGCTAAGTTATGTTAGATAAACTGAAAATGAAAAATTATGTATGTGAGAGGGAAAGTACTCTTCCAAATCATTGTTCTCAGATAGTGGCTGTGATTTATGTTACATAATTATTCATGCATTTTGCCTTCATGTTGATAATTGTTAGTTTAGCTATGATGAGAGTTCAAAGTATCTCTAGTATTTTTAAAAATAGCCACAATTGAAAGATGTGTTTAGGTGAACAGGTTATATTGTGTTTGGCTCACCTGTGCGTGGTCTCTCATGTGGTTTGGCATTTGGAAAGAGTTCATCATTTCAGGTTTAACGTATGTTTGTGTGTAAGCAATGAGGATAGTGGACTGAGGAGAAGGCAGTGATTAACACTGAAGACATACCATAAATTAACTGATTTGAACTGTACAATGGGCCTCTGCATCCATGGCATTAGCCAAAATCTGAGAATACTTCCATAAATTGTCTCCATTCTGCACTGTATTAAAGAGTATAAGGCTCCTGTGACTTTTAACTGCAATAGCAAGGTTAACTTTTGTACTTAAGTGGATTGTTACACAGGATCAAACAGATATAAAACATCAAGAAAGATGCCAATATGGAATTGTTACTATAACCAATGTTGTTTGTTTTGTTTTGTTTTTTTTCCTACCTTCCCATATAGTCCTTAAATCCAAAGTGGAACGAAGAATTCTTATTTAGAGTAAGTGGTTTTTACAGCCTTATTACCTATGTTGGATATTATATTAACACATTAGTAAAAAATGTTTTCTCACTACTTCAGCTTAAAATCAAAAATACATCTAGAATTTATGTTCAAAGAGCCTCACAAACTGTTTTCCTTAGAAATACATACTTTAACATTTTTATTTGTGCTGGAATAAATTTTCAGTCTTGATGTTATCTTCCCTATTCCATGAATGTTTAAAAACATGAACACAGATTTAAAAATGGTTTGGGATAGCACCACTCTTGGCTCACTGGTTCTGATTCAAGTGTGTTGCACAGTGAAGTGTCAGCAAGGTCCAGATTTGCTGTTTAGTTTACGTCTTAAGTATTTCTTTCCTCCTGCATGAACACAGAGCTTTTGCTGAAGAGAAATGGTGGAATTTAGCATAGATTTTAGCTATTATTAACGTATTTCTTTTTCCTAGGTTAATCCTCAGAAACACAGACTCCTCTTTGAAGTATTTGATGAAAACCGTTTGGTAGGTCCTTTCGTGTTAACATTGCAATGTATTAAAGACTTGAATAAAAGTAAGTTCACCTGGGCTCAACATGGTTGAAAAACCCACACCGAACAACCTTAACTTCTATAATGAAACCTAAAACTAAAGTCAGAAATTATTTGTTTACTTATGACATTGCAGCACTTTGTCATGCTTTGAAGCAGTTATATTATTATTATTATTATTAATTTTCAATGTGCTTTAACTCATAACAACAGTGTCCTTTTTATAGTACTTTTCAAATGATACAGCCAAGTCCTTGGTGATATTGAAAGCTCTAGATTGAATGTTTATTTTTCCCCTAAAGTAGCATTGACACTGTAGGCATCTCTATATGTGGTGTGAGAAGCTTCTGTGTACGAGGACTAGTGTGAAAGAAAGCATGTGTGCATTTTCTTTGGAAATCTTAAAAAGTGGGACAGTGGATTATGATCTTGTAGATAGGTGTCACTCTATGCACAGCAGGTGATAAGTGAGATGAGGATAGCGGGCACGTTTATTTTCCCAATGAACTCAAAACTCCTCCTCTCACCATGCTCTCATTTAAGGTGTGAAGATGTCTATTTACCTATCTTTCTGTCCGTCTGTTTCATTACAAATGAGTAACACTGGCAGCAGTGCAGGGATGACACTTGCATCCTAGGGCCACTTCACAGACATTGCTTCTCACTGGAATATAAACCTTTTCCTTCTGCAATAGTTTTAAACTAATGGGAGGTATTGAGTGCTCTTTAGTTTGTACTCCAAACACAGTTTCATTCTGATAGCTGTTATAAAGGATCTTTTTGTGCTTGAATAGTATGTTGGCTATGAAAAGCTTACTATTTTTTCCTAATGCTTTCTGCATATACTCAGTAATCGCTTGTATCTTTTATGGAGGCCCTGCTCTGCTAAAGTTGGGAAGAGTGAAAATGTATGTAAATATAAGTACAAACTGTCTAGAATAATTAGATTTAAGAAAAAAGTGGCTTGCTTTTTGTTACAGGCATTACATAGTTCCCAAACCATTTATTTACTACTTGACTGGTGGTATTACCTGTCCCAAGTATTTCAAATAAAGTGTCTCTGATTTTTTTAAAATGAAATTTCAAAGGGAATCACCAGCATTTGTGGCTTATGTGGCAGGTTAATTGTGATTTTTCAGGATGTTCGGGTGTTCATCTCAACATGATGTGGGCTACAATGTATTCTTGGTAAGGTTAAAGTACTTTGTCCCTTAGTCATTGGAGCATTACTGCCACCCGCTGGAAGCCAGAGGGTATGTTTAGAAAGTCAGATTCCTGATATTTCTGGGGGGAAAAGGCCAATGCTTTCTTTGTTTCTCTCCACCAAGAGAATTCCCTAGCATTCTTTTTCTAATTTAGAACAGTTTAGTTGTTTGACCTGTTTGCTTATGGGAGAGGAATCAATAAAACATTTTATTGGCAGCGACTGGGAAATGGTACTTTTTTTCCTATGTATGATTGTATTTAGAGATCAGTCATGACTTTTGTCAGTCACTGTATAGCTCTACGATAACCCTAATATTTTTCATCTTTTCCATCTCATTCAGTGAATGGAAAAGGCTGTCTCCGTATTTCTATTTAACTTGCTTTCAGAAGTTTCAGTTTCTATCCCAGGGTCTTGAGCTGTAGCTGTGATTGTTGTTTAGCACTGACAAGCTCCCCCGCTTCTATTGATTCATCTTCATATGTTAGAAATCATAGGTGCCTCACACTCTCTGCCTAGCATATGCGGCTATGATCAGAAGGTGTTTAATCTTCCATTATTTTAGTGGGCTTCAGTGTAAATAAGCCTTTTCTTCTTCTATTTACTGGGTGACTGTTTAAACTCTACCTGTGAGCAAGCTGATAAAACTGAAGTTCTTTTATTTGTGAGACTGTACTCCCAAGAGATAATTTCCTCCTTAGAAAAATTTATCCCAAGTGCTTTTATTCCCTGGAACTTTTCAGGAGAAATTGAAGCCTAAAATATGTGTTTTCTGTTTAAGAAATGTTGCTTTCTTGGAAACCAGGTCCAAAACTCATCTTCTTCAACTTTAGGCTTAGATTCAAAGCCCTGCTGCATCAACCTCATATCGCCAACAACTGGAGTTTTAAAATATTTCTGTAATAGGTTTAAAACTTTTAAAAGAGCACCTGTCTTCGATTTGGTAAGGGAGCACTAAATCTAGGTTTGTTCTGATGACTTGTAAACCATTAGTAGAATAAAGGGCTCGAGCAGTTTGTGCAGTCCTCAATTATGATTGTCTTTAAAAACACAATAGAAAAATCTTTCAAGGAAGACAAGGAGATCAGGTATGAGATGGACCAGTGAAGGGATTAGGTGACTTTTTGCTATCTCTTCCTGTCTAACAATAACTTGTGATAATTAGGTATATTTCAAATGAAGTGCCAAAATCTGTTGTTGATATTGAAGAAGTCAATTATGTTAAGTTTTGAATGGAGGTACTGATACTTTTTAAAAAGTAACATTTTTAATTTTTGTCAACTCTAATTCAGCAGGACAGAATTTTGTGTTTTAAAAGCCATTCCATGTTGACTTAAGGAAGCTGTAGTTGGCTGGCTATACTTACACAATTACAGCAAAGGAAGAGCAGCATATTGAGAAATTTCACTTTAATCTTAAGTTATAGTGTCAGTTTATCATTTTCTTAGTGGTTTCTTTAGTGAAATTGGAAAAATGTTTCATTAACATGTTATGAACTGTGCTACTGGTAAGTTTGTTGTTGGGGGGGGGAAAAAGGAGCTTTAAGAAATATATTTTCTACTCTTCACTCATATCTTAGGGTGGATTTTTTCTTGTGTTGTTTGCTTTGTTTTTAATTTATTACTTGAAGTTCAAATGTAACTTTTTGAAACTGACCAAAAGAATCATTTATGGTATTTGCCTTTCAACCTCTCCCCCACCCCAACCCCCCAACACAGAGCATTTTGTTAAAGCATAATAAAGTAAATGAACTATTGTATTTGTTGGCTTTTTATGAATAAACTAGTATTCATTTATGGCTGCATTCTAATCATGGAATTCAGGTAACAGAGGTTAAGTAAGCCCTGGAGTATAATTAGAAAACAAATTTGTTGCTTGCAAACAGAGTACTGTGGATTTGATTCTTGGCTCATTTTTGGGAAAGAGGTATAAATGTTAATTTTACTGCCTCCCAGCTTAAAATACAGTAAAGGTTAAATAAATAAGGAGCAGAAAAAAAATCAGTAGTATGACCTATAAAAGTATAAATGGCCTAGTGTTCTCTTCTGCTTGCACTTTTTCAGCAGCACTAAGAAATTTCTTGTTAGCGTGGTAGCCTTTAGTACTGTATCATATATGGCTTCTGTATTCAAAAATACATTCATAGCCAAATGTTTGGTTTTTAAAAAATAATAAAAAAAACACTTAACATCAGATTCAAGTTTGTCTTTTTTCAAAAGTCCCACTAGGTGCCAGCAAAGGACCTTTTCAGACTCTATGACCCACTGAAACATTTTGTAGGAATTCTTAATCCCATTACTCTTCTAAGAATTGACAGTATATTAAATTCTTGGTATGCTGAACATTTTATTTTGCAAAGAAAAATAAAAAAATATTAGTAATTAGCTATAAATGAGACAGTTTCTATTTAATTATACAGAACAGCCTTCTTTTGTAATTGAGGATAATAATCATATTTATCTTTGTGCATACTCAGGTCAGTGTTCTCAACTTTGGATAGGTGGTCATGTATTTGCATGCCATATTAAACTCTAATGACTGCTTATTGTGGGCTTTCAGCAAACAAGACGAGGTAGTTCAGTTTGTAAGAAAGTTCAGTTTGTTTCTTTCTACCTTTTAACAGCTGTAATTTGGAAAGGTTAAAATAGGAAATAAAAGGTTAACATGTAGGCTGGAAATAAATACCAAATTATCAGAGTAGCTTTTTGTGGCTCTAATTCAGTTGCACCTCACTGAAAAGTATGAATTAATTGTCAGGAAGGTTTCTACTATGTGCAAATCTTTAGAAAGTGTGATTGTTTAACAGTGTGAAGATTGCAAGATAATGCCAGTTTATTTCAGGTTTTATTGAAATAGTGCAGAAAGATCCTTTTTAAATTTTATTTTAAAGGGAGAGGAGGCTTGATTCACTGGTTTATGCATAATTCAGACATCAGCAGTTTGCTAGCATGGTTACTATTTGGAAATTCAATCCTAGACTTGATACTCAATTATATGGGACTTCATTCCTACCAACTTCCTGTAATTCTAAACCTATGGGTAAAAATATTAGTAGTCATACGCTGCTGGGGAAAGTACGGACACATTGACTCAGCTAGTGCAGCTGCAGTAGGAGTTGCTGTTTTAAACTTGGAAGTACTGGAAGCTTATTATTGTATTAATTTATACAAATTGCAGAAGGTATAATTGAAGCAGGTTCAGTAGTGTTTGTCAGCGTGTTGCAGCTGAGGTCGTTGGAACGTAAGTGCTTTGTAAATGAGCGCTTTCTGACTGCAAGCAAAGACGGTCCAGAAACTGCAGTTCAACGAGTGGCTGACTTATTTCAAGAGGTACCGTTTTGGGATTTGTTTTGGTTGGTTTTTTTTTAACGCTAGTGTCTTGTAAAATCAGGACAAAGACTACAACTTTTATGGGCTCTTACTGTTGTGATGTACTAGCTCTAGGTTCTGTGCAGCTGGCTGTAACCTCTCTGCTGAAAGATCTTTGTGGTTTTCATTTCCTAACATGCGTGGAAATGAGAACAAATGGCACGTCGGTTAAGATTGCATTTTGCTGCCCAGAGAAGCAACACTGATCCATTATCAGAAACCTCTGAAGATGTTTTGGACAGTAACAATTGTATGTACTTCAAAAAGTTGCCAAATTCTGCACCTAATGTTATGCAGATGAAACTGACTCCTAGACAAGTTGCTTATGCACCTGTAATGCAACAAGGAATTAATCAAGAGGAAAATGCAACTATTTCTTCATCGCAAATAAAAAAGACCACCTCACTGCACATTTCCCTACAGTCTAGAAAGTACAGTGAATGTTTTCGGTCTGGTGATGCTGTAGCTACTGGTGAAGACGCTTCATTCATTGATACTGGGAATGAAGGAAATTGGCGTGCTAGAATCGTGGTTGATCATCGACCTAACAATAGCCTTCTGAGCAGTACTGCTCTGTGCAATGGCAGCATTAGCAGCATTGCCGCCAGTGACAGCGGGTCGTTCAGCAGTGCTGGCAGTGACTACGGATCATGTGCAAGTACCACAAGTGATGGAGGTTCATATAGTAACAGTGTCATCAGCGACAGTGGTAGTGGCACTCCTTCAATAAGCGATGGTACTTTCTGTGGTAGTGTTGTGCATGGTGATTCTTCATATAGAAGCACTGCAAACAAATGTAATCCCTACAGGAGCAACTCATCTCAGGAAACTCTGTGTAGAAATATTACTGCTTTTGACCAAGATGCTATGTCAGTGAGGAAGAAAACTAAAATTCCACTGCGACGTTGTTCATCACTGGTTATTTTCCCTAGGAGTCCTTCCAGCACTCCTCCAGCTTCTCCAGTAAGCTCGGGTCAACTACCACATAGAAATGCCTATCAAACATCCCATAAACTAATTATTTCTCCTAGTGAGCTGGCACAAAAAGAAGATCAAACCATTTCCAAGGGATTCATTTCAACAGCAGTCAATGGACTTCGGTTGTCCAAAACAGTTTGCTCCTCTGGTGAAGTCAGAGACATTCGACCACTTTACTTGAAAGCATCGTTTCAGGACAAAAATAAAATTTTGAATTGTTCTGAGCAGGCAGCTTGCGAAGAAGTGTCTGATGGCTTCTCATGTATTTCAGTTCATCTCACTCAAAGAGCATTGACATCAAGCAGTGAAGTGGTTAATGGCTGTTGCAGCCCAGAGTTAAATCTGAACTCCAGTGAAAAATGCCCTCATTTAAAACTGGCTCGTAGCACATCTGCATGTTTACCCTCAAAACCAGATTCAGAGTGTCAGATTAATGTAAATGAACTAGAAAGACCGAATGCACAGATGAACAAAGCCCACCATGTTTTGCAAAGAAGTATTTCGTTGGAAGAATCGAGTCAAAAAGTTTCTTGCTGTTTATCCAGCCTTAAATACAAGTGTCATAGTGCAAGGACGTCTCAGTTGCACATACAGTTCAAACCTGGAAATGAAGGAAAAGCAACTGGTGTTAAGAAAAGATATGCAACCTCTAAAAGGGAAATGTCTAATATTTCTTTGTGGAGGCCTCATAAGGTGAGTGTTCTGGTTTATAGAAAAACTTGACAGTATTTTGCAGCTGAAATTTAATTTGAAAATAATAAAATTTACAATCAAGACTTAAACACAATGATTTTTAGAGTTTCTTAATGCTGTCAAACTGTGACCATTAGGAAGTTAATTTGTATATTACCTGTAATATTTGCATTTTATTTGTTTCCTAGAGTATGGTACATACAGTAGCATAGGTAAATAGGTCTTATAGTGAAATACCTGTATTTACTATATTGTAAACAATTTCCTGTTTACATAAACTCAAGGGGATTTTCTTGTCTAGTTACCTAAACATGGCAATTATTTAAACTTCAGATGAGGTTTTGTAGTTTTAAATGCATAACTTCTCAGTAAATTAATGTAATTACTAAAAGTGTTTACATATAAAATGGGTAATCCACGGATATAGTGGATTACTGCAGAATCTTTTAGGTTTACATTTTATGGGCTTTATTTTACAGAAGTTTGCTGTATGTAGAATTAAAGATAAGTAATATTTGAGCAGAGAAACTGTAAATACCATTTGTTCCTGTATACACCCTGAACCACAGGAATTTTCAGAGTTTCCTCTTTTTTTTTTTCTTTTCTTTTTTTTCCCTTCTAACCACTACTTCAGCCTGAGCAGTACATTGTAACTTAATACCTCTCCTAACAGCGTTGCTGTTCAAATTATAGTACTTGGGTCTAGAAGGCTTGTATTAAATGTATTTTTTTGGTAATGAAACTCACATCCAACTAAACTGCAGAAGTGTGTTTACTCTTACTAACTCTTAAGGCATTTTATATTGTCAGTAAGGCATAAGCCACATGAAATGTGGATTTTAAGACTTGTTTAAATAACGTTGTGAAGACTTGAATGATTTGAATATTATATATTGGTTTTAATTGTGAATACTGATAGAGGCACAACAATTAATGTTTACAAAAATTGTTTAAATATCTTATTATCTATGAATTTGACACTGCTATAGTTTAACTGACATGTTTGTTCAAGTAAAAGGCTTTATGCCAAAGATCTATAGTTACGACAGTCCCTTTCTAAACTAGTAATATAATTACCTTGGAAGTATTGGACTGCAATTTTCAGTCTCTTGTTGCCCTTAGAGTAGTGCCTGATTGTATGCTTTTTGACTTTGTAGTTTTGTTTTGCTTTTTGATTAAAAAGTTTGAAGTAAAATGCACTTTCCACTGTGATCTGTGTTTAAGCTTCATTATAAGACTCAGTCAATCACAGGTAATCACTATGCATATTGCTTGGTGATTCCTTATGCAAAAATCAAACGGTAAAGTTGATAAATTCCACAATAAGCACAAAAAGACTACGACTTGTTAAGTAGTCTGGATCTTGTTATTTTTAAAAAGTATATTGTATAAAGGAAAACATGTTGAGTCATGCACTTCAAGTATATTTCTCGTCAACATGTACTGCTAGCCTCTGTGTTTAATGGCAGCTTACCTGTAATATATTTTTATATTTTAGGATTGAGTGAATTTTAATAAATTCGATTTAGATAGAATCTAAGATTGGCAAACATTCTCAGAACACCTTGTAGGACGCTGGAGTGACAATAGTTTGTTTCGGTTCCTGGGAGTGGTATTTACAGTAGATTGATATCAAATCTAAGGATACGTAATTTTTTAAAGCACTTGATAGCATGCTTCTATGGTAGTTGCACATTGTTACTGTATTAATGTGACAGCAAGTTTCAAGCTTCCTGTAATAAGACCTCATCTTCTGAATAAAAGATGAGAGACAAGTTTAAAAATGAAAAATAATAGAAAAAAAAAAAGAGTCTGAATCCCAAATATCTAAATGTAGTTTTCCTGTACCTTTAATATATTTGGAAATATTTAACTTGTGCCATTTCTATACAAATTAAAAAAGATCTCTCATATCAGAAAACTGGACATTAAAGGTTTTATAGCAGTATACTTGTTCCAGATTCCTTTATGCGACAGCAGGCACAGGAGCCTTTCAGTCCCAAAACGGCCCTTTCAGTCTTGATGTAAAATCAGTTTTTATAGAACATCCTGTAAAACACATTATTAAAAAAATGAAAAAGCTTCCTTTACCAAGTGAAGCGGAAAACTTGGTTGACTTTATAGCAGTTAAGCAATTCACTGGAATAAAACAGATATATACTATTGTATTTGCTATTACAGTCTTTGTGACAAATGTAACAGATTATATGGCAATCATTTAATTATAAAGTCCAGTTAATTATCATGGTGTATTGTGACTCATTTAAAAATAAACAACTCCCAAAATATTTCTCTTGACTCCAGTTAGTCTGGCCTAGTATATTGATATGCTGAGTCTAGGTTCAAATTTAACAAGTTGATACTGGAGTAGCATTTAGTAATGTCAGCTATCTGTACAGAGCAGTCATGAAATCAAATCAGTGCTTTGGTCAGAGTCTCCAGAGTCCAAAGCAGCGAAAGGTCTATGCATTCTTTTCTTACGTGCCTAGCTACTAGCCTTCAGCCGCCTCATATCAGATTTCCTGCTTTCTATAATCAACAGCTTGTTAAAGGCTGACTTTAAAAAAACCCAACCAAGCAAACCAAAACAAAAAACTCAAAAGAAAACAAAAAAAGCTAACCCACCATTTCTGTGATAACTGGCCTTGTATTATTTTTAATTAAGTTGAAAAACATGGAATGGTGATGGCCCACATACCACTACTGATCTCTACTGGAAACATATGTAATAGGTTCTGCAGCACGTGGTGGAATTTCATTTATGCCAAGGAAGAGGTAGTCCATGGTTGCAGTGTTGAAGGTTGTCCTTGACTTTGTATTTCTGGTTTTGATATTTTTTCAGTGCATCTATCTTGCTTATGATAGAAATAAATCTACAACTAAAGCACTTTGACCTCACAGGTGTGAACTGGGAGGGTAGGACTGAGTAAGGGAACAGTTTACATGTCATCTTACATACGTAAACTTCAGGAGGTACAGAGGAAGACAGAAGCGGTGACTACAGTTCCACTTCCTGTAGACCATAAACAAACTTAAAAAAAAAAGAAAAGCTGTGTTAATATCTTCCATGAGTATAATATTATGCTGACATCCCTGTTGACATCAGCCATTCCTTCCCCATCGTCATTCTCACAACCACTTAGGTAATGTGAATACCGTCAATGTACTTGCAAATCCATTGCAGCAACTGCATACCTTTAAAACAATTATTTGTACAATTAAGGGAATCATTATAATTTTGTTTACAAGTAACGTTACTCAAGTTTTTTCTTGAGTGAATGAATTGCATATTTTGAAGTGAAAAACTTCAGAGGTAATGTAAAATATCTGAAACATTTTTCTACTGTCAGGTCAGTGTGAAGAAAACCTTCAGTTGGAACACTCAAGCTTTTTCCACCAAGTTCTGGAACTCTGCCTTTTGTATTTGTAAAAGGAGATGCTATTTCAGTCTTTCAGTAGTAAATTTAAATTTTGGACAAATAATAATTTGAGGTGAGGTGTGAGGATGTTTCTCTTCACTAACTTATTTCCCAGCTGATGTGAACATGCTGGGGGGAACAGAACCTGGTCCTGGAAAATCTTGATTCCTTGATAAGTCCTGTGCCACAAGTTAGCACTGCGTAGTCTGAGGTTGTCTTCTCTTGCATCCTTTTTAAGTGTAGAGTTTCTGCCTTAGCAAAACTCCTTCACAGAAGATAATGGTCCAAGCAGGGAGAAGTGCCAAGAGAATTGTGGCTTGTCTCCAGCCATCTCCATCTTTTGCATATAGAGCAAAAGGGCTGAATGCATGAGTATTGGTTTCCCAAACCTGTGCAAGGAGGTGAGATGCAAAAGAGGTAGCTGAAGCAAAAGATCATATAGGCAATACAAGGCAAAGCGCAAATTGGTGTCTCTTTATGCTATGTGCTATGATAACCTCATTGCCTAATAATTTTCTTATTGTTCCTTATGGCATATCTTGAAGGATCATGTTACAGGACTGTACTGCACGTTGCTCTGTTATGGTACATCAGTTCAGTCAAGTAGAATTGGGGTTGAAAGGATGGTGGTGTGTTTCTGAAGAATCATGGTGACAACTACGTTAGACTTAAATCATACTGTGTGATTTATGTTGTCTCTCAGACAAATTTTAGAAACTGAAGTATACATCAGAGTGTTAAAGGGAAGGCAGTGGAAACTTACCCAGAAATAAGGATTTATAATTAGTTGTAGCTGATCTTCCACTTTCACCCTTTGCCTAACAATGACCTCTAGCACTTCAATAATTTGTACTGATTTCTTTTACTTTCCATCTTGCTTAAATGCAGAGTTTTGTTACAGCTTCTTCCCCATTTTTCTTCATGCATTTAGCTTTTGGTGAGTTCTTTTCTTCAGAGGTAAAAAATTACACACAGAGGATGTGATAAATGTTATAGCTAAGACTAGGTGTGAACCATTACTAGGTGGAAGCATTAGCAAAGGAAGCAATTGATTAATGTTATTTGGTGTCAGCTCCATCCCTAGAGCTTTTCTTTGTCAGCTTTAGTGAGTTATATTTGGCAACAGTGAACCATATGTAACTTTCAGAATATGATCATGCTGTAAGGATGCCTGTGCCTGGGCTGTAGCGGAGTACTTGAATAGCCTTTTATATCAAAGCTCTAGCATTTTGTAGTCCCCAGCAAACACTACATGTATATACTAATGAGGAGTTTTATTTGATTGTGCTCTGCACAAATTCTGATTAACTTCATTCTGTTAATCACCTGCAGCTGAAGTGAGTTTGGGTAGGTTTCTCATGCCAACAAAGAGGGAACTAAAAACTGCAAAACCCGTGTCAAACAGAGTTCCTGAAACAGCTTATATAAGTATTTAATTATCCAGACTTCAGGTTGATTCATGTCCTTTTAATATACTGTGAGAGAGTGGGAAGATGGGGTGGCTTATTTAATATAGCCACAAGCTATAGTTACTCTGTCTGTTAAAGCTTAGTGTAAATTTAAGAATGTGTTAAAGTAAAACTTTTTCCCAAGGCAAGAGGGAGACATTGCTCCCTTTACTCCTGAGTAGCCAAGTAACTTGCAGGCTTTCAGAAACGAGACCATGATCAAGTCTGTAAGGGTTTTGTTAGTTTGTTTTTTAAATGGTATGTTCTTTTGCTGTCATTGAGAAATTAGACGAACACTTTGGGTTGAAGAAAAGCATTTCTTGGAAAATGTTACGGTGATGTAGAAGTCCTAGTCTTTGTAAGCATTATTAGCATATGACAGAAATCCTTAACAAAACTAAGAGTACCTGCAGGTATTTTCCCAAGAATTGTCAGGAAGCTCAGCTCTAAAATTGTTGAAATGCTAACAACAATGAATATTTTTTTGATCTATTAGATTCTCTTACTAAAGCAAAATGATATGTAGTATGCTGATAGTTTCCAAGGGAAACTATGGGCTACTGCAGGCCAGTCTGGAAAAAAAGAGTATATTGAATGGAATTGGTAGACATATAACATGTTTTGTGTTTACAAGGAGAGAGACTGAGCACTGCTTTCATAAAAGGAAGTTTTGTCTTACAAATCAAACCAAACAATGTCGTGCAAAGATGAGTGAGCTGGTTAGCACAGGATACTAAGCTTGTCAAAATATTTGACAAGAACCCAGCAGATGTTCTGAAAATACTCTTGAAATATAAGTGCACAAAAAAAGCTTCCTTGTTGATAACTAATGAAAAAATAAGAAATAAAAGTGAGAATTAAATTCTCATCTCTGAAGTTGCAGAAAATCTCATGGTAGTGAGTGACTAGGCAGTAGAATGGACAATTTGAAAATGATAAATGCCAAATACTGTACACAGGAAAAACAGCTACTGATGCACATGTGGTAATGGTGTCCTATACTGGTCAGGAAATAGTTTATGTCATGGTGAGCAACTCGCTGAAAATGTCAGCTCAAGTCTTGTTGACAGCTGAAAGGCAAATAGAAGGTTAGGATTTATTAGGAAAGAAACAAACTAACAAAATTAAAAACACCATTGTGGAATTGTACAAATCCACATATGTGCATGGTGTGCATATTTCTGGTTATCCTTTTTCAGGAAGCATGTGTAACAGAACTAGAAAAAGACCAAGAAGGGTCACAAGATTGGGATAAGCTTTACGTGAGGACACACTAAGTAGACCAAAGGCTTTTCAGCTCTGGGGTGGGGCAAAGTGGTATAAAGGGAGTTTTATGAAACTAGTTCAGGGGAGGTGAATTTAAACAGAGAATCCACTCTTATAAAATGAATATATTTTCATTTATGTTGCTGAGCTCGCGGTTGCAAGATGTTCTGCATACCAAATGTAGAGATGGATTTCAAGAAGAGGTTAGATAAGTTGAAGGAAGAACCACCAAAGGGTATTAGATTATCAATATGTATTTTAATGTCAGGGTCAAAAAGTCCATGACCACTTATTCATTAGAAACTGGGGGATATAGTAGAGGAAGTACTATTCTTAACTGTTGCTTTTATTTCCTTAAACATCTCCTCTTGGCCATTAGAGGGGAAGGATATAAGGCTATGCAGTGTTAATCTGATGACTGGGCTCTTTGGTGTCTGCTCAGCCCTTGCAGCCACCCAAGATCAAGTGTTAAATGCTCTTTGAAGTTCTTCAGCCTGGGCTGAGAGTGGTCTTCTGTGTTCCAACACATGTTTTCTAATCTTCCAGAAGTGGATGAATTTCACAGATTGAGCAAGCAAGCAAAACTGACTGGCCTTTTCAGGCGAGTCATTTGCTTATGACTGACTTTCACCCTTGTTTCAAGGGGACTGCCCTGCATTTCTGTTAAGTGTCTCTGTTTCAAGTGAACTTTCTTCCTCACTCCTTGTGACAAACAAAACATGCTGATTTGGGAACGCAGCCAGCAAAATGTGTGTAGCTTATTTCAGTGTTAGTTTATGGATATATATAATCATCTCTGTTTCAAGAGAGTACATTTCTACCGTTGTGGCAGTTTATGGTAAACTTACAGATACATAGAATTATTGTTTGAGACCTCAGTCCGCTTTCAGCTGTATCAACTGGAACATAAGCAAACGGAATTTAAGAAGGACATCAGCAAGTTCCTGGCTGAAATTACATACAAACTTGAATTGGAGTCATTGAAGTTAAGTTGTATTAAAATGTAAATGGGACACTCCAGCTACTCAGTAAAAGGGATGTGGGAAGAAACACAGAACTAGATTCTTTTAGATGTAGATGATTTCTCTGGCATCTGTGATTTTCCCAGCATAAGGGAGAAAACCTGGTTCAGTAACATGAAAGTACAAGGGCTTTTTGGAAAATAAAAAAAAAAAAAGGTTTCCAGAATTTATTATGAACACTACTTATTTTTTAATAGAGTTTCTCCCTTAGGCAGTAGTTGTAGTTATTTCTAGTAAGTTCATTTTGGGACAAATATTTAAGTTATCGAGAATAAATCTGGAGTGGTTAACATCTGGTACATTACAGGCCAATAACACCCATGTCTAATGTGAGAAGTATAATGTAACTTTTAGTAAGAAAGATTATTGAGATTATCTGCCATACATCCTAACACTACTTTTGTTGTAAAAATAATTGTAGGTGGATTATTTGTATTGTAGTTGTTTTGTGACATGAAGCTTGAGGCATCCAAGGTCAGTTCATGCAGACTGGTTTTGGACATAACTTGAGCAAAGGACAGCCTTAGACAAACAATGCCATAGCCAGATTATCTGCCTACACGTAGGACTGGCAGCAGCAGGTTTTAGGCTTGGAGCTGGGAGAGATCAGTAGGTAAGTCTTGGGGCGGCTGTTCAGGTCAGTGGCAGCTGAGGTCTAAGGGGGGTGTGGAAGGGCATGGAAAACTGCAGTGTGGCTGCCAGCAGCCGCTAGTTGTGCAGGGGTGCAAAGGTACAGGGAATTCCTGAGTTAGTGTTGAAGTTGAATTTGGATCAACAGTGGCTGAGAACATTAGGCCTAAGAATGCTGTTGAACACTGCTGGACTACCTTTAGAGTAGGCTGAGGCTGTTCAGCCTGCATCCAGCCCTGCTGTAGGTCCTCAGTCACAGAAATTTCTTAGAAGGGGTCAGTTACTTGGTCAGCCTGGGCCAACTGTTCAAGACTATATTTAGGGCTGGAAAAAAACAGCTTCCTGGCTCAACCTGATTTTGTGTGTGTGTGGCGCTGTACTGGGCCTAATGTACTTCCCAGTGAGACTGCGGTGCAGAGATGCTGCACTTGTCTATCTGCCTTTTGGAAGCAAATAATTTGTCTTTTGTTTGTTCCCTCTTCCTCTGAATAGCAAAAAAAAAGTTGACTGTGTATTGAGTCCTTTGGCTGAGTGTAATAATTAGTTTATATAACATCTGATCATACCTGGCTTGTCCTTGCTCATTTCAGGGAGCAAATTACATGTGCAGTTTAATGTTTAATAGGGTTTTCCATTTTCTTGAATGTTTTAAGCTTTATAGTGTTAATTGGTGAAGGTAAAAATGCACCTGGAATTGTAACTACAGGAGTTTGTTTTTCAAACTTAATTCAAAGTTTTAAGATTTGGCACAAAAGCTTCCACAAATAAATGCAAAGGATTTATGTTTTTATACTACTGTGATGTTAAATGACTTGATGCCAGGAATGGTTTGGCAAAATAGTACCTAATTAAATGCTTGGTACTGTTGTCTGATTTTTTTATTTTTTTTTTAACATTGGCTGGCTTGACACAGGAGCCTCTTGACTTTTCCTAGAATGTAGTATTTCTGCTTTTTATATGGTAGCTTATTTGGCACATCTATCCATAAAACTAAAGCAGCTGAAATTCCTGACAAATAAAATAAATGCATTGCAAATTTTAGCCAGTTCTCTGCTTATGTGGTGCTTAAGTATGCTTCGTTTAGAATTGATGACTAGTTATCTTCTTGTGACCTATGTGAAAATGAGTCTTGTATGCAAAAAAAAAAAGCTATCTTAAATTGCTTTGTTAATCAGCTTTTAAGCACCAGTTCTCAAAGCAGCAAACACTGAGTAATATACAAAAGCTATAAAATTGCTGTAGACTAAATATGAACTTTCAAGGAAGCTATCTATAAGATACTGGTTCTATATAAAAAAAATGTAAGCTATAAATGGAGAAACAGATGACACTTTTGCTCCGGTCTTTTTAGAGAAGCAATTCTCTTCTTTGGAAGCAAGGGAGAATTAGTGAAAATAACTTCAGTGTCATTTCTAAATGCTGTCTGCTAAACAGATGGTAAAACTGCTGAGGCATGCTATGCTGACACCTTGCTGTTGAAGCAGCCAGCAGGGCTGAAAGTCTTGCGGAAACATGTTGCATAATAACCCTTGATCTGACAGTACCTATTTTCTCTATTTTGAAAATCCTGATAGGTTCTTATACCTCAGTGTCACAGATAGTTGATCATAGATGCCAACTGAAAAGAAATGTTTGTGTCATTTAAAGAAACCTACCCCTCCTCACTATCTACCTCTCCCCTTTAAAAAATGCAGGAGACTGAAAGGTTAGTGAATTCCATGCAACAAAGTATATATTGCTTTGTAAGATAAAGAAAACATTACTTTTACAAACCATGAATTTTGTAAGAACATAACATGATAATTGAATTCTGCTTTTTTGAAACTGTTATTTTCCTATGATGAATAACATGCTGGCAGTATTTTATGGAAGAAAAAAACCTTACTTTTCTCAGTTTACAGTTTTAAAAGAATCTAATAATATACTCAGCCCAGCGTGAAAAGAATACTTGAAGTTGCTAGTGTAGCTCAGGAAAGTTGTGTTGTTTTTTTTCTTTTTTTTCATTCTCATCAAGCTTGTAACTAGTGTTGGTGTTTGGGCATTTAAGCAAGAAGAATGTTGGTTTTATAAGGGAACTATTGAACTCCTGTTTTCTTAAGCAGCGATAGTCCAGATCCCTGTTTGTTTTTTCAATTTGAATTGATACTTTATATTCTCTCCAATAAAAGCTGCATGCTTTCTCATTTTGCCATACAGCTGTAGATTTCTGTGCAAAGACCGACAGGCACAACTAGCTGTCTGTTTAGTCAGAAGAAGACTGGTAACATAGTTAAGTTTTAATTTATGCACTAACACCAACAAAAAATAGTCACAAATTTGGTAGAGAAAACGCCTGTTATTTCAACACCCTGGTCTTATACAAGAGCTGTTTCAGATGGCACTGTGATGAATCCAGCAATTAAGAAAGGCATTAAATTCAGTTAACTCTCTTTAGACCTGATAAATTATGGGTGCTGCTCTTAAGTGTGTGACTCAGATAAGAATGTCTGTTTAAAATCTGCTTCTGTCCAGTTTCTGATGGGAATTGCAGAAAAAAAATCCAAAACCTTAACTGTTAAGGCTTATTAAGTATGTTACGTATGTATTAAGTTACTTATTATTTAAATCACAAAGTACATAAAACCAATTTTGAACTGGATTACTTTCTTTTGATGCTTTTCCTCTTTGAGTACTTGCTTTGGCATTGCACTAGAGTTCTTTAACTGTATTGTATACAGTAGCTGTCTGTCCTCAGGTGTTTTTAATAACTTTCTACAGACTAAATCAATGAACAAGTGACATAAAAGGCCTCTTTGTTAATGTACTATATCATTAATTGAGGTTTACACACTTAGGGTTTGGCAAGCAGAAAGTTTGAGCTCTCTGGCCGTTAAGAAATTAGAAGTTGACAAGAACAACTAACCCACTTGCCTGTCTTGAAAAAGCTGGGATGCCTGCTGTCATGAAACAGAGATCCATACACTTTCAGCTCCATTGGCATTTAATTGTTAATGTGGGCAATGTCTGTTTCAAAGCTTCCTTGGCACTTCTTTGAAGGCAGTTAGTGAGTTTGTCATAGTGAGGCACATTGCTAAAGAGCATTCCTGCTATCTGATCTATGTATTTGTTGTTTGGAGGTCAACAAAATTCTCCACTGGAAGATTTTACTCTCTGGCTGGAGGAGAAAGTACTGTTAAAGGTTGGTTATCGAGGCTAGCTCTGCTAAAAATAGCAGGAGAGACAGCAGAATAATAAAGTGAATAACAGGAGCCCGTGCTAAAATAATGCTAGTAGCAAACACAATGTTCTGAGGTTTTCTAAAATACAGCAGACTTTTGTCTCACATTCCAGCAATTTATTTGAAAGGCATGTTCCACTTGAGGATTGCCAAGAACTTTACAAATACTAAGCCTTTTAACATGTCTAAGGTATGTGCTGTGCCATTTTAAAAAAAACCTCATAGGCAAAAATGATAGCTATATTTTTCCAGAAGCTTGTGGTCTATAATAATACAGAAAGTTTTCCTACAGTAGTTCAGAGAAGCTTCAGGCTCTTCAGGTATGAAAACCTGCTGTAGCTTTCTATCCCAAACGAGTTAGTGAGCTAAAAAGGTCGGTGTGTTGTTTTTATCTCCAATCCCCCCCCTTCAAATCTTAACATAAGATATACACACTATAAATTCAATTTTAGGTTATGTATCTCTAGCATGTTATTACCTATGACAGACTCTGCAGTCTAGTTGTGCTTTTTGCAGGTGTGAAAATTACAGCTTATACAAATGTGAGGCACTGGTTCTTCATATACATGTATGGTTTTAAGATGAAATGGACAAACTTAGGACAACGGAGCTAAAGAAAAAAAGGTACTGCAATTATTAAGGGAGAAAGAGCTGCCTCAAGAAATATTTGTAGTCCTTAATGTCAGAGCTGTTTGAATCACTGAATGACAGAATTGTAGGAGTTGGAAGGGACCTTTGGAGATCATCTAGTCCAACCCCCTGCCAAAGCAGGTTCATCTAGAGCTGGCTGGACAGGAATGCATCCACGTGGGTTTTGAATGCCTCCAGCGAAGGAAGACTGAACAACCTCTCTGGGCAGCCCATTCCAGTGCTCTGGCACCCTCAAAGTAAAGAAGTTTCTCTGCATGTTCACATGGAACTTCCGGTGTTCCAGTTTGTGTCCATTGACTCTTGTCCTGTCTATAAGCATTACTGAGAAAAACCTGATGCCATCCTCTTGACACCCACCCCTTAGATATTTATAAGTGCTGATAAGATCCCCTCTCGGTCTTATTTTCTCCAGATTAAATAGACCCAGGTCACTTAGCCTTTCCCCGTAAGAGAGGTGCTCCATTCCCTTGATTATCTTTGTAGATTTCCACTGAACTCTTTCTAGTAGTTCCCTGTACTTCTTGAATTGGTGAGCTCAGAACAGGACACAGTACTCCAGATGGGACCTCACTGTGGCAGAGTAGAGGGGGAGGATGACCTCCCTCAACCTGCTGGCCATGCTTTTTTTGATGCACCCCAGGAGACCACTGGCCGCCTTGGCCAAAAGGGCACATTGCTGGCTCATGGTCAACTTCTTGTCTACCAGGACTCCAGGGTCTCTCTTTACAATGGAGAATTCTGTCAATGGGACAAAAAAATAATTAGAATAGGACGGAAGTTTTAGTGTGGTAACACATTGGCTGTGAAAATTAAAAATATAGTTGTGCTGGAAGAAAGGTGAAATACATATCTTTGCCCTGAGGTGAGAGGAATACATGTTGGTGAGATGCAGAGCCTCATAGTGGAAAGTTTTATGGAAGAGGGCCGTCAAAATCCTTGGGTGATGAGTTTGAATCAGCTTGTGATGCACCAACAGATGTGGGAAGGAATAGGCACCATATCTTTTGTTAGCTGGAAAAATCAGGAAGACTAGAAATCCCGAGGTTGCACAGCCTACACTGTTGAAGACCTTCCGTACTCTGTCTCTGCAAAAAAACATAGTCTTGTTACAGTGCAGATTTTGAAAAAGGCTATAGGCTTATACATACCTTTAAAAAATTTTCTGCCCTCTTGATTTTAGTACACAGGCAGTGATAATGTCTTCATGTTAATGACCCATATAATACATCTTCCTGCTTTTGTGGAGGTTCGCAAAGGCTTTCAAGTCACAAATGAACTTGAAACAACTCAGCATATGTTCCAGTAATCCACTAAGAAGTCAAGTGAAGTACTTTGTTGCTGGTGATTGTTGTCAAATACATAAATTACTTAAATCTTAATTTCTTTGTCAGGCAAAAATCGTTCAAAAGTAAACTGTGCAACGATACCATGTATTGTCAGTCTCTGTCCTGGTGCTCCAGCATAGGTTAGAGGGAACTGGGCTGCAAAGCTGCTGCATTCATGGTCGGACAGTCCAGACATTCAAGTCAGGGCGGAATCTTTCAGATTTTAGTTGTTAAAACTAAACTCCTCAAGGTGTAGGCAAATGGTATGTTTTCACAGATAAAATGAATTCTAGCACATTTTCAGACGTGAACAGGAATGTTGGGCAGGGGTTAGGGGAGATGCCAAACTTGAAGGTCCTGCTGCCAGGCTTGGGACCGTTGGAATTGCTGGAAATTCTGAAGCATGTGTCACAGATGAAACTTATTTTTGCTTCGTCTTATTTTTGAACAGTAGCTTATTATTTTGAAAAGAAAAATAGTTTATATCTGCCTGTTTTAAGCAGCTGCCTAGGCTTGTAGAAGTTGCTCCTAGGAGGAAAGTCTTTGTTTCTGTGTTAACATGGGATAAATGATTCAGTGCTTAAGTACATACCAGGACAATTATTTTACTGTAACAGCTAAGGGGAAAAAAGTGTCTATACTCTTTGCCCTTTAGGACAATATTTCTACTGGAGATGCTGACAATCTCACTCCTGATGCTGAACAACTTTCTCCTGATTGATTAGCATTAGTCTATATGATTTACAAAACAATTTCAATCCACGCCCGCTCCCTCAAACCTCACCTGTTTTAAGGAAGCCAGAACTGTCTGAGGCTCTGCGTGTTGGGTCAGTTGGAACTTGTTCTGTACAGAACAAGTTTTATTGTCTATAATTTAAGAGTGTCTTCAAATTCTTAGGAAAGCATTACTGTGCTATCTTGTCATTGGACCTATGTTTTTAAAACACTTTGAAACTTTAAACTTTCTGTATTTCTTGCTTGTTTTTATTTTCCATAGACTCGAGATGATTTTCTTGGGCAAGTGGATATTCCTCTTTATCAGTTACCGGTTTGTATTTTTTGTTTGCTTATTTTTGTTTTAAGACTGAAAGGCAAAAATTATTCCCTATGCAACTGTTAGTCATCTAAGAAAGTTGTACTGTTGTCTTCTATGCAACTGTGTTAGTCATCTAATAAAGTTGTAAGTACTGATAATATAAGTGATTAAATTCTTCTGCTCTGTGGGTTCTCTATTTGGCTTTCTTTTGTGGATTCGTTGGGGTTTTTTAGTGCTGATATTTACCAGAAAACTTAGGTTACCTTGGTTTCTGTTGCTGTGAGAGTTAGGAGTGCTCTTAGCTTTTTCAAGAAAAAACTGCAAGATTTGAAACAGCCCTAAAGACAAGAAAATATTGTAATTATTGTCATATTTCTTAAAATATTTTCTTTAAAGTCTACATACTTTTAATATTCCTTATTCCCATAAGCTGATAAAGAAGGTGGTAAGTGGGAAATAGAGCTAGTGTTGTTTTGTGCATTTTTTTTTTAGCTTCCATTTTTGTATTCCTCTTGCAAAGAACATGAAATAACTAAGCCATTTCATTTTCATGTGAGGTCTCAAAACATCAGCGAGTATAACAGATTTATTAGCAACTTTTTTAAAGACAGGATAACAGTTGTGGCAGAACAGAGCAGTGGTTCTTTCACTCTGGTAAGAACCATGCCAGGAGTAGTTACAGGTATGTCCCATTTCCCACTCTACCTGGGATGTGAGATCCCACTAACTGCTCTCCCTCAGGTGAGCTGGAAAGACTGACCAGAATGTCCCTTTGGAGAGGACGCTGTGTTTGCCCTTCTCACTAGTAAGTTTGACAGCAATATCTGGAGTCTTCTGGAGATATTGGTGCATTTACTTTTTTTTTTGTTTGTTTGTTTAGCATGAACTAATTTATAGAGCCTCACTTAAGTATTTTCATGGCTATTTTCTTACCTTCCTTCCTCAAATATTGACTTTTCCTTGTCTTCTCTTTGTTTCCATCTTCCTGGTTCCTTGTTCTTAGTTACTTGGTCTTGCCATCTAAACCCATTGTACTTTATTGCCCCAAATATAGGTTGATTTTTTTTTAAGGTCTTTGATTTACATAAGTAAATATATCTTGGATAAATAAAATCAGCTTGCAAGGTATTACATCCAGCTTTGCTTTTGCTTGATACTATGCAAATACAGACTGGTCATAACTAAAAAAGAGCTGGTAATCAGGGACATGAGAAAAGAGCAAATCATCTGCAAGGTAAGGTAGTTGGCAGATGAGAATTTGCTCTTTCCAAAACCAAAATGTATGAATCCAAATGTAATCTAGAATTTTATCTAAGGCAACTCTTGTTTTTGGAAAGTCAGAAAAAATAATTGTAAAACTTAAATTAAGAAGGTAATCTTTTCTTCTCCTTTGTGATGCTTTTCTACAGTGGTCTTAGTGCGTGCATTGGTAGAAATAATGTAATGTTGGGGGGCAGAGAGGGAACAACCCAGACCAAACCCCAAGCTTAATTCCATTTTAATTTCAAAGAAGTATTTACCTTAGTTATAAGACAATTCATTTTATAAATATAGAACCTGATCTTGCAGATGGTGCCATTGTAACACATGTATCAATACAGGATTGAAGATGTGCATTTTAATTCAGTGAAGGTGGAACACTTCGACTGGAATGTAGTACTTCTAAAATTGAATCAATAAGAGCTTACACTGAAATCTCTGAAATAAAAAAGAACATTTTTCTTTCTGAGATTCAGTGTAATAGTTATTACATTCAGTAAAATGTAGTCAGTTAATCTTAGGATTTTTTCATAACAAAGCTCAACAGCTCCAAATAAAATTCTAAAATCTTTACCTTGATAATGTGTCTTCTTTAGATTTTGGATTTTTTTTTTCTTGTTTCTTTCCAAGCAAATATGGACATGCATTAGGTACTTGTTGAAAAGATAAATGGAATTAGTTTGAGGATTTCATCGTGTACCATTGTTCTTAATTTCAAGGCCTACAAATATCGCAATTCCAAGGTTTTTCTAATTATATAGTGCTTCTTGAAACAGTTAAAATGCATTGATTAAGGACAGCCTAGAGTTACTTCTCAAAATTTACAAACAGCTGAAAAAGGGAAGAAAAAAAAAGAAAAAAAGAGATATACAAATGTTCCTCCACATATGGTATTGTAAAAATGAAACGCTTTTGTAAGAACTACAGAACTTCAGATGGATTACAAATATTTGTGTCAACCAGAATACTAAATGTCTTTGTTTTCTTTCATGATCCCTTATACACCACAGGTACAGGTAGAAGAATATATATTTCTAAAATAATGTCTGTTTACCTCTGTGCTTTTTTTCTGTTGAGTGATGCCACTGTTGTGAATCAGAACAGAGAATTTATCAGAATGGATTAGTTTGTGATTATTTTTTACCCCCAAGTCCTAAAGCTAGAAGTGGCTCTTTTTTTGTATGTTGTGTGCAAGAAAAACCGCAAACCCAAACCAAGAACCAAAAAACCACCAAAAAATTCCACATAAACAACATTGTAAACTACTGAGGGAGGAAAAAGAGTTATGGTAGACCTTTTAAAAGTGAGAACTGAGAATATGTTTCTGGATTTCAGTCTAAACAGGAGTTTTTCTGTACTTTAGAAACTGTAATATATATAAACTGAGAGGTAATTATTTTTTTCTTGAACCAGGGAATTAGCCTTATTACTGAGATTAAAGCCGGTATTGCTATTACTGTAAACGTATAATTTAAATTCTAAAACTCATTGCAGAAACTTATTGTAAACTTCTGATAATTTCCTTTAACTTCAAGTGTTTGATACAGATTTTTCTTGAAAAAAATACTTGTCTTATTTCAGACAGAAAATCCAAGTATGGAGAGACCATATACATTTAAGGATTTTGTTCTTCATCCAAGAAGGTTAGTAAATACCTCATAAAAATATCTAAACAATGCTGTTAAGTGATTACTTGTGTGTGTGTGTAAATACTGTATAAATTTTTGTTTTCACAAAAGAAATTTGAGCACCAATGGAGTAAGATATTTGTGGTTCTACTGAAAAGTCAGCATTTTCTTCGATAGTTATAGATTATTTGGTAAGAGTAAATGATTTTTCTTCAGACCATAATAAAATTCACATTATAATTTCATCTAACCAATTTACTGTTTTGCTGAACAGTGAAATCAGTGGCCAATGTTATGGCGTAACTCATTTATCCCTTTTCAGCTTGAAATGGTTTCCTGCCTTTCATCTCTTTTATTTGCCTGTTTCATGTAAGCAGTTCCATGTGACTTTAGTTATAAACATAACAAAACTTAAACTGCTGCTAAAGATTTAGGAAGGCCTTAGTTAAAACAGCAAGGAATTTTTAAGTGGTAGGTAACACTTTGACACTGTTATTACTGTTACTCGTTTCATGTTTGTTTTTAAAATGTAGATTTTTAACCTAAATCTAAGCAGTTTTTAGCAGAAAATTAGTTAGAAATAAAATACTTAAAAATGTACGTCAATGTTTTTCAGATAATAGGTTCCAATTTAGAAGTAACATCAGAACATGTGGGATCTGTAGATTTTTCTCAGTGACATTGGTAGCAGAAGTATTTTTAAAGTATTTTACTCTTCTAGATTTTTAAGCAGATCAATGTTTTTTAGAGTTAGTGACTGTCAAGTTTCATTTTGATCTCCTCTTTTTCTGAATTTAACATTTCTCATCCTATAAACGAAGGAAGAATAATATTTATTGTCGCGACAGAAATAGCTGTTTGTTAATCAAGGATCTGACCTCATGTTGTGGCTAGCACATGGATTTGGCAGTGCTTTGTAGTAAGATACTGCTGCAGGTTCAGGCACTTTTTTTGCCTTGAAATCCTACTGTAAGTTTTAAATGCTCTAGTAATGTTAATGCGTGTTTTTAAATCTTACTCATATTTGTATTAGACAGGAATATTGATAATAATAAGGTTACTACCTTCCCAATACCTCAAGCTGAGTAAAAATTATTAACATGTTGATACTCTGAAATTAATTGCTTTATTGTATTGGAAAGTAAGATAGTAGGTCACTTCCTCTTTGAAAGAGATGTAGGCTTTTCTGAAACCAAAACATGATCTGAATGAACAGGTTTATAATCCAACAAGAAGTGCTTCTCTGGATATGAGGAAATCTAATTAGTTTTTTCTGCAAGGCAAAAAAATAACCAACAAAACCCCAAAGCATTAGACTTCAGTGAGGTGGGGGTTTGGGTATGTGCAGGTATCCAGTTGATTCATTAGTGATATTTTCAGGACTCTTATTTTCTTTTTTTTATACCAATAGTCAAAGAGAAAGAAAGGTTTACAGTTGTGGTACATTATATTGTGGTGTATTCAGAAGGCTAAAAACTCAATACTATTACAGAACTTTATTAATTTGAACTGTAAAAAGCCAAGTTTGTGTTGAGAAACTCAAGATTAATGCTCTAGCTGTGCTTTTTAGCCATTTTATTTCCAGGCAATAATTTCACAAGTGCACAATAAGAACATTTTATTTTCTCTTTTGCAGCCATAAATCCAGAGTTAAAGGCCACCTTAGATTAAAAATGACTTATTTACCTAAAAGCAACGGATCTGAAGAAGAATCCACAGAACAGGCTGAAGAATTGGAGGTGGGAAAAGACGTATTTATAACTGAGAGACCTAGCAAATACCTTCATTATTAAGGCTAGTTAGAGTAAAAATAAATGTTCCAAATCACTAAGCTATAAATAGTGTTTTAGAAACAAAGCATTTAAAGGGATTGCTTATCTTACATGAAAGTTGTAAGTCTGCGTAAGAACTGGAGCAGTTTTTCTAACTGAAAAGTTAGAAAATATATAGTATCTAAAAATGAAAACATGCGTTATGCTTTTGGTTTTGTTCCAGTACTGACCTGCCATATGTTTGTGTACCTTTTTATTGGTTTAGAGGTAATGGAGGTATCCTTGCCCAGTATTTTTACTGCTGTTTGACCCCAGCCATCCAGACACTGACATTTTGCTGGTTTTAGAATGTCAGCTCTTTCCAATCTATAGGGATATCCTGTTCATAACTGCTTTAAATTTATAATGTTTCTAAGCACATCCAGTTTAGATCAATGGTTTTCCTTTCAGGTCTTAAACAACTCCATTCAGCATTACTACTTTTGCTGTAATTAAACTTTCTGTTACAAAATGGTATGCTTATCTGGCTGGTGCAGTGTATGTAAGAAATATCGTTGGACTCGATGATCTCAGAGGTCCTTTCCAACCATGAAGATTCTGTGATTCTGTGAAATGAAATTTATTTACTTTTTTGGATCTATTTGTTGAATGCTGTTTATTTTCCCAGAAAAAAATTACTTTTGATGCTAGTATGTTTAAGGAACTTGAGTTAAAAATAAGATTTCTGCATATATATTTTGTCCTATCATTTCTTGAGAAAATATATACAATAAAACCCAGAACCAATCTTTCTGACTTAAGATGTAGTAGAACTGCACCTTGAAAAGGGGGATGGTTTAATAAACTGAGATACTTTTTAAACTTTGATAATATTAAAGGTATTTAATATTGTATCTCAGCCTGGGTGGATTATATTGGACCAACCAGATGCTGCTAGCCACCCACAACAGCAGCAGCAGGAATCTCCTCCGCTGCCTTCAGGCTGGGAAGAAAGGCAAGACATCCTTGGAAGGACCTACTATGTCAATCATGAATTCAGAAGAACACAGTGGAAAAGACCAACTGCTCAGTATGTCTTTTGGCCTGAAAATTCAAGTCTTACATTAACTATTGTAACTACTTCACTCTCATATTGAAAGCAAGGAGAACTCAAAAGTGAACAGTTTAAGAATTAGGAGAGAACTTTGCATAGCATAACTTTCAAGCCCATGTATAATGGTCACTGGCTACTAGTCAGTTTAACTGCCCAGAACTCTTGCTGTTCTCTGGAAGTATGCATTCAAATGGAAACTGGTTGCAATTGTGAGACATAACTATAGTAATGGAAGGAAATTATTTACCAGCTGTAAGCCTGGTTCCTTCTTCCCAACAGGGACTGCATTAAATTATTTACTTTGCTTTTCTCAAATTATTTCTGTGTCTGTCCCCTCCCACCCCCACCAAGTGTGTGAATTACAAAAATCATGTCTGGAATGTTATGTAGTTCTTTACTTAAACTTACACTTCACTTGACATGAATGCTTATTCTTTTTAAACAGTTTATGTGAATTTTTATAGCTCATGACTGTTTCTTTTGCTTTTACCGAGTAGACTATAATGTATGTGGTTGCTGTTAGCTTAGTTTAATGTTAAAGGATAAAACATGACTACTGTATGCTGACTTCCCACCTCCGCCCCCCCCGCCAACAGGGACAATGTAGCTGCTGCAGACATTGGTAGTGTGCAGTTAGAGGCCCAGCATGTGTTCACTCATCGGCGACAGATATCAGAGGATACAGGAAATCTAGACAACAGAGATTCTCCTGAGGTAAAACCAAACTCTATACGAATCTGAAACACACATAACTTTTTAATCTAGTTAAAAAGTTTGTCTTAATTATTTCTAATTTGGTACAGCTTTTGCAAATTGTTTTTCCTTATTTTCTTTTTAAAGAGCTGGGAAATTATAACTGAAGATGAAGCTACAGTGTATAGCAATCAGAACCTTCAAATACCTCTCTCGCAGAGTAATTGTGACATACAGACGCATCTTGCAGAAGAGTTGAATACTAGACTTACTACCTCTGGAAGTTCACCTACTGGCCAGTCAGCAGCCTACACTGTAAATGAATTTTTCTCATTGTTCTAACATACAGAAATATCTATGATATTTCACACAAAATGTTACTGTAATAGAATTAAATCCATAAATACTTCATATTAACAATTATATTTTTAATTTCATGTCAAATGCAGTGAATTTCAGAGTAATCTCTTTATGATAGAACCCCATCTAAGCAAACATTTCATTCTTCGTCACTGCTTATATGAATTTCTGCCTGAGATTAAAACAGACTTGCGTAAATTATTTTTCAGTCTGTAAATCTACCTGTTATTCTAATGTCATACTGAGTACTGCTGAAAACTACAGATGAAGGAAGCTGTCTATATCCTGGAAGCTTATTTCTAAGGAGCTATATTGGTTACTTTTTCCACTAGGACAAGTTTTAAGATACCTCCTTTTTCCTTGTGAATCTTGGGATAAGGTTTTATGATTGAATTGAGAAAGCCTGGTGACTCCAGAGTCATGAAAAAGGGTCCTTGCTTATATAGTTCCACAGCCCTTGTACCAGTTATGGAACTTGTCTGACCTCTGAGTAAGTCTGTTCAGTTTGCTAACCCAGCAGTTTTTCCCCCAACTCTGTTTTTCACCATTTTAGCAAGCTGAAACAGCAGCCTGGGTTGCTTGACAAATACTATGCTAGCAAAGAGAAAGCAGCAGTAGTACACAGCTAGGAGTGAGACTTGTCTTTTTGGTGGTAGCAAGCAATTAAATAAGCTGAGCTGTCTTGTGAAACCCGAGCTCCACAAACAGCCCTGTAACCTGATATGTGACTTGTGAAATCCACTGTCCATTGAGGAAAGCCTGTAGAGGTGACCCAGACCATTTAGTCTGTAAGACTTCGGTATTTAAATCGTTAGTGTTTGTGATGCTGAGAATGCCATTCCAAAAGCAAATTCGTAATTGACTGTGTTTTTCTAAGATTGTACAAAGGCATCACCAGTGTTACTGGAAACAGCAAAGTAAGACTAACAAGATTTGATCTCTGCTATTCAGAATCCTATGGATAGCAAGAAAACTGTTACTTCAGCTTGCTTGGTTGTCCTAAGCAAAGGAAGAGGCAGATGTTCAAATTACTTGTGAGAGCCCACTAGGATTGCCTCCCTTCAGCTCTATCTTCCACAGAAAAGAATATTTACAAGCTTAAGCATGCTTTTTCTTTAAATATTTTAAGAGGGTATGTGTATAGGGAAAAATCCTTCAAATAATCTGTGAAGTTGTGGAGCAAGACGAAATATAGTTTCTTAATTGTAGCAGATGAGATCTAAATAGGGCTCTAGGCAGAAAGGTAGGTGGCTATGCAAAGTCTTGGGATTGAATTACTCTTCTCAAACTGGATGTCTCAGACTCATATCTTGTCATTATTATCTTAATCTCTCTGAAAAGTTGCATAAGCTCTGATATATCACAGGTGTAGTTCAGTGACAAGACAACGCAGGAAGTTCTATACTGTAAATGTAATTGTAACGCATCTGGTTGCAATTAACTCTAATGTTTAAAGTTAAAACGTCCATTGTTAGAGTTTTCAGAACTTTCACAAGCCTCTGTATTATTCTGTTTTAAGGTTATAATAGACTTAATGTTTCTAGCAGTGTTAAAACAGAATTTCAAAATAGTATATTAAATTGACATTTCAGAACAAATAAGACACTTTGTTCAAGATGAAAACTGTAATAGTGTGAAATGTGGTAACCATTGCTGACTCTTTTCTGACATCTGCGAAGCTGCAATAATAGCTAATGTGTCATTCTTCACTACTTCAAGAACCATTCCAGCAGAAGAGGTAGCCTGCAAACATACAGAGTTGAGGAGCAGCCTGCACATCCAGTGGTACGTCACTTTCCAAAAACACAGGCTTGTGATACAGAGAAGTTGAAGGGTTTTCTTCCTGTAAAATTTTTAAAACTATGTATTATGTGCTGACATTTTAATGAGATTTGGCTGCCTTCTGGCAGCTGTCCTGACAAAACTCAAATTATGAGTCTAGTAAGATTGGAGTTCAGTTGTAAAGCTTCCATGTTCCAACTTTGTGGTTTTGGTTTAACATTAGCTTAATACCCAGACAGAGCCTGCAGAAAGAAGTAGTCTTCCCATGAAGCTGTGAGTTTTGTTTTTCAAATTATTTGCTTTATAATTAAAAGCTGTACTGCCACCCTTACATTATGTTTTCATGGTTATGCTGCAACCTTACAGTGAGCTCATAGCCATAAATACAAGGCTGGATCAGCCATGCCTAAACCAGGTATATAAATGAATCCTCTTAGATGAGGAGCTTGAGTCTGGGGTGGGGTAATTTCTGTCACTTCATCCTATTCAGTAAAGGTTTAAATACTGCTTTTCTAATTTATGCAGAATGACCCTTCTGGATTATAGTTCTCTTGTTTTAAGTTGACAAAAGAAAATCTTTTCATAGTCACTTTCATAGTTTTCTTAACTGTTTTTCTTCTGATATTACTAATATTTAGTTACTGCCTACTTCATCTGGATTACCCCCAGGCTGGGAAGAACGACAAGATGAAAAAGGGAGATCATATTATATAGATCACAATTCTAGAACTACTACCTGGATAAAGCCAGTTGTACAGGTACTGTCTGTTTACTAGCTATTAATGGTTTTATTCATTTAACCTTTTAAACATCTCACATAATAAAAGCAAAGTTTAGAGATCCTTTTGAAGTAGAACATGTGAAAGGCATGAACTGGTAAAGCATTACATAAAACCTCAGAGAGACTGCAATGAGAGTTAGGAACAGTGATATTTATGGCAACTCACTCCACTGTTAATGTACCAAGAAAGCCTTCTGGAGAGTGATAGCTGATGGAGAAGCCTGAAAGACTTCTTTTAACCTCGGTAACATAACCAGTGATTGTTAGTCAATGTTGTTGATATTAGGCAAAAAACACTGCTCTATGGGGCTTTGATTTATTTTATTTAAATTATTTTTGTTTCTCATTTACTGTAGATTGCTATGGAACCAAGTCAGTTGTCAGCTGCACAAAGTATTTCTGTAGGAAGACAACCACAAGCAACATCAAGTGATCCATCACAACAGCCTTCTCAGCAGCAGCCTGAAATGGAGCAAGGATTTCTTCCTAAAGGCTGGGAAGTCCGACACGCACCCAATGGGAGACCATTCTTTATTGACCACAATACCAAAACTACAACATGGGTAATGGAAAACTGCTCCCGTGGACTGAAATTTCAGTTCCTCTCAAGACAAAGCTTTCAGCAAGTTTCTGTAGATTTCTTTAGTGACAAGATAGCTGTGTCATGGCTGTTAAGAAGCGTATGTAATAAAAATGCGAAGTCATTTAAAGTAACTATCTTGAGTAGAACATTATGAATCTTATAAACTATACTGGCATTTGAAAGTTTAGGTTGGAAGGAGGAAAATACTGTGATACATAGCAATCTGTTTCACAGATGCAAAGCATCTCCTAAATGACACTTCTGTCATAACTGTAAAACTGTGATAAAATATATGTGCCGTTTACAGAAATCAGTTTTGTAAACTTACCTTCAACAGGAAATCCATTACCTTGAATCCATCACATGGTACAGAGCACAAGACGTATTTCTGTGAATTGGTAAGAAGCAGGCGAGGTGTAGCCATGATATGGATGAGGGAGTTGTACAGCTGTAATTCCACTGAGTGGCACTGCACACCGTTAGGCAGTGCTAATAGACGGACGTAAGCATTTAAAGAGTAGGTCAGTACTACTGTCAGGTGAAAGAGAAGAGAAATGCATTAAATTGATTTAAAATGAATATTCACTTCTCCAGGATTATGGAAGGATCTCATTAAACACAAACACCTTCCCCTTACCCTCCTCCCTAAAAAAAAAAAAAAACCCCAACCACCAAAGACAGCAAGCATAAGGTGAGCCAACAACCACATGGAAAGATTAATTCAACTCGCTTACAATAAAACTGAGTAGAATGAGGGATTTTTTTGTATCTATACATGAAATAAAGTTGAGACATCATTAGAGAATGTAAACTACTGGAGGACTGAGAATCCCCAAGGAACTACCTGGTGACAGACTATGCAACAATTACATATTTGGTATTAGGCACATTCTTTACACAATCATTAATAAAGAGGAAAAAAATAAGAGCAAAGCAAAACAACCAAAGGATTTTAACATGCTGCTTGTTTTATTTTCAAAGGAAGATCCAAGACTGAAAAATTCTGCTCATCCGAGGCGAAAGACTTCCCTAGATCCAGTAGACCTGGGGTCATTACCAGTAAGTCAAATGTTTTATACTTGTTTTGCAGACACAATTTAAATATTTAAATTAGCACTATCAAAACTTGCACATGAGAAAACAAAAACTACTCTATCTTGAATTCCAGTGCTGAGAGTAGATGGAGCAGGGGACTGCCCCCAACTGCAGCTCATTTTGAGTTCTATGCAAACTACATGGTTAGAAATTTATAATAAGTGTCTCCTTCTTACAGCCAGGGTGGGAAGAGAGAACTCACACAGATGGAAGAATATTCTTCATAAACCACAGTGCGTACAATGTTGTATTCTGCCCCAACTCATCATTTTATTTCTGAACATTGTATAAATTAATGGAACTCATTAAGAAATGTCTTGCAGATACAAAGAAAACACAATGGGAGGATCCTCGACTGCAGAATGTGGCAATAACTGGACCAGTAAGCTTTTCTTAATTAGCTTTACAGATTTTTCAAGAATATTGTTAAGAGTAAACTCCTGACATCTATCAGATACTCAGTCTAGAAAGTGAAATTTCAGTGTGCTTGAACAAGGCATTTGTGTTTCTTCTTAAAGATTCTTTAGAAAGCTTTCTGTGGAAATGGTCTTTAAATGCCAGGAAGAAAAGTCAGTTCCCATAGTAGTAAGAAACTTTCCTTATAGACTGGGAAGAGGGGACATTTGAAGTGGGTAAGAAACTTGACCTGTTTTATCTACAGTGTCCAAAATAAAATGAACTCGATTCATGAAGTGAACTTGGGGGAAAAAAAAATGAAGGGTGGGGGGAAAGGCTTTAAAAGGAATGAAACTCTTTTCCAACTGAAAAATAATTATCTAGCCTTGATACTTAATCTGAAGTGCAAAATTACCAGGACTGATTGCAAAGATGGTACACATTTTAATTATAGATGGGTTTTAGTGTTCAGCTGATATCTGTGTTTATTAATAGCCCACATATGTAAACAACCTTCTCTGTCCATGGAAAATCGAGGTGTTTGTAGCCAGGTCTCTCATGATACAGCAAGGAAAGACTATGTGTTATGTAAGTCAGCAATGGCATTTTGGTCTCTTTGATCTGGGCCAGTCAGTGATCGTAGTCAGTGACTGGCTGATCACATCAGCTAATGGTGAAGTACAGGATAAATTCTGTGGAACTGATTAGAACAAATGATCTGAACAAATAAGTACTTTTAATTACAGATGTTTTGAACTGCCCATATATTTATAAATTAGTCCCCCGCGGTACTTAGTAAAACATGTATTTTTGTCTTCTCAGAACTTCAATGAGTTGTCTGTGTTTCACAAATACAGACTAGTTTATATTACATTACTTGCTAAGAGTATCTCAAGCACTTCTTTTTTCTTTTCAAAGGCTGTGCCTTATTCGAGGGACTATAAGCGGAAATATGAGTTCTTCAGAAAAAAATTGAAGAAACAGGTTAGTAATCAATAGGAATTGGGCAGAAGGTTAAGTAACTTATACCCCTAAACAAAGGAAAGCTTAGGTTACAGTGAAAGGAAATTGAACCCTGTAACCTACTTCGGAAGGTAAATTGATTGTCTGACCGCAAATACATTTGTGAAGCAGCAACTTTGTAACAATTAGCAATTAACAATTACCTAACAGTAGGGTTTGTAACTTTATGTAGTGATTACAATGCAAGCAATCTAATTGAAAAAGCAGAAATTCTAAAAGGTTAGAAAAGTTGTGAACCTGACAGTAGTTTGGGAATCACTGATTTGTCATGTAATAGTTTTTGGAACTCAGAATATGGAAATAGAAGTTCTCAGAATGCATTTTAGACTGTTCAGATAGAAATCTGTACTGTCGTCTTGATCAGGCTAGATGACTGTAATACATTGGTATAGCCTTAAAATCTTAAGATTGTGAATCCCATTTGCAAATTCCAGTTTGAAATGACAGTGGCACAGATGTTTATCCGCATATCCAGATAACAATGGCTCTTTGCACAATTGCAATCAAATTTGGTGTTCTTGGGAGATAGATATATAATAATAGCATTTGAGTTTAGACTTAGGTTTCATCTTTTACTTACTGAGTTTGTCTCTAGCCTTTTGAAAACCTATCCATTTTGAGCTGACGTGTAAATTGCAGACAACTTTATATATATATATATGTATATATGTATATACGTATATATACACTTTTTTGTATTCTTAGTCAAACAAGCTTGGCATTCATTCAAATGTTATTATCCTATCCTCAGCCACACAATATATAATTGTAGTATTTGAGAATAAAATACACATGTAGATTTTAAAGCATACATTACTATTACCTTTTAAGTACGCACAAATATCTAAATGACAGTTATGGTAATGGATTGATTTATATTGAGAAATAAACTGGTGAAAACAAGTGCAGTCTAGAAAATAACTCTGTTCTCATATGGCGATTTAATGATTCCCCAAAGTTTTATTCCTGGTTTATTAGGGACTTACTCTGAGAGCTCAGCAGCAAATATGAGGACTTTTTTTTTTTTTTTAATACTTTCCTATATGACAGTAAATATAAACCTTGTAATTTGTTCCCGTGATTTCAAATTTTAAGTGGACTGATTTTTATTTTACTATTCTAGGAATACTTGTTTGTCATCTATGTCTTAAGAGAAATGGACACCTAGTTAGTTGTAGTTAAACTATTGAAATAGAAGATTAAATAAGTCAGGTAAAATTGTTCAAAAATAATTTTATTTATAAACTCTGAGCTTTTTTATAGTTGAACTTGTAGTA
Organism: Nycticryphes semicollaris; assembly: GCA_013400055.1. Taxonomy (NCBI): domain Eukaryota; kingdom Metazoa; phylum Chordata; class Aves; order Charadriiformes; family Rostratulidae; genus Nycticryphes; species Nycticryphes semicollaris. The sequence goes on along the minus strand of VXBJ01001919.1, from coordinate 375,042 downwards.
TGATGAATTTTCAGTGTTAAAAAGCATTCCATGCCTTGCTGTGTGCAGAACAAATAAGCATATACTGTTACTGGTAAGAATTTATTTTAACCCTATTTTCTTGGCATGAAATAGAATTTAGTATCTGAAACTGTCCATGCTTGTGAAACCATATAATCATATGTCAACAGAGCCTTTTGTCAGTCATATTCTGTTATGTTTCCAAATTATTTAAGAAAAGGATTCGTGTGCATTCCTTTTTTACTGAATTTGCATACTCTGCAAGACTAAAATGTTGGGCTCTGTTCTGTTGTTCTATTTCTTTTTTTTTTTTTTTTAGAGTGATATTCCAAATAGATTTGAAATGAAAATTCATCGCACAACAATACTTGAAGATTCTTACAGAAGAATTATAGCTGTAAAGAGAGCAGATTTCCTTAAAGCAAGACTTTGGATTGAATTTGATGGTGAAAAAGGTTTAGACTATGGAGGAGTGGCCAGGGAATGGTTCTTCCTTCTCTCTAAAGAAATGTTTAATCCTTATTATGGATTGTTCGAATATTCAGCTACGTAAGTAATACAGGTCTGGAAAACACAAAAACTAGGGAAACCAGATCAATTTTATTTCTCATACCTACTTTAAAAATAGGAATACTTCTAAGCCATATAGGAGGGTTTAATTGTTAATAACTGCAATATTCTGCACCTGTTCTTTGTTTGACAGAACAATGTGGAGACAGTGCCTGTGTCTTTTTTTCAGTAGTCTAACATAAGCCATGACATCTTTGCATAGACAAGCATATACTTGGAACCATCTACTACTTACAGACGAGGCAGTATTTAACAAATAATGTGGACAATGTTATTCTGACTACTTTAATAGAGTTAGTGCTCTCTTTGGCATATCTCTAACTTACCAAGATTAGTTCATGGTGTTAAAAAAATGTTATTTCTGCTATGCTAATAGAATTTTCTATTGAGTGTTGTTTAATATTAATGATTTGTTAATCCAAATATGATTATTTTTATAACTTCACTAACATAATACCCAATTTAACCTGTGATATCAAATGTGGAACTGTTCCAATAGTACAATATTTTGTTTTTCTTTCTCTTCCCTGCTCTCTCCCTCAACTTCAGAGATAACTATACTCTGCAGATCAATCCAAACTCCGGACTTTGCAATGAAGATCATCTCTCTTATTTCAAGTTTATAGGTCGTGTAGCTGGAATGGCTGTTTACCACGGCAAACTTCTGGATGGTTAGTATTTATTTTGTATAATACAATATTTATATTAATACTGTGCATATTTTGAATTTTAAGCTACATACTCTTCAATTTATTTGTTCTTCTTTAAAGCCTTTTTTATTCGTCCTTTTTACAAGATGATGCTCCAAAAACCAATAACGCTTCATGATATGGAGTCTGTGGTATGTAATTTCTTTTATCGTGTATGTTAGGATTTCGTGGGGGTTTCTTTTAACATATATTTTTAATGACATTGTGAAGGTTTAAGTGCATGATTCAAAGAAATTTTAGGCTACATCTTTCATAAGTCTGTAAGTTCTACAGGAATTTAAACTTCCAGTGAAAATCAGACACCCAGACTCTGGTTTAAGTCAGTTAAGGTGTATTGAAAACTTGACTCTAAACTTTGTGATGTTTTCTTAAAATGGTTTTAAACACCTAGGATTTCTAAAATTGAATATAAACATGGATCCCTGTCTCTACCTGTTTAAGTTTGTGTATTTGATTATTAAAAACAAATGTACAGAGACTGAAAATATTAATGAATGATACAATGTAGTATTTTTTCAGTAGAGAACAGTTCTTAAAATTTTCTTGTTTGTTCGTTTCTCTGAAAATGGTTCTTATGTAGGATAGTTATTAGCAGAGTGATTTTTATTCGATCTCTACAATCTATTACTGATCTTGCTGTCCTGTAAGGATACAGAATATAATTCCTACCTGTTTCTGAGTTTATAGATGTGTCCCAACTTTTTTTTTATTTTATTTTTTAACTTTTTTTTCAGTATTAAAGAATCACAAAATGGTTTGGGTTCAAAGGGACCTTAAAGGTCATCACGATGGGCAGGCACACCTTCCACCAGACCAGCCTGCTCAAAGCCCCATCCAGCCTGGCTGCAGCTTTNAGAGGGGCAAAATCCCCTCCCTCAACCTGCTGGCCACACTTCTTTTGATGCAGCCCAGGATGTTGTTGGCTTCATTTTGATTTTTATTTACTAAGGCTTTTTGTAGTAATGCCCAAATATAAAGGGAAGATAAATACAGGATGAGAGACAGAGTCCAAAATATGTCGCTTCAGATAATGCTGTGACATCTTATCACCATTTTGCTATGTGTGAGATTTTTAGTCCTGAGATTGCTGAGTCTTCAGGTTTCATACATCTTTAAAGGTCTTTATAGCTTTGTGCAGTTTGTACATTTGCAGAGTCTCTGTACCCAATATGGGACTATCTTAGGTGTCAGCATTGACTGGGCTGTAATGGACCCTCTTGTAGCTTCAAAGGTAGCTACTCTATTTTGTATTTACTATTTTGTAATTCTCTGTCTTAGGATAGTGAATATTATAATTCTCTGAGATGGATTCTTGAAAATGATCCAACAGACCTGGACCTCAGATTTATAGTTGATGAAGAACTTTTTGGTCAGGTTAGTATGTTTATGTAAAGTAGAATACACAAAACATGAAAGAAAACATCTGATCTGTGAAATTAGCTGATTTTTTTCTGTATGGTATTAAGGAAACCCCTTCTTTTACAGTCACGTTGGTTTGTTCACTCAGCTGCTTCTTTTAGCTGGCAAATGTTCATGCAGTGCTCTTTTAGCCTGGTTGTGATGTGATAAAGGACTTGGAAATAAGCAGAGCTTTATGAAATAGCTCATGCATTTTTTCTTAAAGCATACTTGCATTGAAATGTAGCAGTTGCTGTGACACTAACTGAGACTAAGATCCATAGTCCCATTCCTTAATCTGGAGTAGACATTGGATTTATGTGATTGGATGGAAAGGATGAACTCTTTGAAATCTGTGGAATCATAAATTTCACTGGGAGATAATAATAGGTAGAAAGCTATCCAAGATAAGTTATATAGAAATATCACAGGTCTTGAATAAAAATTCCAAATTACGGGTGCCAAAGACATCTAAGTAGGATAATTGCCTTTGTGGTCTTGAGTAACTAAAGTGATCCTAAGTAGGAGTGTGAAAATGTACATCTGTAATGAACTGAAAATCAGGTATTTGTCTGCTGAGCTTCTAGTAGTACAAATGGTTGTGTAACAAATATGCATATTGATTCTCTTTTTTACTGAGACCATTGCTGAAATTGTTCTGGAAGTGGTTTTCCTTGAGATTTGGAAAAAAGGCTGAGTCTTTTGAATATGCAGTTAGCGAAGTCCACATTACAGAGAACTTATGTGCAAACCTGGGCAATTTATTGTAGCGACTCTGAAAAAATGGACCCCATTGCAGTCTGGCATCCCTGAATAATTTATGGGGTTTTTTTAAATCAACCAAATTCTGTTTATTCAGGTGACCTGAGAAACTGATTCTATTTCTCATAGTTTTCAAATTCTGCAGCCTTCAAGAGTTAACAAAATAACCTATTATTACCATGTGAATTCTGTTACATATATATGTCATCTAAGACCTTCTCTGTGTATTGCACTTAGACCCATCAACATGAACTGAAAAGTGGTGGATCAGAAATAGTTGTCACCAACAAGAACAAGAGAGACTATATTCAGTAAGTGGTGGTCACTATGTGCAATGTATCACAGCATTGCCCCTCTAGTAATAGTGGCTGTGTGTTAGATTAGCAAAAGGAGGAGGGTGCTTTGTATATAAATTGCTTTTATTTCAATTGCTGTTCTTTTGGATTTTTACAGTCTTGTAATCCAGTGGAGATTTGTGAGCAGAGTACAGAAACAAATGGCAGCCTTTAAAGAGGTATGGTTTTAATAACGAAAGAAAGTCTTCTAAGAGTTTGCTGTGTCTAATCTTAAGACAAGCTTTGTTTGGACATCCTGAAGACCCACATATAGTGGTGTTACAGGTATAAAAAAGGCAGTAATAACTGTTTGTAGTGTCAGCTTTGAATTATTTCGGATTTTTTGGTCTGTTTCTACTGAGGTTTAATTCATATTGAAAATCTTTCTTATTTCTCAATCCTGGTTGACAGCTTTAGCTGTCAGTAGTGCAAACTATTTAATGAACTCTGCAGAAATTAAAATTAAATCAGACTAATAGAATTAAACTAGCTAGTTTATCCTTATTTGTGTAAAAGATATTACATATGTGATATTCAGACTTACATATTCATCATTCAATGTAGCACAATAAAGATGTGAGATAAGTTAGAATTAAAGTACTACAGCCAAACTGGGGGCTGCTGGTATTCAAACTTCTGTATTTGGTGTATTGCTTTGGCTCTGTTTACTAAAGCATATAAATATGATTCTCATTGAACAAAAATACTTAAATAATGCTGACTTGATTTTAAAAAACTTCCTTCATTTATTTAGGGCTTTTTTGAACTAATACCACAGGATCTCATTAAAATTTTTGATGAAAATGAGCTAGAGGTAAGTAAATTGTGGAAAAGAAAACAAATTATGTTGAAATTTAATTTTACTGACTTAAACTTCAGTGGTCTTTTTTTTTTTTTTTTTTATCTGTATAGTTATTAATGTGTGGACTGGGAGATGTGGATGTAGCTGATTGGAAACTACATACAAAATACAAAAATGGCTACAACATAAACCATCAAGTAATACAGTGGTTCTGGAAGGTATTGTGAAATTCTACTTCTTTACCTAAAACCTGTTCAAAAGCTGCTGCCTTTCAGCTATGCTTGTTTATCGTGCAATTCATCAATAGGTAAATATTTGACCATTAAGACTCCAGGGAAAGATAGTAAGAAAAGTAAAGATGAGATGTGTGGTCACAGTGTACATGCAGTACTGATACTTGCTTTTACAAAAAAAGCCCACATCTGACTGGGGTTAAAAACATCTCTATGTAGGTTTTTCTGGCATGGTTACACTAAAGAGGTGTTAAACTCTTCTGTTTAATAAATTACAGGAATTTGGCTGCTAGTACATAACATCAGGAAACTTCAAAGAAAGTAGGGGCCAAATCTTCAAGGGAAGTATTTTAACAGCCTGCTAAGCCAGTAACCGTACTCTCGTTACAGTGCCATTAAAAAATTGTTGACTTCGTAGCTTTTAGCAATGGGCAGAGAAGTAGACTGTGGGTCACTAAAAAAAAATGCATATATACACAAGGGGTAATGACTTGGAGATTGAAATTGTTGCGCAACTCTGCTATCTTAAAAACTTAATTTAAAAATAAATCTTTAATTGTAATCATTATCATACATAGGCAGTCCTAATGATGGACTCTGAAAAGAGAATAAGATTACTTCAGTTTGTTACTGGAACATCACGCGTACCTATGAATGGGTTTGCTGAGCTGTATGGTGAGTACTTATGATAATGTTCATAATTAAGAACGATACCAAAATTGTTGTGATATTTGACTTCAAACACAGGCAAGTTATTTTTAAAATTTTGTTTTAAAAATGAGTGTATACTGGCAGTTATAAGAAGCTAAGTTAGAGAAGAGTCACATGTTTCCTATGTTCTATAAATACATGACTTGAATTCTGGTTTTGGAAGTGTTTAGATGTATAAGACTTCTCAAATGAATGTGGATGTTAGAATTCTAAAGCACTGCAAAAATCCCTATTTAACACGTGGTTGAGCTTGAAGAAATTTCTCAGTTATCCAAGATCTGGTTACAAAGACATGCTGGCTTCTTATAAGTTCCCCTACTGCTTTCATCTGCTCACAAGCCAGAGATGTACAGATATGATTGTTTGTAAGGGTATACTCTAAAGAGGATGGCTGAAATGATACAAGTTAAACATAATGCCGAAAGGAAAGTAGTGAACCTACAGTGTAGAGACTGAAACGAGCAGACTTTAATACCAGAGCGTGAAAACCCACTGTGGAAAGACTGCGGGCAAGCAGATAGAGCAGCCCACAAAGGGTGGGGGTGTTTTGCTTATGGGAAGTCTGTTTTTAGCTGCCGTCAGCTACTATGTTTTCTGCTAGATGACTTTATGAAAGCTAAAACTGCTTCAGATCCTATGCAAGTGACTGAATAGCCTAACTTGCCTATTTGAATAAACATTTCTTTCTTTGTAAACAAGACAGTAATTTATTTAGAAAACACTAGAATTGTGAACAAACACCACCCACCATGTGTCCCCAATTCTCCCTCTCTTGATTTTGGTTGTAAATAATCGGTTTATTTTTTCCGTTGCATCAGTGACTGAGTTGTGAGTTCCAATGGGAAGGACAGAGCCCTCGGCAGACTTGAGCTGTGTCTGCTGTTGCCCCTGAACCTTGCTACTGTTGGAGTTACAGCACATGCTCGTGGCAGTGGAACCTGAACGGAATTTTGCTTCCTATGGATTTTTGTTTATTTTTCTAAAAAAAGTACCAGAGATAAAAACTAAGCAATGATATAGGGGAGGAAGCTGTTGAAGTTCTTCTTTGCTACCCCAGGATTGGGATATCTGTGGGCAGTCTTCTGGCCAAGTCCCATTTTCTGTAGTTTTGTTTACTCATTAATAGGAACTTCAATTAGCAGTTGTTTTGCACAGTGCTCTGTTTCTTTCACTTACAGTTACTTGCGTTTTCTGTGGCCAGCACGCCATCCTCGCTAAACCCTAGTAATGATCACAGTCGCACTTCCAGTACCTGCTTGTATTTGATGGAGCCGTAGGTGGTTCTTCAGTGCTTTGGGTTGGTACGTGGCTCTTTGCTGCTGCCGGTCTGCCCCTGCGGTTGTTCCTTTCCCACCTCCGGGCTGCAGTCCTAGAGCTGGCTTTCTAGCCGGGGATCTCCCTCTTGTGGCCCAGAGTGGCATTTCTGCTCGTAAAAAGGGCATGCTTGATGTCAGGGAGCAAATCCACCCAAGTTTGAGAACTACAACACTTGAACAGATGTGGCTTGCTTGTATTTCTTGTCTTTCCCTCACCCTGCCACGTCAGCCTCTGTTTAATTAGCTGAATAGCTAAAATGAATTTGCTCTTACCTAGCTATTAACAGGGAGTTTTATCTTCTTGGCACATGGTAGAACACGCTGTCAGTCATTGAACTGCTGCTCCGCTTCACCCTTATTCCAGGCATTCTTACTTATTACCTTTTCTAACCAGCGTTCTGTGTTGAAGAAACATGTAGCCCAAAGAAGAAAGTAAAGAAGAGGAGCTGGAAGTGTTTCTGCAACTACTGACATATGTCTCACTGATAATATGTTAGAACTAATTGCTCACTATCTGCTCTCATCCGTTAAGTTCATTCACTTCACTTGTTGCAAGTGTAGTTTCTGTGCATTGATTGGTATTTTCTACCTTTTTGTGTATGTTAGTTGTTGTGAAAGGGTTTTCTCCTTCTCTGTTTTTACTTTAATCTTTGGAATGAATTGTCTTGGGTATTTTTTTGGTTGGGTTTTTTCCCTGTATATGTTGGCTAACATCTTTTTCCAAATCCACTTTCACAATATGCATTTACGTATTAACATAATATAATTTCACTTTATTATGAATATGTATACATTTATTCTTTTCATGTCTCCATAAAACCAGAAATTAATTCTTTATGAATTGAAAACTATAAATTATAAAGTTAAAAAATGAACAACCAAATATTTTGGAAGAGCATAAAAAAGGGAAAGTGTCTGTCTGCATTATAAAACGAAATCCATGTCTTAGGTCTAGAGGTACTCTGTGTAGAACTTATACTTCAGCTGTGTTCATAGGTCAGCCTGTTCTAACTACTGCTGTGCAACTTTAAACTGAAGCAGGTTTCACGTCTTCCAGTTGAGAAGCAGGAGGATACTCATTCTTGGGTAGCCATCTACCTTGGAACACAGTTTTGTACCTATTGATGGTGGTCTTGTAGAATAATTGGAGGATACCCATCATCAGAGATAGTCTCCTGTTCTCTGAACCAATAGGGGTGTTTTGCTGGTTGGTTTTTTGTGACATGGTCTTGTCCAGACATACACAAATGCTTGCAACAGCTTAAGGAAATGATTATGAAATGCCCTATGCCATCCACTTGGTGAGAGTTGAGTAGTCCAAGAAACTTTCAGTTACAACACGCTGCAAGAGAGTTGCTGAAGCCGCAGGCGTAGCTGGAACTGCACCTGCCAAAACAGTTGTCTCAGGTGCATATGTACATCCCTGGAGTGCACATTTGGTCACTGTGTTTCAAAAAGTTCTTGGTTCCCCTTCTCTGTTGCATACATAAAAGTGGGAATAGAATCCTTTCTGCCAGCTTCTGTAACTTGGTGTATTGTAATAAACATGTCTAAATTTTACATGCAAAATTTACACAGTACAAAACTGTTTTCCGCATAAATTTTTCTACCAACTACTATGCATATGCATTTAGATATTAGACTTCTGAGCTTAAGATATAAAACTCTTGAAATTAAGACACAGCAAGAGATAATTTAAGAATACAAGTGAAATGGTATTATTGAGTATAGACTGTATTTGATTCATATAAATAGGTCCTACTAATGTCAGAATTGGATTACAAAACTCCAAAGTATTTCATAACTTGAATTTCTGATTATAAAAGAACCTAATAATGGGGTGAATATTGATGTATTCTTCTCTGCAGGTTCAAATGGACCACAGTTGTTTACAGTTGAACAGTGGGGTACCCCTGAAAAACTGCCAAGAGCTCATACCTGGTATGTATTAAATTTAAAGTAAATTATGACCTTTAGTAAGAGTGATAAAATACTTAAGAGTTTTCATCTGTTTTTCAGCTTTAATCGCTTGGATTTGCCTCCATATGACTCGTTTGAAGATTTATGGGATAAACTTCTTCTAGCGATTGAAAATACTCAGGGTTTTGACGGGGTTGATTAAGACACAGTCATAAATTGTATTGGTCCAGTGCTGCAATTTCATTTTAAGGGTTTACAACCAAATCTGAATTTTCCAGGGACTACCATTGTATTTAGTTACATGGCTATTGAACCTTCATACTATAACTTGTAAAGTTCAGTATTAAAAAAATCACTAATTTTTAAAAATGTATTTTTTTGGCATTTCCATTGCCATAACTACAGTATACACATTGGATGGGCCAGTGCCAAGTGAGTAAAAAAAACTAAAATGTTTTTAAGCAGTTACTTCTACAGTATTTGACAGACTGTCCTGCAGTAAACTACTGAAGTAAACTTCAGTGAGGAAATCTTTGCTGAGGGTGTAAATTTCAGTTGCTGCGTTAAGAGGAACAACTGAAATAGTTAAATAATTTTTAAAATAAATTAAAATTAAAAAAGGAAAAAAACTCAAAACAGAACACAAAAAAACCCCAACCAGAAACTCACCAAACTTCATGCAATGCTGTATCATAATCCCTGCTGCTTCAGGCTGTTTGCTACAGATCTACCCAAAGCACCATATAATTCAGCATATTAGGTAAAATATTGGAAAGCATTTGTTTGCATTATCAGCCATGAGTTTGCAGAACAGTGACTTGCTGACACATTTGATTTGTTAGATTTCTGTTTCTAACTTGCTTTAGTTAAAACAGTGTAACAAAGCCAGGATTTTTATACAAAACAAACAGCAGAATCCTGAATTGCAGTGAGAAATTATATCCATTTTTTGTCTGAATTTGTATACTCTTATTGGTTTGTTGAGTGTTCATCACTTTTTTGGATAAATTTGTAGTTCAAGTATGGATAATTTTTTCAATGCAGCCTTTTGCAACAAATTAATCTTAAAGTGAAATTTGTATGGATATCAAGCAGTATTAGTTACTGGTAGTTAGAGGCCTTTATTACCCATTCTTGCAGTATTGCACTACATAACAATAAAGAACATGTTTACAGGGTTTTCTGGGCCAAATTCAGCAGTCTGATACATGCAAACTTCTCTGAACTGTGTGGAGATGATGCACCTGTCACCAGATGCAGAATTTGGTTCTGTGAGATGTTTACAGGTTATGCTAGTTTCTATAGCTGCATTTTTATATTTTTTTTTCTCCACTGTTAGTCTAGAAACCAAATTTGTTAAGACAGTATAACCAAAGTCATAAACAACAATGTGCAATTTATTGTAGATCAACTTGTCATATAAATATGAGTTTGATTTCTTTTGTAAATGTGGGTATTTTTTGTATTAACGTTAACAGGTTTTTTTGAGCAAGTGCTGGTTAAAATGGTTAGCAAAGTTGGTTCTAAAAGAAAAAACTTTCTATACCTGCCTTGCTCTAATTTTAACACTTTATTACCAATATGATCTGAGGAAATGACAGTATCTAGCTTTGGCCAGCAAACTCCAGATTAGTCAGTCTTTATGAATATGCAAGAAGGAAGTGTAGCACATCTCTCTATAAAGATATGTAAAATATGTAACAAATGTAATGGGTCTTAAGGGATATTTAAAATCCCACTTTGTTTTATTCTTTGACTAGGTCATTAGGGCTGAGAATGTTACATGTAAATAAAGGTAACTTATACAAATTTCCAAAACCTATATGCAGTTTTGTAAAACATGAATGATATATCAGTAAATCTGTATAGATTTGAATGTAGCAGGTTTTGTTGCATAGTCTGAAGTATAAAATAAGGATTCTGAAAGCAGTAAATAAAAGTTTATTCTAATAAATTGTGACTCAGTTCTTTTAAGTGCAAATCTGTAGTCTTGAAATAGCAAAAATTCAGTAATTCTAGTACTCTTGAGGTAGACCAGGGCGGCAGTTCCACCACAATATGCTGCAACTTTTGGCTAGGTGTTGGGGTGCAGCAGTACTGTTTCCTAGTGATCTGCTGCCAATAAATACACGCAGTCTTTGAAAAAATAATACCATGTTTTTAAAAAGCTCTAGGTCGCTGTGAACCTTCAACTGTATAGCCAGCCTAGAAACACTTCCCAGGGCAGCCAGGCAAAGGTGGAGCCCCGTGGAAATGCCAGCTGACTGCTGCTGGGAGAGGGTCAGACTCCTCTCTCCTGCTGGAGGAACACCTTTCTCATCTGGTGGGCAGGTACACAGCCAACAGACTTCCGTGGTGAGTGTGGCAGGGTTTCACAACAGGCTCCAGGCAGCATGGGCTTCCCAGCAGGGCTTGGTCCACAGTGCTGGCTGGTGAAGCAGCCCTGGGATGTGGGTGGAAAGCTCCTGGAGGAGGATGCTGGTGCCAGGTCTTGGGCTGCAGGGAGTAGCTGGTGTCTCTCCTGGGAGCAGTTTTGCCTGCAGGAATTCTGTTGTGGGCAGGGCACTGAGCTTCACCCCATGAAAGAGCTACAGGAGAAGTGAGCAGACTGGCAGCATGGGGGCAGATGGGCAGCGAAAGGTCCTAAGGGTCTTTGCAGAGACCTGGTAGAGGTAAAAGTCCAAGCCACGCACTGGAAATAAGAAGAGCAGCTGGAGGCCTTACTTGGGCAGGTGGTGGATCGAGATTCCCAGGATGGGTGAAACTAGAAGCTTTTGAGTTCCGGCATCGGAAGAAAGGCTGCTTTTCCACCCTCAGGTATGAATTTGCAAAAATGCTGTAGGGCTGTAATAGACAAAGAAAGGAATGGGTTGCGTTAAGGGAAAGGTTCAGAGCCAGCTAGGCCTGAGTCAAATGTTCACAATGAGAAGTGGTGGGTGATAGAGTGCAGTCTCTTCTGTGGGTTTGAAACTAGGTTTGTTGAGGAATGGTGATAACAGCTGGTGGTTAAGTGAGAGAAGAGAGGTCAATGGTGCTAAGTACTGGGGCAGGGCCATGAGAGGGAGGGAGGCAGCCCTTTCGGGGGATGCCCCAGGCTGAACGGTGCCCACCTCATGTGCCTGAACACACAGGCAGCCAGGGAAAGACCAGGAGGAGCAAGAGAGATGATGGTTCATATGGCTGGAGCCACTCCATGGAAGTGGAGATGTGGAAGAGGTGACAGGCTCATACAGAGCTGTCTGGGTTAGAGGAGACATCAGAATGGGAAACATCCTGGTGAGAACTTGTCCTTGGCCACCTTTTTGTCATGAGGAAGTGGGCAGAGTGATCTTTGAAACATCTCAAGGAATTCTGAAATTGTGAACCTGGCCTCTTAAGGGAGACTGACCTTCCTGACGTCAGTGGGAAGGGTGATGTGAGGGGATGCAACCTGGAGCAGCCAGCGACTGCTGAACAAGGGTGTGGGTTTGGCCAACCAGGGGAACCTCTCCTGGATCAGCCACCTGTCCCTTTGTACTCGTATTTTGTGCACATCGCACCTCCATACTCCCTGAAACATGCACACTTAGATTTTGAAGGGTGACTCCAAGGATGCTGCTGTGAACACTGAGCTGTCCTTGTCACCAGAAGCAGTTCCTAGCAGACCACGACGTCAGAGAGGAGAGTAGCAGCTGCTTCCCTCAGTGTGAACCACTCTCTCTCCTAGACTGTAATTTCATTGCTCTTAACACCAGATGAGGGGTGAGGCTGAAAAATTTCCCAGGTAGGTAAGAGCTAAATGTATCAAATCAGCCGAAAACTGAGTATATAGGGTTGACATTTGGTAAGAGATTTTGTGCAGGTCTTGTTAAAAAGCATCGATTTGTGAAGAAGCAACCTTTTAAGGGGAGGCTTGAGCAAGATGCCAATTCTAGAGCAGGGACTGGACCATAACAGCTTTAAAAATGCTGCATGGAAAAAAAATCATGGGTGTTTTTGGTAGTTTTCTCTGGACTGCGTTGAGCCTGGGGAGATGTAAGTGGAACAGCTGCCTACCCTCGATTATGGTGCCTGCAGGTAAACACCGATTCGAACCGGCTTTTACAGAACCTGAAAAATGCAACTGAAAACCTGTCCTTTATTTTATGTTTCTTTTTCCCTTCGAACCGCTGCTTGGCGCTTTCCCGGCGGCCGCCATGGAGGCCGCCTGGCCGCGGCGGCGCCGGAGAGGGCCGCCAGATGGCGCTGTGGGACGCGCAGGCGGCGGGTTAGGCGCTTCCCGCCCCACAACCCTCGCGCTTCGGACCCGCCGGCGGCGTGAGGGGAGCCGGGCCCTGGCCTGCGCGGGCAGCGGGATGTGATTAAGCTGCTGACAAGGTCGGGTTGGATCATCCCAGCACAGTGCAAAAACTTCCTTTTCTGAACGTTTTACAGGGGCTTAACGTTACTGACCAAGCAAAACCATTTCTGTTTCGTGTTGAGTAAGAATGGTGGTGACAACTATTTGCGTATTGATGATTACCATTCCGTAGTGAATGGTGTTTCTTAGTAAATGAATATGGTGCTGTCAAATAATTAAATTTATTTAGCCTAAAAATGGCAAAGTATCTAGATTAATCTCGGCAAAGTATAAACTGTTTGTAATTCAAATGACTGCTGTGGGAGATGCTTTTGTAGATTTTTCAATGTCAGGTTTTATTTGTGTTGACTTAAAGGGGTTTGGCCTGGAATTGTCATTCTGTAAAATTTCTCCTTTACTCCAAAGGTGGTCATGTATGTGGAAATGCTTTGCAGTCTGGTGTTACAGAAATGAGATTGCTGGTACGAACAAGAAGCATTCAACAATAACTTGGAGGTTTGGGGTGGTGTAGGCTGTGATTTTTTTTTTCTTCAAAATTCCTGTCTCAACTGGCATTGGGTTGTTTTTAGGCTGGGTGTTATTTGTATTAAATCTTTCACTTCTCAAGGTGGTACAGGTGATTCTTCAACATTCTTGTTGCATCATGAGGCAGAGCTGTGGGTTGGTATGAAGCTAAAACAATACCTTATTTAAAGTGCCACTGAGGCCTTACTTACGCTGCTTGAAGGACACATGATTTAACTATTTTTAGTTACTATAAGTCACATCTGTAGCATATTAAATTATTTTTTACTAGAGACAGAGTTGAGTACTTACACATCAAACCTGGACAAAATACAGCTGTAAGCTGCTTATTTTTCCTCTCTATCCTGTTTTCCCTCTCTTTAACTTCATTGTTTCATGCATAAATTTACTTTGCAAGCTACCTAGTGTCTTGCATTTGGTTTGTTCTGTAAATCCATAGGCACAGTTTGGTCCTATTTCACCAATCAACGGTCTCGTTACAAAAATCTGTGCGTGTCTCATTGAAATCCATAGATGCCTCTGGTGTACTGTGAAACATGCCCTGGATCAGCACAGATTTCCCTTTTTTCTTGTGTACTTTATTCAGTGCAACTTCAGTCTTAGCAAATGCATGACACTTAACGGTTCCCTAGAGTGGGAATTACATAATCACAATGTTAACATGCTAAAACACATGTGAAGTAATTAAAAACGAATGTGTGTAATTTGAAATACTTTTTTTGATGTTACTAATTTTTTGTGTGATCAAAAAGAATGTCAACCATTAGGAGACCAGGCTTTTCTGCCTGTCGTTCTTCTTGCTGTCTACTTGTGTTTTCCTTTCCATTTCTTGTTAATTAGTTTGCTGTGGTGGTTGAGTTCTTCACATAGTCTTATCAAATTATTTTCTTCGTATGATCTTCTGCTTTTTTAGGGCAGTTTGTTTATTTTTTTATCTTCCCTTTTTAATGAACAAATTCTCTAAGTGAATCAATGCACAGCTCTTATGATGTGAATGGAGAGGAGCTGCAGTTAGACACTTATTTACCTGCTGTTACACCGGTGCCACCACCAAGAATCCGTACCTTTTGTGTGCTGTAGAATCACCTTATTGAAATGTCTATATGTTTAAAGGGCAACCAACACCTACTGTCTTCTATTGCTATAAAAGGAATTAAGCATTTAACAGCTGCTGTATTGCTCTGTGGCATCACAAAATCAGTAGGAGACTCAAGCACAAGCTTTGGTACTCTTAGAGTAAATAATTTTTCTTTGAAGTGGAGGTTTAATTGCTTTTTCTATGTGGAACATATATCATTAGCACGCTAATCAGAATACAAATGGCTCACAAAGGGGATAATGAGGGAGAACTTCCATGTAATGCTTGGTTTACATCCACGTGACTGTAGAAAAATGTTTTGTTTTTCTGAGCTGTCCTTAATTTGAGGTTTCTTGCTTAATGAGACTTCAAACAAATTCTGCATTGTAGGTTTCAGGTTTTCATCCCAGAGCGAGGCTTGGGATTTCAGAGAGGGGGAGGCAAATCAGCTTGGAAAACCTGAACAGACATTAAGTGAGCGAGCATGCCTCTTGAGGAAAGACAGATAAGGCAGCTTTCCTAAATGTGACAGGATGTAAAACTTTCTGTTGAAATACACCATGGTCTAAAAACATACATCATGATTTGTTTTTCTTAAGCCCTTTTGAATTTAATTTAATGGAAAATGTTTTCATAATTGTCTGGTAGCTTTTCTGATATTTTCTACAAGCTGATATATTTCGGACTCAGGTTTTGTTTTGAGGGCTGGAAAGTATGACCTTTCAGAGGCTGTGAACACACATGTCCTACTATGCACTGCTGCTTGGGAGTACGCAAAATGCTAAAGGTTTAAATCAAATTGCCCCGAGGACTGCTTACTGACCTTTTGAGTGCAAAGCTGTCAAAACCTTCAACTAGGCATCGGCTAGAGAAGAACACTTAAGGCAGATCAATGCAAATAGAAAACAATGTGGTTCTGACTTTTGGCAATTCCCAGTTAGTGAGAAACAGTTAGTGTGCCACAAGAGCTGCCAGATACAAACTCATACTGCTGAGGATTTGCTGTGAGCAACACATAGTAGTTGATTTTTCAGGGAAATCTTTTATAATATGCTTAAGAAATTAAAAGTTTTCATTAATTGCTAAGTCCTAATATAGTTATCTGAGCAGGATGCTTCATTGACTTCAAAGGGATTTTTGCCTACTTAAGGAATGCAGGGTCAGGCCCTTAACCAGTGATAACTTTCTTCAGTGGATTGTCATATATAACAAACTATGCCACTTTAAGAGAGGTTACCATCGCCATGACATGCCATGCCATCCGTTTTTTCCTGAAAACCTGCTTTTCTTCCTTTGCCCAGGTAACAGAGTTTCTGGGAGGTTGCTGTATAGATGAACTTATAAATTACTCTCCAGCTGAAGCTGTGGTTTCTGTGAATATATTTTCATTACTTTGAATAGCTATAACATAATTTTCTAGTTATGAGACATATAATAAATTCAGTTGTGGAAAGTATTTGGTGGAGTTGTGAGTCCCTCTGCATTCTGTGAATTGCTGCCTAGCAATTTGTTGTCCATGCTTAATAGATTTATTCCTAATTAGTTGTTCATGCCCTGTTGCTTGCTGTAATGCAGGGTTTTAAATAAATGCTTTCCTTTGTATGTACGGTTTCAGAAAGACCAAAAACTAGCAGACTGAGAAGTTGTTCATTCATACATTGGATCTCAGTCCAATAATCATAGCCATACTGTGTAAAAAGTATTACTTGTGTATATCCTGTGCTGAAGACTCACCAAATAATTGCTTCACAGGTTAGTAAAAAATAATTTTCTGTGCTTTATCAGAATGTTAAAACTGCTCTTCTCTTAGTGTAATTAAAAGTTGCCTGTCAAAACATAAGAGGTGCTGCTTCGTGCAAGGCAAAAATAATACAGTTGAGTTATTTTTTCAAAATAATTAATTTTTACTATTCTCCACACTGAGAATTCAAAGTCTGACTGTAAACAATAACAAAATCAAATTTTCACATATATAAATGTCTACAATTTTTTAAAGATAAAAAGGAGGTAAAGTTGAAATTTCTTGCACACTTACATTAACCTGAATTAGGAAAGCAAACAACATTTCAGCCATGTAGATACTTTTCTTGTATTGGAAAAGTCTAGATATTTATTGACTCTTAAGCTGCAAACAGGCTGGATCAGTTGATCTCTCACTGTAGAAAGAAATTAATCCTAATTGCGCTGTATCTAACTTAAAGGCTGAACAGCTAAATCGGTTGATCTGGGGCTGCAGCTGCCGCTGAGATGGGATGCGACAGGGAGCTGAGCTGGAGGATGAGGCTTGGGGTGTCCCACGTGGGAGGTGTTAATGGGGAGGGGGCTGCAGCTTGCTCAAGATACGTTGGAAAGGGCATTTGTCCATCTCTGCCCCTCTGGAAGCTGATAGAAGTTTTAATTCTTGGGGAAGGATTTTGACTGCTCTCTGCACATTGAATGTTTTCTTTCGTTAGGCTAAAGCATTGTGCTTTCGATGCTGCCAGAGCTTGCTGATGCTGAACTGGATGCCCATGTGGCCCCAGGTGCTCCAGATGGGATTTCCACTCAGTGACTTGCACTGGCCTGGTCCTCAACCGAGCACGTTAGGCCCACTTAATTCACTAACTTGTCATAAAACACCTCCCCCCCTTCTTTTTCTCCTAGTTACTTAGGATGAACATTCTAGCATGCACATAGTGAGTATTCCATATGTGTAGTATTTGCCCAATGCACAGTAGCCCATTTGGCTACTGTGACCTTATAGAGGTATCTGAATATTAATGACAGCAAAATATTATTTAGCAAGCATAATTCTGGGGTAACGATTAGATACTGAATAGCAGCACAGCTGAAGCCAAGTTACACTACCAGTGGCCTTAACTGCTGGTTGCTCTCTTGAAGCATTAGGGAGGCATGTCTGTGTATGCCACATATTAAACTCAACCAGGGACTTGATTCCAGGAAAAAGAAAACAACTTATTTTTCTCCCCTCAGGTTATTTCCACCAGGATCAGTTCTCTGCTTGGCCATGCAAGCTCTTATGCCAGCCAAATGTAGGTGCTGCAAGTTGCAAAGCGCTGAATGGCATCGTAGAATCGTAGAATGGTTTGAGTTGGAAGGGACCTTAAAAATCATCAAGCTCTAACTGCCCTGCCATGGGCAGGGACACCCCCCACTAGAGCAGGTTGCTCAAAGCCCCATCCAGCCTGGCCTTGAACACTTCCAGAGATGGGGCATCCACAGCTTCTCTGGGCAATATGTGCCAGTGTCTCACCACCGTCGTAGTAAAGAATTTCTTCCTAATATCTATACTAAATCTTCCCTCTTCTGGTTTAAAACTGTTACCCCTCATCTTGATAAAGAATTCCCTCCATCCTACACTCCCTGATAAAGAATTCTTCTCCATCTTTTCTGTAGGCCTTCTTTAGATACTGAAAGACTGCTGTAAGGTCTCCCCTGGAGGTTTTTCTTCTTTTCCCTAGGCATCAAACCAAGGGAGTGTGCCTGTGGATGTGCCTTCTGTCAGAGCCTCGGATCTCTTCCCGCTGCCCTGCTGTGCCTGGGCAGTGGCTGGATAGAGACCTGAGCCAGGTTCATAATGATGTGGGGGAAAGAGGAATTTGGGTACGTTGTTCCATTTTTCCTCTGTCCCAGGGCACTGTGATGCAGCCATGCCTTCTGCCTTCAGCTCCTACCCAGCACTGGGCAGACAGTTCTTCCAGAGACTCTGAAAAATGCCAAATCCCTGTGGGCTCCCAAATTACTCCCCCAGCCCAGCTGAGATGAAATCCCAGTGACTGCAGCTGATGGAGGAGACAGTAATTTCAGCATCAAAAGAAATCATCCCTGTGTTGCCCGGCTTTTGGCTCCCCACAGCTCACACCCCACACGACCCCCCCTTGGCTTGCTCCTTGCCACCAGGGTGTTGCCTTTAGCGGTTCAGCCCGAATTCTTGGTAAAGCTGTTCTGGTGTAAGTCACAGCTTCACATGCCCCTTCAAACATCTCGGTATTCATCCCCAAAGCCGTGTTGTGTGTGAGGGGCATTTGCAGGACAAGCCTGTATGTATGTGAGGGGGAGGAGGTGCTGGGAACATGCCTTGAAGGCTTCAAATCTGTTTATCTTCACACTCCTGAGAGGCGATCGCTCTCCCATGACAGGGCTGCACGCTGGAGGGAGCTGCACTGGCAGTAAGGAGATAAACCTATGGGGCACAGGCTGCTTTGGCCAAGTGGCCTCTCCCTGACCAGCAATTCCTTATGTCTCTGTGAGATGAAATGGGGCAAGAGCAGCAGGAAGCCTTTTCCAATCCTTCTTTTTAATAGTTCCTTGGAATAAATTGTAGATAAGAGGAGAAACTGCATTGTTAAAAAGCTGAGAATGCAAAGGCGAAGGAAAGGGCTGCAATCTTTCACAGCAAAAATAAAAAGGTATTTGTAGCATGGTATATTCAGCAGTATGTCCAACTGATAGTCAGCCTCTGACTTGCCTTGTTTGTAATTTATTTTACTTCCAGTAATTGTTTCCTGATTGCAAACATACAGAGGAAAAGAGGCAGAAATTATTTGCATATTTCCTGTTGTAACAGCAGAATAAAGGTAATTTATACAGGGATGAAAGGAGACCATATTTCATGCCTGTTGCTAAACAAATAGCTGCAGAACAGTGGGTTGTCACGATAAGCAAGAATGACACTAACAAAAAGCTGCCTCTGTCTGGAAGGTTTGAGAGATTCCTTTGTAGATTCAAACATAGAAAGTGGTAACCTAGGTGATATTTTCTTTCAGTTCAGTTATTCTTGGTCTGATACGTATTGTATCAATCCAGTGTATTAACACTTTGATTCATGTTATATAACATCACAGTAGAGCACTGAGACATTTCCAGGATTTTGTTTTCGTTTTCTTATTGGGGAAGGGATTGAAAGAGGCAACAGTACTGAGCCAATTAAAAAATAAATGCATTGCAAATGCAGTTTATGGGCAGCTTTTCTCCACCTGCTGGCTGTTCCTATTCCTTGCTGCTGTTTTCATATATGCATAAACCCTTGATTAAGTTATTCCATGTGTTTTAGTGCACAGATTCCAGCTGCAGCTGCTCGTCTGCTGTCACTTTGGTCCCAAGCCAGCAGAGCACTGAGGGCTTACTTCCTAGGAGTGCTGAGCATTCCTGAGGTCTGAGGAAGTAAATGGTGCTCAGCATCTTGTGTGAGAGCCCCAGGTGGCATGGCAGAGATGTGCAGGCTGTCCTGGCCTGGGAAACTCATGGCGGTTTGGCTGATCAGACTCAGGGCAGCTGCTGCCCTATGCTATTGCTGTATCTTCAGCAGGATGTTGCAACCCTTGGCGTTTCACCATTCATTTTGTGCTACAAAGAGTCAAGTTAGCGAGACAATCCAGGAGAAAACAAGCTTTACTGAAAAAAGGGAAGAAATTTCTGCCAGGTTAGGTGTTCGGAGGGGCCCACTGCAGGCAGAGGAGCGTCAGCTGTGGCTTGAGGACTAGAAATGAGCATGAAGCTGTGATAAACCCCAACTCGACACTGTAAGAGCTCTGCACTGCGTGCAAGCAGATGAATGCATCTGGGATCATATGCCCTCAGGTGCATGCTATCTCTTTCAGTAGCTGTAGTGTGTGGTTTGTTGAGAGTACCCAGAGGACCTGATGGCTCGCACTTAGGAAACAGCAGAGGGACTGACCAAAAATACTCAGGTTTTTTTCACACCTTCCAGCACCAGTGAGTGGGCATGGGTGAGTGAGGAAACAATTTACCAGATCCCTGTGAGGTTACTCCTCCAAATTGCCTGCAGTTACCCCCAGCATCAGGAGAGGACGTTGGGGTGTCCTCTTTCTCCTGCTGATATTCATGACAGTGTACCTTTTCATTCTGGTGTGACAAGCCTTCAGGCGTGGGGATAAACTTCTGGCAGCTGCGTCTGAGGCACTGTCAAACAACCAGCCGAGCTACTAGGTTGTTCCACTATTGTGGAAGGTGGCTGGAAGGAAAAAATAAAATAAAAAAAGGTAGTGTGGCAAATAATTGTACTCTTTCCACTTCAGTGTTCGTTGGTTAATAACTGGATGAGATCTGTGTTAAAATCCCTTTGTCAAGGAGGCAGGCTTTCCTTGTACAGGAAAGCTCCCTGGAGAGAAAGTTCATTAGCATCCTAAGGATCCCAAGGTGTGTTTGCCCATCTGCTCATGAAAGGAGTGAACCTCCTTTGAGAAGGCAACGGAGATGGTAACTGTACATAGGTTCAAAATGAAGCAAGAATCCTCTAAGTGACCAAATGTGCCAAAAGTAAACATTTGTATGGTGGGTCTTAATAGAGTTAGCTTAACATATTGTAAATCTGTGAATACAGTTGTAATTAAGTCAGGAGTTTGGCATGAGAACCAAGGAAGTGTCTAAACATGTCTACAGTGACACCAGATCAAAACCACTCACAGGAAGAACTGTAAAGAAAAAGGGGCTTCCCTGAGAAGAAGGGTTAATGACACCCTGCCGGGAGTGCAGCGATGTGGATGTGGCAGCCTCTTAGCTGGGTTTTGAGGACTCCACTGGCTGAAGGCAGAGCTGAGCTGGTGCAAATTGCCGTAATTCCCCTGCAGTTAATAGGGCTCTGACAATTACCACTGCTCTCAGCCTGCTCTGGAAAATGACCGTAGCTCCAACACTGCTTCAGCTATGCTAAGCTGCCCATAGTGATTGTACCCTGTCCTCTGCCCTGGGTGCCTGTACCTAAAGTTTTCTTCACACTAGCAGTGACACTTGGCAGATCCTGTGGTGACTTGCCAGCAGAGGATGAGCTGGGACCTGGCACTGGTTAGCAGTGGGGGGACCAGGATGGTGATTATATGCTGGTTAGGAAATAGATTTGGGCTCCAGGACCTTACTACTGCCTCTTATAGGTTGCAGATAATTGAGGACAACTCTTTGTGGCAATGGAGACACAAACTGCTGTAAGCAGTTTTCTTTCTCTCAATTCTTACGCATGGGTGCTCATCCCTATCCTTTTCTGTCCCATGATGGTACAGTGTCAGAGCAAAGATGTATGAAGCCAAACTGGGGGGAATGGATCGTGTGGGCAAAGCTACTTTTCCATCTCTGAGCTTGTCAGGTCAGCTGGAATGTAGCAGCATGTGGGCATTCAACTTGGGCAGGTCATGGCCATGCCAAACACCGTCAGTGCTGCTGTGGTGGCTTTTCCTAGACCACAGGGATGAGAGAGCTAATGTGATGCTATTCTTTTTCTCAGGTAGAGCTGAACTGCTCAGTGCAAAGCTGACCTCAGACCAAACTGAGGAATGTCTGGTTTAAATGGAAAGAAATGGAAATGGTCTAACACTAGAAAAATCTTTTCTAACCTGGAAGGAAACCGCATTCCCCACCCTGGGCTTGCAGCCCAGTTACAGGTGGATTTTCTTTCCTTTTCCTGAGGCTGCTGTGTTCCATCCCAGGGAAGAGTCCTGCCTTATTATTTCCCTTTCTAGAGATGCTGGTAGTGCTGCAGACAAAGTATAAACACCACGATCATGAGACTTCATCTACTGATGGAAAAGTGTGTCTCTCTCCTTGTTGGCTCATCATGGGACCAAACTTCTGGATTTTATGGCCCCAGCCCAGCTGTCCCTCCCTCCCCCCCCTCACCCCCAGACCTACACACATGAGCAAATCCCTGAGTTAGGTCCATTTGTGGTGTTCTGATTTCTAAAATCTTTCAAACAGGAAGCATATAAACTGGGCTTGACGAGGCTGAAATGCAGCATAAGGTAAATCAGGTTATATACAGATAGCCACCTGGATAGCATGCTGTTATTCCAGCTGTTGGTAGCACTTCAAAGACCGCTCCTACTACTGACTTGGGTTTTAAGGCATTGAAGAGCTGACGGCTGAAGGCAATACAAGTTATTTTTTTTGAAGGATGCGTGCAGCTTGTTTGCAAACTCCAAAATCTAAGATAAAGCATAGAAAAGGGTTTATATGAGTCTGAAAGGAACCACAAAAAATTGGGAAGTTTGCATAATTTCCCACATTTGCTAAAAATACAGATCAAGTCAAGGAAAAAAAAGTCTTTGTTGGTGACAGAAGAAAAATTGCTGCCCTGCAGCAAAGTAGGCATAGCTTTGTTTATGTTGGCTGGCAATATATTGTACTCATCCTGGTCTGTTTTTCTCAAGATAATGCTGCTGCAAGAGGGTTAGCCAAGTAGATAATTGTGTTTATTGGCTCCATATTTACTAACATGGTGTATTTGACTAAGTTACAGCTGGCAGTACCTTTAAACTGTGGTTCAATGGGTTTATCAGCTTGCAGTGAAGTATGAATTTAGATATTTTATCCCAAATCTGCACTACCTCTAATCCAATTAATTACTGGAATATGCCTTAAAATAATGACTTCTGACAAATAAGGAGGGAGAGTTAATGGTCATCTAGCTATACAACAACTTAATTCTAGTAAGGAATGTATTATTTGTTTTGCTCAACAGAAATGTGGAAATGGAAATATTGGTGTTTGCCGTTGCCCATACCTGGGCATAAGGAGTGCTCCAGAGGGAGCCAGTTTTCTTTAAGACAAATATTGCATGTGAACTCACAAGTCAAATCTTCCTGCTGGCACAACGTAGTCCAGGGAGACAGTAAAGCATTTACCCTGCCACAGCAAAATACAGCAGTGACACCGCTAACAGAAACCAGCCCACAAGAGGGACTACAACTTGCTTTCTTTCCGTCGCCTTTTTTGGTCCCCTGGTCCAATAGGACCAACTGCTACTTCAAAAAGGGCTGGTGAATTGGGTATGGATGTGTCCCCCCGGGGACGGGTGGGATAGTGTCCAGTGCTGGGCAGTACAGCCAGCACGACCACTCGCTTGCGTCTGCAAAGGGCTGCAGAGACATAACATTACATCTAACCAGGGACAGTTTCAGCCTCCCCACCAATTGACCCAAGCACATGGCATAGAAATGTTACTGGGTAATGCATTGCCTCTTGGTGTGTTTGTCTTCTAGACGTGCTGAGGTCATCTAGGAAATCTTCAAATTCAACCGGAGTTTAGCAGGAGAGAGTACAGATCCAGCGTGAGCTGCAGATGGAAGTTGCGAGTTTGCCACAAGAAAGAACATTTAATCATTAATACTCAAAATGATATAAACAAAATAGCTTGTAAGTGATACTTCTTTATTTTCAGTTTTTTTACTGGATAAAGTCAAGCACTGAGGAATATTCAAAAATACCGTGTCAAGGGAATCTTGTTGCTTGTTGCTGTATTTTCTCCTATCTTGACACCACAGCAGTGTACGTGCAGTTCTGCTCTGCAAAGTGACTGTGAAACTGCATGGATGCCTTTTGGGTAACTGATTTGTATGTAAAGCAAGTATTTCCTGATTACCTTTCCTGAAAACTTGTGCAAAGATCAGAGCAAGCTGAATTCTTCTGCTCATGTATTTTTGACGAGGAAGGAAGGTGATATAGGTCAAACTATGGCTTATATTGTGTTTAGATAGCTCTGATTTTCTTCCAAAGGCTTTCAGAGGAGTCACTGACTGCGGCTGTAGCCAGTCCCGGTGATGATGCAGTAGAAGGGACCAAGTTTAGCTGCCAGCTCTCGGCTCTGTGAGCTTTGCAGTTCTGACAGGAACAAAAAGCAATAAAAACTTGCCTGTCACTGAAGTCAGCAGCTCTCACAATGAATGCATACAGGGGGCAAATCTGCTGAGTAAGAAGAGGCCTTCCTACATGGTAACTTTAGAAACCAGAACTCTGAACAGACAAAAAAGAGCTTAGAAATCACCAGCCGCACTCACAGAGTAAAATCACCGGTGAAGCTGAAAGCTTAAATGATAGTGGCAGCATTTGATTTGATGATACCCTGCTTTCAAATGCTCTGTAGGGTGGTAATAGCCTGATATATTTGCAGTTTAGGCTGCGCTATATTTTGCACTTGAGGCAGATATAAACTTCTGGCTGCTTTCTCACAGAGACAAGTAAAGAGCAGTTCGTCCTCGGCAGCAGAGCACTGCCCCACCGGCAATCTGGAAGTGGTTTTATCGGCGCTGCACAAAGGGGTCAGTGGGAACCATTGACAAAAAATGGCACTCCATTCCTCCTATTCAAAAACTAGCCTATGCACGTGGGAAAGCCAGTTTTATCTGAGCAGGGGGAGGATACTCTGCCAAAGCTGGACATCGCTGCACCTGCAAGATCTGCTGCATTGGGCTGGGGCTGACCCCGGGTTGGGCATCTCTCGCCTTGGCACAGACCTTTGGTGAAGCCGGGTCTGTCTGAGCGCACGTTTTGCAGATGCTGCACCCCAGCGAGGAGGGGGCTGCCGTTTGCGGTGGTTGGGGACGCGTGGCCGCCAGCCCCTGCCCGCGAACCACCGCAGCCGGGCCTGCTCGGAGCTGTCGCGGGGGAGAGTTGCCGTCGGGTCCCGGGTGAGGGTCGGGCCCGGCCCAGATGGCGCCGGACCCCCTCGCCCCTCGTGCGCGGGGCCAGCGGCTCCCGCCGCCCCCCGCCCCAGGGGTATTGTCCGCCGCGGCAGCCCGCCCCGTCCAGCGGCCTCTCTCCCTCCGCCCCCTGCCCGGCCCTGCCCCTCGCCCCTCTCCTCCCCAAAGGCCAATGGAGACGAGATGCGGAGAGTAGGGTCAGGACGGGCGCTCCGGGGCCGCTCCGTCCGTCCCTTGTCTCCTCCCCTCGCCCGCTGACCGGTCTCTCTCTGCGGCGGCCGGCGGGGCATGCCAGCCGCCTCCCGCTAAATGGCGCCGCTCCGCCTGCGGGCGCTGCTGCTCCCGCTGCTGCTCCCGCTGCCAGGTGAGTCCGGCCCTGGCCCCGCTCCGTTCCGTTCCTCTCTGCTCCGCTGCACGTGGTTGTATTTACCCGGCACCGGCAGCGGGAACCGGCCCGGCGCTTTGTTGGCGCCGCGGATGGGGGGCCCGCCCCGCCAGCAGGGGGCGCGAGCGGGCGGCGGGGCCTCGCGGCGCGACCGTTAATGGGGAGCTGTGAGGGGTCTGGGGACTCCTGTGGCGGGCTTTGAGGGGCGCCGGGCCGATTCGGTTTCGCTAACGTTTTCTTGTAAAATTAGCCTCTTACGACTCGCCCGGCTCCGGCTCCTTTGGCAGCCTTGTAAAATTAGCGAGCGGCGTGAGCGGGTCCCGGCAGCCATGAGGGTCGTACCTGTGCGGCAGCCCCCGCCGCCGCCTCCCGCGCCGAGCCCTGGTTATGGCTGGGCGGGCGTCGAAGGCTCCGGTTCTCCAGCTCCTTGGCACAACGCGTTTGAAAATCAGGAGGTGAACGCCTGGGTGGCGTATGGGCTGACGGCTTTACTCTACTTGAAGCCGGTACCCCAGTTTCCTCAGTTTTTCCGAGTTTGGAGGGCTGAGAGACCTCGGAGCCTGTAATACAGCCTGTTTCACCTCATGCTGTGGGTTCAGCTGGATGACTTGCAGCTCGCACTTGGTAACTTGTACCCCTGTACTTACAGGCAAAATATTTTTTTTTTTTTTTTCTCAGGAGTGTGGTGCTTTAGTGAACTGTTTTTTGTGAAAGAGCCTCAGGACGTTACCGTCTCAAGGAAGGATCCGGTGGTTTTAGATTGCCAGGCCCGTGGTGAAGCTCCTATAACTATTACATGGCTGAAAAATGGAGGCAAAGTATCTGAAAACGAACGGATCTACACTTTATCCAATGGTTCATTGTATATCAGTGAGGTGGAAGGAAAGAAAGGAGAACTATCTGATGAAGGATTTTACCAGTGCTTAGCTCTGAACAAATATGGGGCCATTCTTAGTCAAAAAAGCCACCTCACACTAGCAAGTAAGTTCCAGCTCTTATTTATTATCTTGCTCCTGAGTCTGTGACAGCAATTTCCTGAACAGTGCACAACTCACCTTTTTGATTTTGTACCTGAGAAGGCAAGCTACCAAAGCAAAGAGTGTGTCAACTCTGTTTCTTTGTTTCTTTTTAAACGTGCAAAGGTTGTGAGCAAAACTTGTGGTGCCCCCTTTTTGAGTTCCTGATGTGGCAGGAGCGGCATGGCCAGCTATGAATCCTCTTGGGTAGTGGTGCCATGTGTGGGTAGCTCATGTGGGTCACTGGTCTCCAGAGCAGGTGGTGATGCAGAGCCGTGCTGGCAACCTGCTGCAAAGGTCCTAGGTTTTGTTTCCTAAGTGCTGTTCAGGCAGCCTTTGAAGGGTTATTTACCAATCTGATTAAAAACAATATTATTCCGTGTTCGACTGCTTAACGTTGTGACGTTTCATCTTGGGGCAGGGCAGAACGATAATAGAGATGACTGTCTATGGGAGGGGAAAGGCTTTCTGGGGAATCGAGAGGCTTAAATTACCGAGCCCTTGCTTTTCTGACACGTGTGTTCAGCCAAGCAGATGCGGGTGCTGTCCCTTGTGGAACCGCTTCAGGGTCCTTTGGAACCAGCCGTGAGGACCTGTTAAGTGGTTCCACTAGGAAGCGGGAGACACATTTCTAGTGTGACTCGCTACTACTGGATGAATGGGGAAGGAAATAGCTGGGTGTAAGTGCCTTTATGGCTTTAACAGTCTGACCCTGAGTGTGTGTTGCCCTCCGGTTTCCTAGTGTCTTTAAACGTATTGAGCAAGTGTGTTAGGAACTGAATGCCATGCCTTTTTTCCGTGCCAGTGTGATGCTTTGCCAAGTAGGCTGCTTCTACGCTATCTGTTTTGCTTTCTGCAAGTACCTGGAGTTATTTCAAAGAAAGTACAACACAGAGAATACATGGTTTATATAGTCTTCTTGTGTTCCCCCTATAACAGGACCTAACTATGAACTTAATCTAATAGGAAAAGGCTTCATTTGACCTCTTCAACCCTGTTCTTAGTAGCAACTTGCACAAAACTGTGGCACTGACACCTATGGAAGCTTGACATTAATTGTAAATTGCAAGTTTTACTACGTTCAGTCTGAAACTAGTTAATACAACTGGTATATTAGTTAAAAAAAAACATCAGAGCATTAACATTTGTTAGTCTTGTTCTGTGTGCTTCTGAACTGGTAATAAATACCATCCATGAGATACCCCAGAAAGGTGTGAAATAGCTTGTTCAGTGAGCTAAAGCACTGGGCAGTTGCAAACCAGTGTAGAAGCAGGTGGCTTCAATTAAGTGATGAGTTTTTCATGTACTGTAAAAGGCTGATCTGTGAACTCTGGATTTCAAAAGCCTGTGTACTTTTAACTTTGTATCATGGCATCTAACTCACATACAGGATTAATAGACCAAGCAGTTCTTAGATGCTTTTGATAAAATGATGAAAAACAAAGTGCTAATATGCACCGTTATTAAACAGACTGAAGAAAACCTTTATTAAGAGAATAGGAATTTTGTTGTTGTTAATAAATGCTATTAATAAAGCAGCGGCTGATGGATCCTGTGTGTAGGACTGTGGAAAATTCAGGGCCATTTTAAACCCGAGACATTGCAGGATGAGCTCTGTGCTCAATATCAGAGAACCTTTGCAATAGCATGGAGCGCTATAGTAGTACACCATATCAATACTCTTGTAGTGTCGAGTTTTATTCAGACAGTACTGAACTTTTACAAGTGCTTGTTTCTCGCACGCGCATTATTTCACCAGAAAGGTGGTTTAATTTAGTTTTTGGGTTTTTTTGATGAGGAAAGATTTCACCAAAGAAGAGTTGTGAACCAACAGGTTGCATGCTGATGAGTGAGACTCTTGTTTTGCAGCCTTTTCTTTTTCTTTTTTTTTTTTTTTTTTCAAATTCTCCCTTTCCTTGTAAGACTGACATTTCTGTTTCGTCTTTGAGTACTTGAAAAGTTTCCTATGGTTGTTGGAGAAAACTGGGAGAGATAGTGGATCCATAACGATCACAGTATGTGTTGTTGACTTAGTGATTAAGTGGTTAACTAGTGGCCAAACATGAAATTATCCTATATAGCAGCCTCTCCTTTTAAATCGTATTCCAATCTTACTAGTTTCAGAATGTCATCTTTACTGTAAAGCTGCAAGATAAGGCAATAATTTGTATTGTTATATTTGAAGCTCATAAGTACTTGCAAAATTAGTTCTATATCTCATTTTTACAGTGTTTCTGCCTACTGTCATGAGTTGATTGAACTTTGCAGGCATTTTAAGTGAAATAAATTTATATGGTGGATTTTATATGTTTATAATTTTGTTTAGAAGCAATTTTTGATTTCTGTGAAGGCAAATTACCTTGTGGTTAGGGTACAGAAGGAACTATACATATTAAACAGGTGGAGAATAGGCATTAAATGGGCATTCTTTCTTTGGAGGGAAAAAGCAAATGCTCTCTTCAGTGTCTAGTAGCAGCAGGGTGCAAGGATGTTCTTTTACTTTGCCTGGTCAGAGCTTTTGCCAGTAAGCTTATCTTTTGCTTCAGAATTGTAATGTTTAGTGTTGCATTTGGAAATCAAAAACTTTAATCTGTCCAAGAGTTTAAGATTTGAACACACAAGGAGATCAAGTCTTGGTTTCTAAAGTTAGGAACTGGAAGCTGAAGGTTGCACTCTTGGCAAGAATTCCATTATTCATGTGCAAATTAAGAATTCACAGGGTTAAAAGGTTAGAAACTGGCCAGGATGAGGTTTACCCTTGTGATAAAGAGCAGATGACCCTCATTCATTGGCCAAAGCTTTCATGTAGCTCCTCTGCAAAGTTAGTGATTGCCATGAATTGTTCTTGAGGAATGCAGAAATTCAAATGTGAGCAGGCCTTTCCTTAAGTGTCACTATGGAGTCTTATCTCCCGAGCACATCAGAGTAGGTCTGCAGGGACAGGGTTCCTCCCCAGAGGCCCCAAGGCTTTGCTTTCCTGTTGTTCATCCATGCACAAAAGAATTTGACTAATTTAGGGCTTTTTTTTTTCGGTGAGATCCCCCTACTTTTTAAAGGAAACTGTGGGGCTGAGGTATTGCTTAGGTAAAAATAAATATTCATTTCACTACATGCTTGTAGGTGCTTCCAAAGTAGGCTAATTGACGTGGGGGGAGTGGAGGATGTTCCTGTGTGGTTCTTTGTCAGGCAACATGTGGGGATAAAGTGCTAATGGTGAAGAGTATGAGTTACTCAAAATTCATCTTGCTGCTGCCAGTGCTACTAAGAGAGGTCTCTTTTGAGGGAATATAAAAGGAATGTAGATTCTGGAGAAAGTCTAAGCACTTGAGGTACAGCTTTGGATCAGACAAAAATAAACTGAGATTTTTGTATTCCTGCAATTTTAAGTTACAACTATTTAACTGCAGTTAACTAAGAGTCTGTCTAAAAATAAAGCTAGACTTCCAATAAGGTAGTATTAAGAAGAAATAGAGAAGGTGGATCATGTTCTGAAGCTGGTAACCTGGGCTTTAGGCAGTGATTGGACAGGATGCTCATTGTTTATTTCCTTTTCACAAAAAGTGGAAATTGAAGTCTTAAGATGGCTGGATGGGATGTGTACAGCTGCGTATGAGTATTCCTAGATAACCCTTTCTCCTCTTGTAACTCAGATGAATTGATTTTTATGTTTGTGAATTACAGGAAACATAAGCCCAATTCTTTGCGTACGGGTTTCTACATTTCACAAGAGTGAAAGGTTATGCAAGCAGAAGGTTTCTGGGAACACGCTCCTGGAGGGGAAGCTGTGTGTGCACATTGCACTGCAGTTTGTGAAACTCTGGGCCTTTTACATGGAGCAGGTTATACTTTGTGGAGACTTTGTAATTTTGCTTACCTGCTGTAGCAGTGATATGACTTCTCGTCCTGCTGTCTGCCAATAATTGGCAATATTTATGTTTTGATATCCTGATTACATCTTTTGCTCTGCTTTTAAGTATTTGCACTTAAGAGTGTATCCAGCTGAGCCTTATTCTGTGCTGTGACAATCATGTTTTCTTAGCAGTTCCAGCTGTTTGTTCACACTTTTGCATTGTGCCCTTCCTTGTGTGGGCACAGCTGCATGTGTGGTTAACTGAAGGGGGAACCAATCTGGGTTAAAATAATAGAATTAAAACAAAAGATGGTGTTTAACCCAAATGAGTTCCCTGATGTGGTTTGTCACAGGGGCACTCACAGTGATTGTACTGGTGTAACTGAGAGGAATGATGTGGAGGTGGGAAAGCTTAGTGAGGACAGAAGACTACTGAAACTTAGACTGTTGCAAAAATACACATTCATCAAACTATGGCCTTCATGGAGTATGTGTGTAGGCAAAAATTTTGCCCTTCTGCTACTACTTATTTTAAAAAAGAATTTTAATATCTTGCCTTAAATTAAAGGATTAATTTAACTAAGCTAACGATATAGTTTGTCATTTTGTATGAAACTTGTCATTTCAGGTATCTTCAAAATGTATATGGAACTCAAATGTATGTTTAATTATTTTAAACAGTAATGAATAACAAATTCTGAGATGGGGTTGGAAGGCAGAAATGGTTTTTGACTGAGGTGGAAGTGAAATGGCAAATGCCTGTTGTAGCTAATGGTCTTGTGTTAAGAGACAGCAGAGTCTTAATGCTGTAGATTTAGAGTGGTTGCAGACAGTTTGAGGAAGATCCTGTTTTAGTTTTTACAAGTGCTGCCTTATTCCTATTGCTTTGGCTAATTGATTTGAATGTCCTGGAAAGAGAATTCATTTCTAAGCTGAGAGTGCACATGGCTGATCCTTGGTGCATTTAAATTCCAGCATTTAAGGCAGGACAAGGACATTTAATGTCTCAATCAGCAATGTCAATTGATAACAGTGAAGAAGAACAGTAAAATGGTTTTGTTCTTTAACTGAGATACCCTGAAGAAAGAAGAAAACCAGGAATTACTTTCCTTCTTAACTGTTTCTCTTTGTCTCGGAGGATTTTCTTCTATAGCTCCCCCTAGGCATCTGTTGACCTGAGCTCCTACAAGACCTTTCTAGAGAAATTGTCAACATCCTTTAAAGGCATAACCATTAGTNTTTTTTTTTTTTTCCCTGCATACGGGGCCATTTCCTATTCTTTCAGCAATGACTGGTCTGCGCTTGCAAGAGCTCTTCCACAGACTAAGGAATGGGCTTTTATATTGTTGCCAGGGCAAAAAATGTATGAACCTTTACTTAGTGCACATGAGCAGTGTTCTTTTCCAGTGCCATGTTACTAGGGGAGTGAGCTTTTTATGGGTTTCCTCAACACCTGAGTTTCAAATTTGTGTCAACCATAATGCTGAAGTGAGGCATTTCATGCCCTTGCTTTTCTTCCTAGCTAGTAGGGCCAAAGCTGTTATAGCTTTTACTGGTTTTTATCACCTTAACTTTATAATGTATAAAGTTTTTACCAGCTTCTTTTAAAAAGGAATGCTTAGGCACTCTACTATATAGCTAATAAAACCACCTATGTGAGAAATGTTGAAGGAAAACATGGTACCGTGCTAGAAGCTGTTCAGAGCTGTGACTAGAAGTACTCAGTTCTTACCTGGTGCAAGTTATATGTGTGATATGTGCACTAAACTATTGAGATTTCTTTTCAACTTGCAAAGCAATGTAGGGCAGCAAAGGATGCAGTTCTGTTCTTGCAGTGTGGTGCTCCCCCCCACACTGCTCCCTTTCTTCCCCCTCTTCTCCCTCTCTCCCTGCATTTCTTGGTGTGGAAATTGTTGAAAGGGCATTCAGTAAGGCCCCCTTTTGTCAGCCAGCTCTGATTATCCTAAAGAAAAGGATCTCACTCTGAGCAGTTGTTTGCCTAGAGACTTGTTGTCACGTCTTCACAATTTAACAGCTGTGGCTATTGATGGTGTGCAGAACAACTTAAGACAATGACAAAAGAGAATCTTGGAGGAAGAATTTAAAAGTTACTAAGCAATTTCTTACGGAAATACGGTTATTTCCATTGTTGGCTGAGTTTGTGCTCGGTTTTTGTGTGTTTTTCTCGGGATTTCATATTTTTCCACATCTTATCTCCAAAATTGTGGACATAATCTTTTGTTTAGTTTTGCATTGTTTTCTTTTGTTTCATCAATAGGCCCAGCTGTTAAATTGGGATTGATTACTTCCAGTCTTTATAACTGGTAATCACCACCTAAGTGAAAAAGTGATCAACAATGTCAAGTCTCCACATTTTGTTGTGTAAGTGTGGGTTGTATGATCAACATTAGTTATTAGGGTCAACCTCTATGTAGCTTTTAAGCAGCATCTACATTTTGAAGTTGATGGTCTCAGCAATTGAGTTAG
The DNA here is from genome assembly GCA_013400055.1 of Nycticryphes semicollaris. Classification (NCBI taxonomy): domain Eukaryota; kingdom Metazoa; phylum Chordata; class Aves; order Charadriiformes; family Rostratulidae; genus Nycticryphes; species Nycticryphes semicollaris. The sequence goes on along the minus strand of VXBJ01001919.1, from coordinate 342,178 downwards.
AGGAGGAAAAAAAAATCAACACTAGATGACCTGTATTGTGAGTTAGAAATCCATCTGGCAGACTTCTAAATCCTACACCTATAGCAGAAGCATTTTTTGTTTGGATGGGTGAAATTGTTACTTTTGTAATAGATGGAGATAAACAGCAGAGGTAGGAAAGAGATGGTTATGAAACCAGTGGAACTTGGAGGGTTTGTCTATGCCTTGCTTTGTGGAATTATTGTAACCTCCTCTTCTGTGTTGTATTTTCTGTATGTAAAAGTTTTGAAGGGAGATGGCCTTCCTAATGTATTAGAGGAAAATCTAAATAAGCAGTACTAGACACATTTTCTCTAGTGCTTTTATTTTCTTTTGTAAGTCAACAGTAATTCTGGTTAAGTTTATTTCAGTTAAATAGTATTTGATCATCTTAGGCAAGTAGTAGGGTTTTTTTTGTTTTGTTTTTAACAACATAAATGCTCACAAAGACAAAACAAACAAATTGGCATCGGGATAATACAGTTACTAACTTGAAGCTGTGTTCTGAAGTGCTTGTTTCTCAATTGCCTGTCTCTGTTGGGCTTCTGTTAGGAGTTTTCTGACACATTAGTGCGTCTGCAGCTTAGGGGAATAGGGTCTGGGCATCGTTCCCCCTGGATGCACATAAGTCTGCTGTGTGCTCATGAAGTTCCCTTAGATTTTTATTATCATAACTCAAGGATGGCAGCATGCACAATCTTTGTGTTTTATGGGGTAAAGATTTCAGAGTTACTGAGTCTTTCTGTGCCACTGTTACGCTAAACAGCTTTTAAAACTCCCTCTGTGGTCAGGGTATTGCCTGAGTTTGGCTGATGGGAAAATGGCAAATCTTTCATCAGTTAGGCTTGAGGAAGTTATACTTGTCTCTAGCACTTCTAAACACTTTGTCTGAGCAACTGTGATAGTATTCAGTCAGTACCTTCTTATTTACTGGATGTTGGAGCAGTAGAACACAATGCGAGAAATACTGAAAATGAACATGATATGAAAGACATAGAAATGCTGACAACAAACTTTGTATCTAAAGCTTTTTTTCAGAACTTAATCATTAATTTAAGACAAAAGTTGCATTGTATAAAGGTACTACTTCATCTCTGGAAGGGTTACTGGAGACTTTACTAGGGAGGGAGAAAGTCTGCAAGGGGCGCTGCTATTTAATCTTCTGTAATCATTATTCTTAGGCTTATACCTGTATAAACTAATCTCCTCTTCTGACTAAAGTAGTAAGAATCCACATTTATGCACTTATTCCCATAAACTGCTTGAAAATGTTCTTAGGAAGTTGTGTCTGCATGTAGCCAAAATTTTCAGGAAATAAATGACTTCTGGAATATGAAATAAATGGAAATGCGTTGATTACAAAGTTCTAGCAAAACTGAGGACAAGAACTTTTGTTATAAAAGTAGAAAACAGGTAGAAATCTTATGAAATAGAGTTCTCTACAGTCGTGGGTGTGGAGTCTTGTGAGGCTCACAGAACACATGATGCACACTGTCCCAGCTTTTCCTAGACCTTATTGTCTAAGTCTGTTGATACAGATCAAGAGCAGGAGAGCACAAGGGTGCCATCCATCTCCTAGATCTCTGTGGCTGTAGGGGATTTGTTCAATGAAAATATCTCAGATGACCTTGACAAATTAAAGTTGAAAAGAAATGCAACTTTAATGCTTTCACTTGGAGTATTTATTCCTGTCACTAAATCTGGGCACTGGTTTAAACTAGACTGTACACAAAACAGCCAGGTCATGTAATTTGCCCTTGTATAACATAAATCAATGAATTGTTTTCCAGAAGAACCCAAACCCAACCAAACCCTGCAAAACAAACTTTCCTCCCCCCCTAAATCAAACCCAAAAAGAAACAAAGCCAAAAAACATTGGAAAACTGAAAAATTCAAAGAGCAGGCCTTCTCTTTTATGAAAACATGTAAAAATGTTTAATAATCTAAAAGTGTGGAAGTTCTGCCTTTGGATACTTCAGGAGACACTAAACTGTTCTCTCAGTGGCCATTTTTAGGGTACATTGCTAGAAGAGAAAATACAGCTGAGACATCTGCTCAGTTAAGTCAGTATTAAAAAAAAATAAAAAATATCCAAACCTCAGGAGTCCCTTCCATGGGCAATAATGATCAAGACTTTTCTTCTCAAGAGGTTACAGTAACACTTGGACTTCTACTATTGAAAAAATTTTACTATTGGTAAAATAGAATACTACTGAGCAGATTACATCTCCAGTCTTTGACAAGAACTTTGAAAGTGGCGGCTGCAGTACATAGTCCTGGTAAAATTCTATGGGACAGCAAAGAGTAAGATCATTGTTGTCTCTGAATTATGACAGAAATCTGTTGTGAAAAACATGAACCTAACTGTGGAGAGGATCTTTGATATCCTTTCCCATCTATAGAAATCTCAGAAAACTTCTTACATACTGGCCAATGTAAAGGCACTGGTGGTAGGATCGGGTTTGTCCCAAAACATTGCAATTCTCTAGATCTGTGCTCAGATGTGGAACATCTTTGCCATGCCTATGTTTAAGTAAATGTTGGAAGGGGCAACAGATTCCATTCCATGCAAGTCTTACAGTTCTGTCTGAAATGGGCAGGCTTTCCCGAATCACAGCTTTAGGTAGGATGAATACAGTATTTTAGAAAGGAGAAAAGAGTTTGTCTCTAGCTGCAGACTACACTTAGTGGTATATTGATGGCAAAGCAGCAAAGTTTACATTGTTCTAGTCCTCTAGGTTCAGAACATGCCAAAATTATGACTTTGAATTTAGTCATAGCAAAGATTTGCCTTGTCTTAGAAGTATGTGTAATGGAAGTCTGCTCTTTAGCACTGAGGTGCAGTAGTTCTATTTTGAAATTATTTGCCTATGAGAGACAGTTTTAAAAGAAATAATCATCTGACTTACCAGGAGTAAGGTGTACGTAAAAGTTATTACAAGCATTAAACATGTCATCTGGTGTTCTTTAAATACATAGCTAGGGGGCAGTTAAACTAAGTCTTTACAGCTTGTGATGTATGTCTTGTATACAGTGATGCATGAATGTTGGAAACTGGAGGAGATTCTCTAAACAGAAGCAACTCTGTATCTCCAGATTGGATTTTTAGCATCTCCAGATAATAACCATGTTGATTGATTGCATTGTTTCTTCTCATTTCAGTAGATCAGAATTCCTCATAAAAACACCTCATGTCTCAATGGTCAGCAAATTGATAGATTTTAAAAAAGTAGAAAAAGTGCTGGGTTTTTAATTGATCAGTGTAATTTTACCACACATATACTAACTAATCTTTGTACACCCTGGTAGATACACAACTCACTCTTAAAGTCTTGCATTAAACCAAAGATCTTTCTGAATCTTCCAGTCAAATGTTTTGAGTTTGGTTGTTTGTGGTGGGTTTGTTTTTTGCTCCTCTTTTAAGCCATTTCAGGTTGAAGACAACATAAGATAAAATAGAATTAGAAAACTTAACTTACTCTTCTATATCTCCTCAACCTTTGCAGCGTGAGTTTTTCATGTGAAGGAGCAATGGTCAGCTTTCTCTTTTACTAAAATCTTAAATCATCTGTCAGCCTGTTTAAGAGTGGGATTGTTAGTTCTTCTAAGCTGCATTGAGAGACACTCCCTGTACACCCTAAAATGGAGAGAAAAAAGTATCAAATAGAGAAGATTTTAATTTATTTGCTGATCTGTCTAATATACAAAATTCTCATTATTTCTGTACTCTCCCACATTCACACTGTTTTCTTTCTCATGTCAGGTACAGGCTGGTTTTGATGCATGTAGACTTTCCTTTACCCCTTTTCTCTTTATAAATTGTCACTTATGCTATATCATTGTTTTGGATTTGCAAAACTGCTTCTGGTGATCCCCTGTTTCTTATTCCTGTCTGATGACTGGAAGAAAGTACTCTTTCCCAGTGGAGCTTATTTTCACAGCTGTGGCAAAGGAGGGAAGTGTCATAAGATACTTTAAGGTCAGTTTTGACCCCAAATTTAGATGAGGTAAAAATGATTTGACAGAAGTGTAATATCTTGTCTCAAGTGGTCTGGCTGTCACTTCAAAATCAGATAATAATTATGATTAAGAAAAAGCTATTTTGGTAGCCATTACAATAAAAACAGCTCGATGTTACACAGTATTGGTTTTTGTTTTACAACTTGTTACAACTGGAAGATATCAAATAAGCCATTATGTTTTCAAAGAAACTTTAATCTTAAGGACTTTGAACTTGCAAAAGAGTTTTTAAATATTTTTTAGGCTTGTATAATCTTCAACATACTAATAATTGTTTACATAACTTATCAGTAAATTAAGTAGTGTAAATTACTGAATTACCATTTCACTGTCTACATCAAGATCTCTAGTAAACCTCTAATAACTGTAACATATGCCTCAGGCAGAGCTGTGCATTATGTATGTTCTTTGTAACGAGAATTCATTGACTTTATGAAGCCATGACAGACATTTATCATTTTGTTCATTAAACTTGTCTGTGACATCCGGCAAATTGATGTTAACTGGAAATATTCTCTGGGAGTTCTGGCACGACTCTCATTTTGCCTGAGGAGAGAGAAACTTTGTACATAGAATGTCCCAAATTACAAGGGTGAAACTTCCTTCCCCCACCCCCTCCCCAAAGTTTAAGTGAGCATATGACCGGCTCTTTTTTCATCTTGCTTTTAACGCTTATTTATGCAAACAACCCTGTGGCCCACAGTTTGCAAGCAGATTTATCATTGATCTTCGATAGCGGTTGAAAGTAGATACTGCTTTTATTTGTTCAGCCAGCCTGTGCTAGGAAGGCAGCTCAATTTTATCACACAACCAAATTATTGTAAAAATGGGCATATTACAAATCCACAATGCTCTATGCACGGTGGCTCATGGAACCCATACATGTGAGTTGGTATTGCGATGTGTTAGCCTATGCTCTCAAAATTTTTTTGTTGTTTATTTAAGAAGTGGAAACATTTTCTTTTCTGCTTCTTTTTTTTAATCTTTTTTATTTTCCTTTTAAGAGTGTGAACTTTATTTCTATTAATATTTTTTGTCCTAGTGCTTGTAATTCCTGGATATATTAAATACTAGAAGAGATGAACATTGATACAGTGTACAAGAAATTAACTATGGAATTCTTGGTAGCATTGATGGGAGTTTTGTGACATTACCAGCACAGGGCATTTAGTATTTGTTTTTAATGGTAATCATCTTTTCCTGATGTTGCTTATTGCTGATTCACATAAAAATATATGGCAAATGACCAAATACTTTGTTGAAAGCCTTTATAATATATGTTGTAGAGCAGTGCTTCATTTGGTCTTTTAAAATTACTGTGTTTGGAGTGATGAACAATATCTCATTCATTCTGCTCTTGAGCACCTAGTATGGAAAAAAAAAAATCAAATGCACTTTAAACACCTGCCTGTGTTTGATTCCTGTGGATAGCTATCTCTAATAAGGGTAGAGGTTGTTAATAGGGTATCTGCCCACCTGCTAGTTTTCCTATTATGCTACCTGAATCCAACTGTATCAGGGATCTTTCAAACAGGAATGAATATACTAGCAAGTTGCGGCATAACTGACTAAAATGCTTATTAATGGGTCAAAGATAATGTTCAGATTGTAAAAACATTCCAAAAATTGAACATCCAAAAATCCGTTACATAAAATTTTTGTCTTTTGAGAGAAAGAGTAGAGCAGTTGGCTCTTTAAAATATATTGTGTCTCACTACATAATAGTTCACTGGATTAAATGAATTTATTGATTTCTGCTTCTTTACTGACACACTTTTATGAGCAATTTCTTTGGCACCATGGCCACATGTCAAAGGTCATAACTTTCCTTCACTGTGGAAGAATAAAAGCTTTCAGATGGTGAATCCCTGAAATCCACAGTGCTTTATTCTCCCCCCCCCCCATTATAATTACTCTTTTTGCATGACTTTATTTAAGATAAATAAACAGTAATAATAAAAAATATGCACACTAGAAAACCTCCTATACATATCTATCGTAAAATAACTGCAGGAAACTATTTTTCAACAAAGAGTGACATATGTAATTTGTTAATAGCTATGATTAGGAGATACATGGTAGAGTGTTAGGCTCTTTTATGGTCAGAGATTTTACTGAAAATGGTCAATTTTTAGAATGTAATGAACATTTCTCATGAAGAATTTTATTACACTTCAGTTTAGAAACAATATTTCTTTCCTTTTAGAGCTGTGTCAAAGGCACGTTCCACTTTGTGCACCAGAGGTGATACTGCAGGTAGATCATACTGAGAGAACGAAGCACGTTCAAAATCTGTGCTTTGTGTTTAGGTGACTATTGGTAATTTTGACATTTTCTTTAATGACCTTGAGTAGTAGTGGGCTTTTTGGTGTGTATTAGATCTGAAAGTCCATTAATGACATAAACACGAAGCTATTAAAAAGGAAACCACAATGTAATATAAAGAAGTTAATCAGTTCATTAGTTAGCAAAAAGAGAACAATAAGTCATGCTTTAAACATAAAGTGACTGACACTAGTTCTGAAGTTTTGGAAATGTAGAATAGGATGCAGTTAATGCCCTATCCTTTCTGCAGTTTGTGGTGCTCATCTGATTGATAGCCTGGCAGAAAAAATACTTTTCTTTTTTTAATCTAGATAATTATCTATCCAATGTGGTTAGCTGTGATGATTTGGACCAGCTTTCTGTGTTACCTGACAAGTGCTAGAGCTGGCTGGAGGTGAGTAGGCAAGAGTACTGGGGGTTTGGGTGTATCTGGGCAGAGTTTGTCCTTCATTTTTTAGCAGATACTAACACGTAGATTAGCTCTGACCATTTCGAGAAACAGCAGTGTGAAGGTAACTTCACTCAGGTGTTACTCGGATTTAAAATCACCAAAATGCTTGTGCTATGTAAGGTGAAATAGGTTTGAATTGCTAGCAGGATCTGGCTGTAGTCCTCCTAGCAGGACTGTTTCTGAAGAAATAACAGAGCCTGGAGTTGTATCAATGGGAAAAAAAAAAACAACCCTGATTTTCTGAGAACATTAAAAAGTCTTCCCATTGCCCACCCCGAGAAAGAGAATTGGCTGTCAAACTTCTTTTTTAAGTAGTAGGGATGAAGCCTGTTGATGCTTTTAATTATGACTCTTGCAAAACACACCACTGGTAGACTTTTCTTCTGCTCTTTTGTTTTGTGCAAATGATAATCTTATTCTAAGTGGGCTGGTAGAACTCTGCTCTTAAATTTAACAAATATTTATATTGCAGGACTGTAGTTGCTAAGTTTCTGACATGTTAAACTTTCAGATAGAAACTTGTGTCATGTCAGTATCCATCTCTTTGCTTTTAATTTTTATTATCTTTTTAATAGCGTATACTTCTGAAGAACTGTTTATCCTGTTCCCTAGAATAAATCTAAGATCAAACTTTTTTTTCTGTATTCTGGTCTTTCACTAGGATAGCATGGGAATGTCTACTTAGGTTACAGAGACGTGGGATTAGTTGGGGGAAGTGGCCTTTGTGTCTGGAAGTAGATTGTGCTGTTGCTAAGAATATATTTGCAATAATTACAAATTTTGTAAGTTCTGAGGACAGATCTCAAACTTTTTTTTTTTTGGCACGTGTTCAGCACAACAGACTTACTAGGCTTGAGTAGCTAGAAACATAGAAGATGCTGTTTGTGCATCTTGCATGTTGCTACTGAACATTGAGTTGGGCTTTCCCTCTAAGCAGTCCCAGGCAGCTGTGGACTTGGTTTTTTTTCCTGGTCTGAATTAATGAGGAGCTGAAGTGTGATCTAACATGACTTGTAGAAACCAGCTGGAATTGAAAGCTGGTGAGAGAAAACAATGGTCTAATTACCTAGAGAGGAAGTTTGGGAGGGAAGTTGGTGAGGTGGTGTGAGTGGTCTCATGTGTCTAGAGGTCAGGAAGGGGAAGAGAAATGCATCGGTTGGAAGCAGCAAGTACTAAGGAAAAGTTTAGTGAGGCCAGGGGTTGGCTTGGTTTGGAGACTGGTGTGGGCACAGGTTGGGACTGTGGGAGGACGGAGGTGCTGGCAAAGACTGGCTCAAGAGAAGCGTGCCTATTGGAGTAGTTGATCTTTCAGGACATGGAATGTGGACCCAGGACCCCTGGAAACTTCAGAAAGATAAAGAATGACCTCTCCCACTCAGAGAACTTTGACAGATTTTAAGATGCCTCACTGCTTCGATCAGAAGCTTCTATGTTACGTGACTTAAATTCGCTTGTCCCTTCTTTGCACAGGAAATCCTGATTGTGTGTTTCTTATGGTGTCGGTGTTTAATACGAGGTTCTGAGTTCTGATCAGTTGGAGCTGCAACAAGTTGGAAGAGCTGTCGTTGCAACACACAGAATGATGTGAAGGATTGTTATTCACATTTAGTGAATATTTTGGGCTACCACCCAACTGTTTATCCATACCCAAAAATAAAATTAAAACAATAGAACATTATCTCAAGGTGTTGTGAGAGTAGTTACATTAACATTTGTGAAGAACTGTAGAGCAAAGCCATGCAGAAAAGGCCATAGGGAAGCTAATAACTCTGTCTTCAGGGCAGTGCTTAATAGAGTGTAATAAATAAGGAATGAGGCCACACACCGAACAGAGAAGAGAAAACAAAATATTGAATAGATGCTCATTATGTGAGTACCGTTCATTTGGTGCTGTGAATAGTGGGGGAAGTGTGATTGTGCAGTTGAATTGTTTCCTAAAGCATGTATATAAACACAGCAAATCAGTTACATAAGCCGCTTCATTTCTTCAGTTGCTGAACTTCTGAGCATCTGACTTTGGAAATTTTCATCTTGTTTGTGTGTGTGTATATACATGTAAGAGGCAGATATGCTGAATGCTGTGTTAGTGGGAAAGTTAGCTTCATTTATCTAGTGATATATGTAATGCAGCAAAAAGTGAAATAAATACGTTTGAAAGTATTAGAGTTTTATATAGGCAGGGTGTCAGGAAAAAAGACTTGTAGCAAGAGGCACTGGGACAACTTCTGAGACAAGTTAAAGTCAGTTTATCAGAACTCTTTGATTCAACCAAAACATGGGCTGGTGTTGAAGCATGTATTTAGTAATACTTTTAACTTGTTGAGAAGAATCGTCAGGTTACTGACCAGTGAAGATATACTGTACAAGTCTGCAGTAGTATTATTTATTAGAGTGCAAACCCCACATTCAATTTCTACTTTTGACTACGTGTGTACAGGGCTTAGGTGAATGCTGACCTGTACGCTGTCTGGTGTTTGTCATTACAATATTTACTCTCTCTGTGACCTGAGTGAGAGGAAATTTAGTTTATTGCTGGTATATGGGAGAAGACCTTTTTTTGTGGTGTGTGGTATTAGGTAGGTGTCAGGGAGGACCACGTGCTCCAGCGCTGTGGAGGAGTTAGCATCAGGGGGCTTCACCTTCTCCTGCAGGTGGTCTCTTTTCTCACGTATTTAATCCAGCATATAGCCTAGGATACCACCTACTTGTTAGGCTACAGGTCTTACCTTGAACCACAGGGCAGGTTTCTGGAAATACAGCCCAGCAGTAATGACTAGAGAAAAGCCCTGATACTCTTTTCTTGTTCTTTTTCCTGACGCATTTAAGTAAAGAATGTCAAGGCAGTGAAGTATTCAACGCTTCACACCTTCAGTGGGAGGTACGCAACTGGATCCTGTTGGGGACCTGGCCCTTTGTGTGCTGGAACCTTCTTTCTCTGAGGATGTTTTTCACGGACACGTTCAGAAGCTGGAATTAAAAGAAAATGTAAAGCATTATTTGAACTTATTTTAATTGTTCCTTTCTTCACTATTTAGTTACTGCTGTGTTTGCCATTGTCTTACATCTATCTAAATAATGGTTGTCTGGCCTTTCACAAACTTGTGAAGAAGAAAGATGGTGACCACCTGAAACAATAATATCTGTGGCAGAATAGCCTGAGAACTTTAAATAACCAAAGGGGACCGTTTCCTAGGCAGCTAAGTGACCTTTGGATCCCAGAAGCAGGCTATTCATAGAGGCAAAGCCTTTGTCCTGCTTTGACCAGTGGTCAGTGAACTCTGGCAGGCCCCTCGGCTCACCATCTTGGCCCTAGACTAGCAGCTGGTGATTGATTCATTTAACTGTCCAGATTCACATTCTTTTGTCAAGGACTTGTCAAGGAGGAAAAAGGTTCTATGGAGGGCTATTCATTTTACTAAAAGGAAAGGGATGCATTATATGATTGAGTGGATTACTTTTGGGTCAGAAGAGTTCTTGCATTGCTCCGTTTTAATTCGGCTTTCAATCAAAGAGAGATTTAGTTTATCAGCGCAGTGTGGTGCTCATGAAGAGGGACAGATCGTTTCAATTCCATCAGTGCAATAGGACTGGTTTGTTTTGTGGGTTTTTTTGTTGGTTCCTCCCCCCCTTTCTATGATTCACCCCTTCACGCTATTTTTTTTGTCAACACAGCCATAGATTCTTGTGATTAGTTGAAATGACAGATGGCTAAAAATATTAATTTCTATTAATCTCACTCTTAGTTTTAATGTGTATGATATATGAATATTATTGCTTCTACTACCTCTCATATATGGTCTTAAGCAATCCAGAAAAGCCTCTCCAGAAAAGAGTAAGTAAAAGATGTGTGTTATCTCTATTTGAGATGTGGAGAAAACTGAGAAGAAATTGTACGGGATCAAACTAATAAATTTCTTTCTTACAGATGACACAGGCAGCTGTAAAGCTGAGAGTAGGACCTAGTATTTTCTATCCAGTCCCCATTTTCACCTGGTGCACAGACGTTTGTTGTACAAACCCATCGTTTTCCAAATGCGCAAGAGTGCTATTTGGCCATTTGTCTGAAGTTTTAGAATCCCCTTTTTTGAAAGAAGAGGTGGTTCCATGCTGTACAAAACTTGAATTGTGTTTTCAATTTCATAATTTGTGTCAAAAAACCAACTTTGAATTGCTCTAGGGAGATTTGTTTCCTCTTCCTGTGTTGCCAGGCTTCTCTGTCCATTTTCCCATCAGCTGGGCTGTTTCCCTTAGCATTAGGATTTTTTTTGGTGATCCTCTTAATGAAGTTCTGAGAAAAGAACATTGTTGCTTAGCTCCTTCCCCTGGAAGTAACAGGCATTAAAGGACAGATCCCACCAGTTAACCTCCTGCCTCCATTTCAATGAACATGATGAGCTGCAGCAGATGAAATATGACCTTCCAAGTTTCTTTACCCCACTCTCATAAGCTATGTATTGTTTTGATTTGGCTTATTGAACGCATTATGAGGGATTTCTGATTGGCTTCAGGCCAAGGTGTTACACTTCTGCTGATGGCAGTACAAGTGCATAATTTAGAAGAAAATACAGTGAAACGTGGTCTGTTCTGTTCTTGTCTCTCCCTCTTTTTGAGGGAAAAGGAAGAATTTTGTATTTGTTGAGATAAAAAAGCAGCCTGACCATCTTAACAGCAAAAGAGAGGAAAGAAGTCTGAGATAATCTAACCTTGCTTAGCTCTCCTCTGTTATACACCTCTACGTATGTGTCAAAAATCTGGGATAAGTACACCACCTCTTGAACTGGTGGTATTCTTCTCATGTCTGTAGTTGCATTTCCAAGGGCTCAGTCCCCTTTCTCAGAGCTTGATTGTTTCAGGCTGGAGCATGATGTCTAAGATGAAGATACTGGCTTCTCGGTGCTCCAGGTAACACTTCTTCCCTCAACACCTTCATGGTGGTGTAATTGGTGGCCTTGAGTTGGAGATAAATAATGAGCTTTTGAAAATCATGGAAAAGCAAAATGGGTTGCCATTTTGTATCAGAGAATAGAAGTAATCTAATAACCAGAGGTGTTATCTACTTACTAGAACATGGTGGTTTGCTTGCACTATGACTGGGAAAACTGGAAATCCAACTGTTGCCTCCCACCCAAGTAGTCAGTAGCCATAGCAAGGTGACTTCCTCTAAAGAGAACATTTTTTTTGTTTCTTCTGTTTGCCTTTGATATGAGGGCTTTTATGGTGCAATCAGAATAAATTTCCAGACACTTAAGGGAGTGAGAGAAATACACCTCAAGACAAATACAGGGATTTCTGTAGCATTGAAGGCAATATGATTTTTTTTTTTTCTGGAAGCCGCACTTCTGATTTGTTTGATGTGAAAATTGCAAGAGTTGTAAATTCCTCCTCTTCCCCTACCTCCAGAAATTTTCAGATAAACATCTGATTAGAGGATTTAAATAACTTCAGTAAATAAGCAGCACTGACAATGCCTTTTGTGACTTGTTTTTTTATTGTGTGAAGTTTGTTTCTGTTTTTCTCCCTGTGCTCATTCAGAATGTTGCTATTATTTAATACACTGTGTAGAAAGACTGCTCTTGGGGAGAGATCTCCGGGCTGTGTAATGCAGTAGGGGGTCATTTGGTGACAGGGAAATGAGCTGCAGGCATTTGGCCCTTGAGAGTAGAGGCATCTCTTCTTTCCTTTCCCCATGGGAATGCCACAATGTTGACATTTGGAAAGGGGGCCGAAGGGCTTGAATTCCTAGAGCCTCTCTGCAGTGTTTTGCAGTGAAATTGTGTCTTTCATCCCAAGATGCTGATTCTGGAACACTGAGCAAAAGATGGGAGAGTGCTCATACCTCTCAGGAATAGCATTTCTGACAGTCTGAAGACTTACAGCACCACTATATCAGTTTACGCTCATTCGTATGTGGACGGTGTCAGTTTGCCACTGTATGAAATGAAACCTCTTCCTCCACCTCCCCCCAGATGTGAGGGAAGGCGCAGCGGTGGGCTGCGCGGCAGAGGAATGTATGGGGCCCCGCTCCTGTCCTGGGATGCGCTCTGCCGTGCTTCCTCTGATTGATGAGCTAGGCAGGGTGAGGTGAAGAGTGGGTATTGCATTCTACTTAGAGTCTTGTTTTATTTTAGCCAGGAATAGCATTTATTTATTTTTAAAGGTACATAGCTGTTAAATAGAGGTCTTACCCTTCAGCTGGCATCTGCAGCGAAATTCATTGATTGGAATGAGGCAGCTTTAGCACTTGCAGCGTTGGAGGCTCTTGTTGCACAGTGCTGAAATCATCTTCTCTGTGTTGCACTGAATGATTATTACATTGTCATCGTTCTTTTTGGGATTGTACTTTGAGGAACCTTAGAATCATAGCCGTTAATCTTTACTTTTCTATTTCTGTTTTTCATGTGGTTTTGGTTTGTTGGGTTTTTTTAGATTTTTTTTTTTTTAAATGCCAAATTAGGATAGTTGTGAAAGGATACATCTTTTGTTGCACAATCCTGCTAGTATTCTGATCCTTCACTTCATGTTGTAAAGTGCAAAACTGTGCTGGATGTTCCCTGTGCAACAGTTGGGCTATTAAGCAGAACTAATTCTTCAGAGAATGGCTACAACTCTAAAGAAAGGCATCTGCAGGATTAAGCATAGATACTGGAAGTCAATCACTTGGCAAACTGCTGAAGGAAAGCAGTCCTTGCAAGGGAGAAAGTGGTGTGTTCTTTTTCCTGAATGCCGGCAGCCACACAAGTAGAACAGCTTTGAAGCTGGTTAATGTGGCTTACTGTGTGCCTTTTCTGTACTATTTCCTACATTTCTTGTCTGCAGAAGAGCAGAGAGGAATTCCTTGATAAGTGCATTAGCATTTATTGTAAGCTTCTGTGGCCACACACTGTTGCCTGGATGGTAGATAGACTGAGAAGGGAAAACCCCAGCTGGGATGCCTTCAAAAGTGAAAATATCAAATCCCTCATGCTTGTTTACATGATTCAGTAGGGTAAGTCAGTTACACCATCAGTAAGATGTTGAATATATAGAATCACATATTTCTAAGCCTCAATCTCTTATTTCTTTTTAAACAGTGTTAGTGGTAACTCCTGAGGTGATATGTGTGCTTGGTTTCATCAGGAAGGGTGGTAGTGGTATATTTTTTGCCACTTACTAAATGATTGAGGTCTAGTTAAGGGAGCATGTGTGGTTATGTGAATATCTTAGATAGGGCTGCAAGAGGTAGAAACTGCTGCTGTTGCAATTTCATTAGCTGCTTTGTCTAAGGTAAAACAGAAAGACTTGGGTACATCATCCTGTACTGTCTTCCTTCAGAGATTGGGAATTTTGATGCATGCCTCTGCATTGCAGCTCTCCTGGATCGTCCTCTCAGTGTTGCCCTGGGAGCACCCGATGGGCTGGAGAACGAACAGTAAAGTAAAGCACTCATGTGTAGGTTAGGATCCTTCTGTTATGTTCTGTATTACATTGGTGCTGCCTGGGATCCTATTTATTGTCACAGTTATGTTAATATGTCATGAATAACAAGCTGTGTGTCTGTTCCAGTGGTCTGAAAAAATGAAGAGGAAACTGTACAGTCTAATCAACCTGTCAAATTGTACTTTTCTGTTCCTACATGCATGTTTCTGCATTTAAAAGAACTTTCTGAAGGGTGATTATCCACTTCTGAGGAGCAAGTTTTCTTTAACTGTTTTGATGTTTTTTCTTAACATACAGCGGACATGCTAATTATGAACTTTTTCTGTTGCTCAGGTTAATACTTTCCAAAATTTATGGTGAATATATGCTGCCTATTTAGCAGAAGGAAAGAGCATATTTCATAAAATACAATATATCCCGAGGTGAAATGATTGCTTTTATCCTTGAGAAAATGGATCAGTATCATAGAGACTCCTGGTGTGTTGTCATGCTTATTTAATATATTCATCAATTATTTGGATGAGGGAATAGAATGCACTATCAGCAACTTTGCTGATGACACCAAACTGGGTGGAGTGGCTGACACGCCAGAAGGCCGTGCTGCCTGCCATCCAGCGAGACCTGGACAGGCTGGAGAGCTGGGCAGAGAGAAATTTAATGAAATTTAACAAGAGCAAGTGTAGAGTCCTGCATCTGGGCAAGAACAACTGCAGGTCCCAGTACAAGTTGGGAACTGTACTGCTGGAGAGCAGTGTAGGGGAAAGGGACCTGGGGGTCCTGGTAGACAGCAGGATGACCATGAGCCAGCACTGTGCCCTGGTGGCCAGGAAGGCCAATGGCATCCTGGGGTGTATTAGAAGGGGGGTGGTTAATAGGTCAAGAGAGGTTCTCCTCCCCCTCTACTCTGCCCTGGTGAGACCCCTTCTGGAGTAGTGTGTCCAGTTCTGGGCACCTCAGTTCCAGAGGGACAGGGAACTGCTGGAGAGAGTCCAGCATAGAGCCACAAAGATGATCAAGGGAGTGGAGCATCTCCCATAGGAGGAAAGGCTGAGGGAGCTGGGTCTCTTTAGCTTGGAGAAGAGGAGACTGAGGGGTGACCTCATTAATGTTTATAAATACATAAAGGGTGAGTGTCAGGAGGATGGAGCCAGGCTCTTCTCAGTGACAGGCAGTGCTAGGACAAGGGGTAATGGGTACAAGTTGGAACACAAGAGGTTCCACTTAAATATAAGGAAAAACTTTTTCATGGTGAGGGTAACAACACTGGAAGGGGCTGCCCAGAGAGGTTGTGGAGTCTCCTTCTCTGGAGACATTCAAAACCCGTCTGGACGCGTGTGACCTGATCTAGGTGTTCCTGCTCTGGCAGGGGGATTGGACTAGATGATCTTTCAAGGTCCCTTCCAATCTCTGATATTCTGTGATTCTGTGATAATAATTTTGAATTTGTAGTTTTACCCAAGAAAGAAAGTTTAGATAGCCAACCACGTTTAAATGCTGAGAATTGTTGTATCCTGTGCCCATAAAACAAACATTTACAGGACTGAAAGCTTCTGAGGCAATATTTAAATGGCAGTGGTAGGGCTTGCTTCTGCCTTCAGTGATGTCCATGTGCGTAGGAAGGAGTTGAGTTTCCAAAACTGCCTCACCAAAGGGAAGCTGTTCCAGAACTACATGCCTCATTTATTAATTTTTTCTGCTGATTTTCCTCTGAAGCTGCCAAAGATGATACTCTGTCCTTGAGACCCTGTCTCTAGACCTTGTACTTCTTAGGAGCTCTTGCAAGCGGGAAAGAAAGTTTTGTTTTGTTTTTAATGTAAACAAAAAGAAACTTGGGAAAGTCAGGACATACAAGCTGAGGCTCGATGAGGCCCTGGGCAACCTGGTCTAGTTGGAGGTATCCCTGCTGACTGCATGGAGGTCAGACTAGATGACCCAAGAGGTCCCTTCCAGCCTGGACCATTCTATGATTCTAAGGGAAGGACTATACTGTTTTTCCTCAGGGGCAGGATTCTTCCATATCTTGTCATGTTTCTTTTCCTTTCCTGTCAACTGTCTTCAACATGCATCCATCTGAGTCCTCCTCTCTTCCTACACTGAGATACATCAGAAACTTGCTCACAGTAGTGTCAATTCTGTATGAGGAGAAGACAATTTACTTTCCTGCTTTCTGAGGATACTGTAAGAAAGAAGGAATAAGAAGATACTATAGGAAAGGAAGAATAAATTAATACATTTCCTTAAAAACCTAGCCCAAAATAGTCTACTTGACTTCCAAGTTTTCAGGAAGAGAAAATATTGTATATGAAACTGCTGGCTAGTCTTAACTTTGAGAAGCTGGTGGTGAAAACTGTCTCTATGTGTATGTGTTTGTGTGTGGCCAGAAACACTTCTACCAAATCTAGTCCCAGCCCAAATGCTGGAGAGCTTAGTGATCTTCAGTGGGCATATTCAGACTTGGGTATTCCTGTACAGCGATTTTTAAAGTGATCATTTGTCAGCCAATGAATTAGGAGCTTTAAAGAAAGGAGCAAGGGGACCTGAAAGTGTTAGAGGAAACAAATGAGATTGCAGCTGACATCTCCAAGGGAACTTTTGTTCAAGGGTGCTTAGGCTGTTGACCTCTTTGCTTCTCTGTTTCATTGCCTTTATAGCATTCTTCAGTACCAGAAAAGTAGTGCCTTGTTTGTGACTGGGCAAATGCTACCTTTCTTTTTTTTTTTTTTTTTTTTTTTTTTTTTTGGTGGGGGAGGCAATCATGGACATTGCTGTGCAAAGATTTTCATGCACAAAGAAACAGTTTTACATTGTATTTTAGAAGTGTGATTTTATAGATGAAGCTAGTGATTTATTTCCTCTCCTCCTTTCTTATCAGAGATTGGAGAGTAGTTCCTAGTGATCTGCATCTTAGTTGGGAAATCACTGTCTAAAAATTACACTTCTGTCAGCAGGTTGGCAAAAATACCAGAGATGAAAGGAAAAATTAAAACCTACTGTTGTGTCTTCCTTTTTCAATTCCTTTCTCTATTTCACCTCCTTATCTTTGTTTAGTTTTAATGGTGTAACTAAAGTATATAGTAGGCTAGAAGTATAGTTGTGCAATAAGGTGACCGTAAGTTTCAGCAGAGCAGACTGTTTCCCATATGTAATTGACTGGCAGTTTGTTGAAGGTAAAACTGGAGTAAGCTCTGTAAAGGAGCTCAGTCTTTAGCTTAGCAGTGAGAGCCCTGGAGGAGATTTGCCCAGAGCAGAGGTAATGAATTGAAAAGAGCAGAAGGGCAGATGGCCCAAATCCTCACTCATTGGCTCGTCTGGGGTCCCCTTGGTATTTATCAGTGAAAGCTTTTTGTAATTACCCTTATGTGCAGAGCAATTTCTGGTCCCTCAAAAATCAAAAGGTGATTTTTGAGAGGGTCTCACAGACTAACGATTCAGATTTGCTCCTTGCCTACAACCTGCCAGTACTATTCTGTGAACTGAAACATTAGGAGCACATGGTGTGAAGAATCAGTGTTGTCTATAGGGAATGTCAAATTTCATGGCCAAACCTGGCTTGTTCTGTATGCTTAAATGTCTTTCACAATGTAGAAATCCTGTTAGTTTTTTGTAATACTTGGACGTTTTTCCTTTTTTAAAAATATTTTTTTTTTGCTATGTTTTCATTAAAAGTATTGGCATATTTTGCACTTACTTATTTAAGAAAAATATCTTTGTAAATATTAGTAAAAGAAACAAGGACAATTCCCTTGCCTTCCAGTCTTTTTTCTTCCCTCCTTCTGATTCCGATAAAGCCATAAAAGTCAGAGTTCTGGAGTAATACACTCATCGTACAGAGAATTGAGGAGGCACAGTATTTTCTTAATAAGGAGTCTCAAAGCTTGTTGAAATCAAGGGTAAGACTCCTGCTGGTCAACAGGTTAGAAAAAATGTAGAAATATGTGTCAGCAGTCTTAAACAACTACCTCTCAAACTTTCTGCACTGGTGAACATAAAGTGCACGGATGCCAATAAGCCTATGCCAGTAGCTCACGAAACATCATCCCACGTAGTGCTAAGCTAGTGGCTTCTAAAAATGCAGCTCTGTAACTTCCCTCTCTGTAGGGGCTTTCAAAGCATCAGAATAGTAATGATCACTGTGGAATATAATTGTATTGAGACTACTCCACCTTCTTTAAAATGTTAAAATGCCTGCTAGGAGATTCTAAATGGAAAATAGAATTTCTTAATATTGCTAAAGTCATGGTAGAACATTTTGATTGTTTTGGTTTCATTTTAGGAAGAAAAAATTGGTGTATTAGGTTTATCCTGGAAATACATAATTTAAGTCAAGAAATACCTGTGAAAATACAGTGTAATCTGTTTTACAAATAGCACAGTGATAGGCTAAATGTTATCCTGTTTGCTGATATTTCCAGTATACACAGCAGGCTGTAGGGTTGTATTCAGTATGTTCCTGAACAATGTAGAGAGAATTTATTAAAAAAGGGACCGCTATTTACACTATTTCCTTCTTGTAAGAAAGTTTCCCTGCCATTTGGAGGGATTATAGAAGCATTTTTCAAAAATATTGATGAGGAAAACTTGATTATTCTGAGGCTTTGGCAGTGTAGATTTAGGGCTAAATGCACAGTTAGACTTTTCTGTAGAATTTTTATCCTACCAGTGCAGTGGTTCTGCAGATCCATGAGCTTTTTTTGTCCTGTGAAAATACTCTCTGCTAGCTATTGAGCTGCACATTCAGATTTTTTTGAAGAAAGGTATTAACAAAGAGTCTGGAAAGTACTGAAATATTTCTGTGTATAGAAGTACTAACTTAAATGCCAAGCCTTGCTTTATAGCAATGTGATTAGTGCAGACTGTACACCTGACTATAAAGGCTTTTAAACTGACATGGTACTGTGGTTTGAGAAGTCCTTTTATTTATGCAATACTACTGTTTGCTTGATTCCATCTCTCTTTTTGAAACTTACTTTATTTTTCATATTGCGAAATTAAATGTCATACTCACTCATGGCAAGCTAGCATGTATCTGTCATATAGTCTTATGTCTGATTCCTGTCTTCTTTCTAAGAATGAGTTTAATAACCAGCTTGATATAACAAAGGAGAGGCAGAAATTAAAGCTAAAATATGCAGCTGAAATTCAAAACAGAAAGGTAAAACGAATACCCTTAAACAGGGATAATCACATTTGCAGGCAATTCAAGTGAATACTGATTTTTAAAGTAATGTTTAAGAGTTTAGTGTTAGTATCTCATCAAAATACAGGAATTAATAACAGCAATCTCCTTGTTGTACATTAAAAGGATTTAGTTTAATTTGGGGTTAGAGGGTACAAGGTGCAAAGATATACTCAAGGTATCAGGTGAAATGGGATTGCTTAAAGATTGCAGTTTCTCTAACTGTCCCAGTTATGCTATATATTTATATATGTATGCCTGTATGGATTTTTAAATTTTAATGAACTGGTTCAATAATGATTTATAATGTATGTTTTCTTTGGAATTGAAATTGTCTGGAAAAGCTTGTTTGAAATGTTAAGAAAGGCAGTTGGAGTTATAGGTCCATGCTGCTTTTTTGGGACTGGAGTTGTGGTTGAGCTCAGGTTACTTCAAGGACTTTAAAATCTGTGGATGCTGATGTTGGAGATTCAGCCTGTAAACAAGATTTTCTTTTGTATTAGATGAGGAACATGGGCAATATTCTGCTCTTCTGTCCTGGAGGGGTATGCAGCTTGTACAGTTTGTGTGAGAAGTTGGAACAGGATTGATCATTATTCTTCTTCCTTTCCTACTGCAAGTGTTTCTAAGCATACAGGTGAGAACAACCACCATCTTGAGAGCCCTAATTTATAAATTAATGAATTTGAGGAGAGGCATAGGATGAGTGTCTGGACACTACAGTCCTCTCCCTGCTTTTTGATTTTTGAGAAGGAGAGGATGACGGTTGTTGGTTGTTTCGTTGCTATCAGTTGCTTTTTGTTAAGCTATCTCAGCTCATTACTATGTCAATGTGTGGTAGTATTTACTGCCAGGGATTAATACAGAGGAAAAAAATTACAGTTTTAAAATTCTAGTATAAAGAGTTAAGCACCTTATCCAGAATTTTCATTATGAGTTCTTAACATCTTGGCAGTGATGTCAGCAGCCTGTATTATTTGTTGGTTCTATTTATTTACTTATTTTTGAGATGCTTCTCTGTTTTGGAAAAAAAAAAAACCCAAGAGACTAATATGTTCCAACTGAGTTTAAGTATCATGCTTTCAGCACAGTGTAAATCTTTGGTTATTAATTAAGAATAAGTATATTAAGCTAAAGTTTTAAGTAACAGTTGTACAAATTATGCAATTTCAGAGTAGTTCTTTAAAATGCAAGGATATAGAAAAAACTGTATTTTAGTTAAGCTTATTTTTCTAACTACTCTGGCAGAAACTAACAGCTGGCTTTAGGGAAAAAGCCACACTACCAATTTATTTGAAGAGTTAAATCTCTGGTAATTTACAAGAAGGCCATTACCAGTATGTTATTTGAATTACAATCTTTTCCTCTTTACTCTTTTATAACAGTCACAATGAACTGACACTTTTCCTTTGTGCCTGAAAGTGCCAAATGTGTTCTGGATGATATCACTTCCTCTTACAGATGGAACTCACTCCTGTCTCAAACTCAGTTGTTTGCCTTAAATACTAGCCATTAAGAGGAGGAAAATATCTGTGCAGACAATGTATGAGGCTGAAGGAAGAGAAGTCTTTGCAGATACTTCCATTTATGACATAAACTGCTAGAGGTCCATAGTTCATTTTTTGTTCAATTTTTCTGATGCCTGGAGTAGTCAAGACGGAGGACTAATGGTTCACTCTGAAGTTAACTTACACTGTTGCATTTCAAAGAAAAGCAATATAAGATAAAACCGAGTCTGATCCTTGGAGTTAGAGAAGGACCAGTTAAAGGAGAATACCTTGCAAGGAGCAAAATGCAACAAAATCTCCTCTTCCCTTATGTGTGTGTGTGGCTTTGGGGTTCTTTTAATACTTTGTCTTTGGTTTTCTTCCAATTATGTTGGCTGTTTTGTAGTTCGATGAGGAGAATGTCAGATGGTTTGTTCCTCAAACGTTTAATTCATAATTGTATGAAGACATGGTATTTAGTATGGTGCTGCTGTCTTCATCGGGACACAGCATACAGTAAAATTCAATTTCCTCTCGATCTCGTCTCCTGCTGTTGCAGCTCTAGCAATACCTCCACTGTGACAACAGTTGACTGTTGTCTTTTTGCTTTCCAGAATGCCTTACAATTTCAGATGTACTTGTACTTACTTGCAAAATAAGTAGTTTTTCTGTGCAAGTGGTTCAATGAGCTACAATAATCCAAACAAGGACTTCAAGACAATTAACACCAACATAGTTATAATACTTCTTTCACTTTACTCTCCTCTTTCTCCTGTTCTTTTTTTTTTTTTTTTTTAATTTTATTTAAACAGTGGAAATGTATTCACTGGCTAAAGTCAGGCTGACACTTTGCAAATATTCTCTTACAATCTTGGTCCTGCTAACATCCCCACTGGCCCACAACACTGCAGACTCTCAGTTTTTGCAGAGCAGACAGTGCTAGGGATGTGGTTACCTCAGTTGTCCGTGGTGTTTTTACTGAAAACAGAGATAATTTGGATTAAACAAAGTCAAAAGGAATCTGTAATGAAGGGAGATGTTTGTCTTGTATCTAGAATTTAAGTTATCATTTAAATCGGACCAGTAGCCACATTTATTAGTGAACTAGGAGCAGCATGCTCCTAACCCCTTGAGTAAAATACACATCTTTTCAAATGACACTGACAGACTATGTGCTTCTGCATGAATTGTTGTATAAACTGCTTCCTTAGCAGCTTAATAGAAACATGTCTTTTTAAATGCCTCAAGTCCTGTCATCTGCCTGCATCCTGGAAATCCTATTTTATGAAACTTTACAGGTATCTGTGTGTTTAGGGTTCCATACTTCATTGTGGAGCTGTGATGTGCAAACCTCCATATGAAGTTCAACAAGGCCAAGTGTGAGGTCCTGCAAGTAGGTCAGGGCAATCCCAAGCACAAGCACGGGCTGGGAGGAAAGGAATTTCCAGGTGCTGGTAGATGAGAAACTAAGCATGAGCTGGCAACGTGCTCTCACAGCCCACAAAGCCAACTGTATCCTGGGCTGCATCCCTAGCCGTGTGGCTAACAGGTTGAGGGAGGTGATTCTACCCCTGTACTCTGCTGTGGTGAGGTCCCACCTGGAGTACTGTGTCCAGCTCTGGAGCTCCCAACATAAGGAGTGGGTCCAGAGGAGGCGACAAAGATGGTCAGAAGGTTGAAGCCCCTTTTGTGTGAAGACAGGCTGAGAGGGTTGGGTTTGTTCAGCCTCAAGAAGGAAGAGGCTCTAGGGATACCTTACAGCAGCTTTCTAGTATCTGAAGGGTGCCTACAAGAGAACTGGAGAGGGACATTTTACAAGGGCATGTAGTGATATGACAAGGGGTAATGGCCTCAAACTGGAGGAGGATAGGTTTAGGTTAGATATTGTATTGTTGTATGCCAAAGTTGGCTTTGTGATGTTCTTTCTGGTTTTTTAATTAAAAATATTAATTTTAAATTGAAACACAACAGGTTATAACTCGCTTCATAATTAAAAAAAAAAAAAGGCCAATAATATTTTCCTTTGAAAGATTTAGATTTTCCCACATGCTTTATGTTTGTTCTCTTAGCATGAATATCTTTCTAAAAAAGCAGCACCCCATTGTAGACTGCAGCCTATACAGATAGTCGGGTTTTTGTGGACTGAACAGTTTAGGTTTGTGTTGCTGTAAAACAAAAATCTCCAATTCAAATTGTGTTCAAATCCTGAATGTATCATTGTAAGTAAGTAGGCTGATGTTTTGTTTTTCAAAATTAGTAGGGCTGTCCTCCTCTTTCCAAGGTAGCTGAAGATCTTTTGAGGCATCAGAGACACCTTCGGGTACCTCTTGATCATCTTGTCACTTTTTTCTCTGAAGTAAGTTTATTGACTCACTTAGCTCAAAAAGAATGGAACTGTGTAAGGATATGGATCAAACTATTGTAATGCACCAGCTGTTGAACAGTAGGTACGCAGCCCATCGCCCAGGAGTAGCTGTCCCAGGTGAGGTTGCAGGTGGCACACATCAGGGGATTAGTGTCAGACTGACACAGCAGTGAAGGGGTGCTGTCAGCACTGCCTCTGTCTTAGATACCCTTTTGTTTATGTACTATCTCCACAGATTTTAGGGCCTATCAATGCAAAATGTATTGATAAAGCTCTGAAGAGCAAAGCAGAATGAAAGGGAAGGTGGGAGGGCGAGGCAGACTGCTGGAAAACTGATCTGAATTGTCTTTTTGCTTGGGGGTTGGGGGGAATCCAAACTACTAGTAGATTCTGGATGTTTCTGAAGGACAAAATTATCTTCTTTGTGAAAGGGTCTTCACTGTAGCATTTGGCGTGAGTAAAGTGGCAGGAGCGGTGTCACTGCCTCAGGGCAGGAAGGTAACAGCCCAGGCTCCCCTCTTGCTACTAGTTGTATCACCTCCCTTACTTGCCTCCTCCTGGCTAATACATTTCTCTTTAGCAACCTCACCTGAACTTCCCTGTCTAGAGCTAAAGCCTCTTCCTGCTTTTGCTGTTCTTACTGATTAATGAGATTCATCACTCCCTGTCCTCTCTAATATCTCCTTTGTATATTTGTAAAACTCACTTCTCTCTTCAGTTTCCTTTCCCAGGGCTAATCAGGTCCCAGGTCTTTTAATCTTTCCTTACAGGTCAGGCTCTGTTTTCTTCTGGAATCTCTCATTCTTACACCTCGCATTTCTAAAAATAGTAATTCTAGGTCAAACAACACTTGATTAAAATTTTAAGGCTGAACGTGATATATTGCTGTGCATGTGGTAGTGCCTACAGAACACCCTTTCACAGTAATCCCTTTTCAATTATAGTTATGAAAAACTTTACCCATGTTGCTCCATTTGTGTGACGTTCACCTCTGAACTGTATGTACTAAGCAGAACTTGAGTTCCCAAAGTCTTTATTTAATTTTTACTAGCATCTCCTGGGAAACTCAGCAAAGATCCACCCATGAGATCACTGGATGGCAGCTCCAGCTCTCTGTGCTCCAACTGCTTCAACAGAAATAGGGAGAATAGCTGTGTGTCTGTGGTCTCACTGCCTGTCTGGATCTGTTAGTCTTTCTGTAAAGGTTACTTCCAGTCCAGATCCAGACCTGAGTGTGCCATTTGAGGAGCAAATAATTTGGAAATAGTGTCCATATAGCAAAAGACACGACAGAACTCCTTTTCATCATCCGTTTTAAGCCTTGCTCTTGCAAGAAATGCAAAATCACACTAAATTAAAGGCAAATATATGCAAGTTGGCTTTGTAGTAAAATCTCATATACACGTATATTTGTTGCCTTTTTAAACTTTCTTTCAGAGAGAGTGCATCACAAAAACTAGATCAAAAGGAAAATCTGATACTAAATTTATTATGTGCTGTTATGAAATGCATTTCTTTGGAAAAAGCCATAGCTTTCTTTAACATGCAAGTTTATTTTTCTCAAGTGAAACCTCTTCACCTGAGAATTAAAAAAAAAAAAAATTAAAAATTCTTGGTTTCATGTGAAGGGTTAGGGTTATTGTGTAGCTCTCCATAGCATTAACACATAAGTTCTACAAATGGCATTATGCGCTTTTGTTCTTTCCACCTGAGTGGTTCATGTTTCCAAGTGGACATTATTTCCTGAGAAACACTTAGGTGGTCAATGTCATGTGCTGGAGAGTTTCTTAATATTTGCTGTATCTTGGTTACATGAAACCCAATTCTGTGCGACTTTTTTAATTCAGGGAGTAATTTCAGTTCAGGGGCTTTATCTTCCATTCTTTAAGTTTCTTTGTTATACAGTTACAGTCCAGTCCTGGGCTAGTGTCAGCTGTGATGAAACCAGCAAGCTTTAACATTAATGAACATGAATTAATGGTTGTTGGAATTTTTTTTTTATGTCTTAAGAAAGGTCATTCAGAAAATCACCTAAAGACACAAAGTGTGTGAGTAGAAAGTGCGGCATTTAAGGGAACCAGTCACCTGGACTTACGTTGGAATGAGCTTCGGAACTTCGTTTCAGGAGTGAATGAAGAGGGTGTGTGTTGTCTTGTGTTCTTTTTTATCTGTTTTTTATCTTCTTTATCTCTCTCTCTCTTTTTTTTTTAATTAAAGTGAGTGAAGGACTGCTGCTATATTTAAACAAACAAACAAAAAAGATGTGAGGGATGAGCTTTTTAACTTTTACTTTCTTGTACTTTAATAGTTAAATGTGTATAAATCTATTTAGATACACAAATTATGCAGGATAGTATTCAATCTGTACATGGTGCAGAAGACACCAGCAGTGTTTCTCTAATATTATATCAGGGTATGACAGCAAGTAATTGTTTGGGTTTTGAGCCTGTGGATATTTGTCTCCATGGTAAATGAGGGAACTCAGAACTGAACTCTGATTTCTGTCTGCGTAGGTAACTATTGGACAAAACGGTGTGTTTTATACCATCAAAGGTATTCATGCGCAAAAGTAAATATAAATACATGTTACTATCGCATAAATTGCTGGAATTTATAAAAGTAAATAAAGTTTCTAGCTATTGTTTTCTTCCTCTATAAGCAGCACTAGCAGCACTTGGTATCTTGCAAGTTAAAATGGACGGGAGCATCAGGTTCTTGGAGTAACATTAATTGGTTTTTTGGCTATAAATCTGGGAACAAAATTATTAAATAGACTGGAAAAGAGGGGAAAATTCAAATAAAAAGGCACTTACATTTACTGCATTTTGCAGGGTTGTTTTCGGGAACAACTTACGTCTCTTGAGACTTTGTTTCTTACCCATTTTATAGAGCTCTGGCCTCTTAACAGCACTGCTTTAATGACTTTTTCTTGGGATTCTGAGTTGGTATCGGTGCTTACCATGAAAGCAAGCCTGTTATAAAGAGGTCAGGTTTCACGAGACAGCAATAGACTTGTAAAAACAGATTTTACTGGAACAAATAAAGTTAGAATTAAGAAGAAACCAGAGATTTGCGTAAAGAAACAAGATATAGAAGGAGCAAATACTGAGCTAAACTGATAAACAATGCGTACGTTTAGATGGGAGGTAAGTGGGGATTTTTTCTTTCTAAAACTACATTTAATGATATTAATGAGTTTTTCTGAAGTTTTTGTGCATGTCTGTAATTCTGACTTTTGCTATCTTTAATGATTGATTTTCTGAGGAAATATGTTGCTTCTGCTCAGGTGGAAATCTATTCTTAAAACATCTGCTTCAATTAACAACTTGCACTGGATTTTCTAACGGGTATAGCTGAATCTATTCTTGCTTGCTATCATTTTGCGTTCTGTGAAATACTGCTTTTCCTCAGTTTCTTTTGTAGTTCTTGAGACTCTCACTTTTGTCTTTAATATTCAGCTGTAATGTACCAGATGCATGGAAATAAATAATTCTTTCTGTATACATAAATGAAAACTTAATATTGTGTCTTACTCTATCCCTTTAAATAACTGTACCAATGTAAGAAAAATTTGGGTGTGAAGTTTATAGTTTCTATGGAGACAAAACCTGTAAAAGGTGTGCAAGAGCTTTGCTCTGATGAGACTGTATATAATTACCTTTCTGCAATGTTTCTTACGCCACTGGCTGTGTGGTGCAGCCGTGCTGCATGATGGCTATGAAACTTGTGCTACATTGATTTGTGGTGTTCTGATCGTTTATGCCTTCATTACATTTCTAGTAATTTTTTGTACTGAATAGGCTAAAGCAAAGTTACTTTAAGTAAGTCTTCAACCAATGAAACCATGCTGACAAGGTAATTAGACCTATCTAGACCTATGTAGAAAAGACGGCTATTTGAACTATTTCTCGGTATTTTTGCAAGGTGATCTATGATCTGGAGTTTAATTTAGTGAAGAATTTTTCCTCACTTTAGTCCTTTAAATTCAATGTTCTCTTATTTTTAGCCATTTCTGCATTTGAAGTCCAGCCACTTTCAACTGAGGTCCAAGAAGGTGGAGTAGCTCGATTTGCGTGTAAAATAACAGCAAACCCTCCTGCTACTGTGACATGGGAAGTGAATCGAACAACGTTGCCTTTAGTCATGGACAGGTATGTAGAGTTACACATTTTAGCATGTCATTTATTTCCTGTGATAATTTTGAGCCTGCTACCAGAAGAAAATATGAATACTTGCAACGCTATCACGTAAAAAAGGTTCCATATGTACTGTATGTCAGCTATTAAAATAGCTACTCATGTTGTTAATGAATTTTAGAATGAATTTGTGTTGTTAATGAATTTTAGACAGGCATGTGAGTGCAGACCAGAATCACCTACTGTTTTTGTCTACACAGTAATCATTGACCAATGGAGAATTTTGTATGAAAGCCCTTTTCAGGAATGGGAATTGCTGTGGGATACAGAATAGATGGACTTGGGCTGTGGGGATGGTTTGAACTAGAGGGATTGCTTTCACAAGAATTGGTGCTGAACCTATTTTTCTTCTAATAATTATAATAATATATGTAATAATCTAATATAATACATATAATTATAAGTACAGAAAATTGAGCTTAAACATTTCATGCTAGGGAAATTCTGCACAGAAGGACTTCTCTTGAATTGATTAACTTGAAGCAATACAGCCTACTCCCTGCTGGGTTCTTTCCCTGTCCAGATTGTATTTGTTGAATCTACTCCCATCTTCTCGAAGTGTAACTTTTGTTCAAAATGTCCAAGATACCTAGCATGTGAGGGAAAATAAAAAGGGAAACATCAAAATTGAAAGCATAGATGGGTTTCTGGGAACTGTATACCAGTTATGACAGTATATCAGAAATTGCTACCAAAAATCAGCCAACCTGAATAGTATGAATGTAGTAGCTGGCTAAAGAAGGTTAGGATGGTTACTTCTGAGGGTGTGAAAGATCTGCTTGTTGAAAGTAAATTCCTCTGCTCTCATCGTCATGCTGGGGGGAATTTTGTCTCTAGTTCAGAAATGCAGAGAGGTGACTCATACGTAGAGAATGTTTTTGAGTTACCGGCATGCTGTTCTCAAGTCACTGTAAGTTTTTTGTAAATCAAGTAGTTAATTCCATGATGGTGTTCATTGGCTGAATGTTTATCCACATTTCTTTTTTGGTTTCTGGGACAGGATAACCGCTCTACCTACAGGAGTTCTTCAAATCTATGGTGTTGAACAGAAGGATGCTGGGAATTACCGATGTGTTGCCACAACAATAGCCAATAGACGTAAAAGCACTGAGGCAGTGCTGAATGTTATTCCAGGTACTCATTATGTGAGATTTTTTTTTTTTTTTAAAAGCATTATATTCTTTTTTGCATTATGGCAAAAACTCTTATGTGAGTTGAAGAGCTGTAACTGTCCTCGGAATCACTTGCCAAAATCAGTATGCCCAAATAATAACTTTGCTTCCTTGTATCCTGTGGCTACAATATCATTCAATGGAAGTTTCCACAATTACTGAAATAAGGTGTAAATTTAATTTTAAGCCTCCTTAAAAAAAAGGGCATGTTTTATTTCCTGTTTAAATGAGTTTTTATTTAATTGTTCTCACTTTCTTTGATTTTTTTTATTCAAGCCTCAGACTTGAAGCCTTTTCATAAGCCATCTATTATAGCTGGTCCTCAAAACATTACAGCATCTCTTCATCAAACTGTCATACTGGAGTGTGTAGCCACAGGGAATCCAAAGCCAATCATCTCATGGAGCCGGTTAGGTAAGTCTTAAAATTACAGCATGTGATCTTCAGCCTGTGGAGAGGAAGTGAAACTGGAAAGAAAGGATTTCAGCAATTAGGTTACTGTGCTGAGGCTTCATGTAGTGTAGGTAACGATTAGGTTAGGGTGCGATAAGTGAAACACTTGTGGTTGCATATGTCCATACTGCTCTTAAGAAACCCCGAGGTTTTCTGACGCTTTAGACTTCCTACTTCTGCTGTCAATCCCACACTGCCCCAGTGCTGTGTGGGCAAAGCATCGGGTAGGATGGTGACCTCCAGAGGTTTGTGGAGTAGAATCAATGGTGATTTAGGGCAAGTTGGAGTGGTTGCATTCTATGAAACAATCCTGTAAATGTTTCTCCCTCTCTCCTTGGAAGCAGTATGTGAATGTGATTTGGACCTTGTGCTAATGGGCTATTTGGACTATGGACAGGTTTAGTCACACCTCAAATAGTCTGCCTAGAAGGGGAGAAGAGAGAGAATGCAGTAAGAATAATAACATTCATCAACACATCATATTTCTCCATGAAACCTACCTCTGCATTTATTCTAATGTGTACCTAACTGTGAAAGTCAGGACTACGCCTGTAGAAGCATGAAGTTTTAGATTTTTATTTCTAAAAGTGGGAGAAATAAACATCTATTTCCTGGCTTATTCAATGACTATAGACAAACAAGTGAGAAAAAAGTTACCTAACAGTCATAGAGCATTTGTGTGAAAATAGAAGAAAATACATGGTAATCATATGTACTCATTTTGTCCTCAGCATAGTTCAGAAGGAGATAGATGATGTCTGTTTGCAAAGATGATGTGGATGTGTTGGTAGTGATGAACTGAATTGTAGAGCAAGGCAACTGGGGAGGCTGACTGGGAAAATGTGGTGGTGAATTTTAGATGTGAACCGCTTGCCAAGTGGTGAGACTCAGCCAACTGAATGGTCAGATAACTAGAAAGAAGAGCAAAGCCAATGCACAATGAAAACCTCTCAAAGCTCATTTGTGTTTTTTCCTTTGCATCTTTGGACTTTTAAAATCTAATCTGTGCCATTTTGTGTAGGCAATCCTATCTAGGTGAGTTATTTAGATACATTGAACAGCCCAGCCTTTTAACTACACTTCTCCCGCTCTCTCAAACAGATCACAAGTCCATTGATGTCTTCAATACCCGTGTCCTTGGAAACGGGAACCTCATGATCTCTGATGTAAAGGTGCAGCATGGCGGTGTGTATGTCTGCCGAGCCACCATTCCAGGCACACGGAACTTCACGGTCGCAATGGCAACTGTTACTGTGCTCGGTGAGCCTGCTTTGACTTCCATACAGTGTTTAACAACTTGTGTCTGTCTTGAGGTGTGCGGTGTACTGTGCTGAATTTTGTATCTCAAATGTAGCTCAACAACCAGTCTGTAGAGAGACTGCAGAGGTGAAACAGATCACAATTGTGCTGGCTGTTTACTTAGATGAAAACTGTCAGATACTCAGTGTTTGAATTCTAGTAGTTCATTTGCATTTGGAGATACCCTAGTGCAATGTTTGCTCTGGCAGACAGGCTTTCAACACAGAAAAAAAATCCTGGAATAAAGCAGAAATATGTAATACATATCTATGCTCTGTGAGCAGTACATTGTATGTTGGAGTTTGATTTGTTTGTATTAATAAATGCATAACAAAAATGCATAGAAATGTTGCTATCTGTGCAAATAGTGTGTATCTAAACAAACGTGCTTTGTTTGTGGAATGTGCTTTCTGCATGGGTATATGTGTATTTGAGTGGCCTGAGGAGAGAGGTTTGTGTGTAGAAAATTCATTATTCTGACTGTCCTTGCATTCGTGGGGGCTTGATTTTTATGTTATTGTTTTTCCCCCTTGTTACTTACCTGTAGCTCCACCTTCATTTGTGGAATGGCCAGAAAGTTTAACGAGGCCTAGAGCTGGTACTGCTCGATTCGCTTGTCAGGCGGAAGGAAATCCTGCCCCCAAAATTTCATGGTTAAAAAATGGAAGGAGAATACACTCCAATGGTAGAATAAAAATGTACAACAGGTAAGATTACAATTGCTGTATGAGAGCTATGCTAGTGATGCTGTCAAAGGATGAAAATCCGGTAACTAAATATGGCCAAACAAGACATAACTCAAGTAAACATTAAATTGGGCATTAAATGTAGTTATGATATTTCTTTGGCAGAAGAAATGCAGATTGGTCAATACCCAAAATCCTCAGCAAAGATTTTGTGATCACTGCCTTACCTGGGAGGGAAAATGAGTTGATTTCACCATAGAGTTGCTCTAGATTTACAGTAGCATAGCAGATACTAGAATCTTGCTAGCTGTTTGAGGCTCTGTTTAACTAGTTCTGTGGAGTGAGCAGCTTATCTTAAAGAGTTTGGTTAAGATTGAGCAAACTTAATGTGCTTTCTGCAGGAATAGGTTTACAGGTTGGTTTTCACTGTGCCTGTCTTTGCAGGCAAAAACATAAATATGGCAGGTTTTGAGGAACACTTCAAGTTGCTAAATTTTACAGCTACACATCAATTTCTAACAGAAGAGTTTGTGGCATTCAAGTAAATTATATAAAAACTCATGAAGCAGGGGCAAGCATAACTATTTTTAAATTATGTACAGCTGAGTTTACCCAAAATGTGAGCTTTTTTCCCCTTTTTTTTCTCTTCCTTTTGGACTCAGTAAATTGGTGATTAACCAGATCATTCCTGAAGATGATGCCATTTATCAGTGCATGGCTGAGAATAGCCAGGGATCTATTCTCTCCAGGGCCAGGCTTACTGTAGTTATGTCAGAAGACAGACCCAGTGCACCTTATAATGTCCATGCTGAAACAATGTCAAGCTCAGCGATCCTGCTGGCATGGGAGAGGCCGCTGTATAATTCGGATAAAGTGATTGCATACTCCGTGCATTACATGAAAGCAGAAGGTAAGCAGTTTGATTTAAATACTATTTAGCTACTTGTGTGTGGTAAGCCCTTGCAAGGACTGTGAAATTTGAATGGCTCATAACCAGGGCTGTGTCCAAGCATACTAGCATATAAATGCATATTGTAATCAATAGGCATGCCTGGGGGAAAATGCTTTTGTCACATCATCTCATTTGTTGGACTGAGTGTTCTTCCCACTCACCCTTGTCTCCAGTGAGCAGATTTTGTAGCTAAGAATGGGCTTTAAAACCTTGGGGCTCCATGTGACTGTCTGGGTTTCCTCTCTGTCAGCAGGAGCTTTTACCTGCTCTCTTGTGTGTGTGTGCTTGTCAGGGAAGGACAGAGCATACAGAAACCTGAAGGCTTGCAGAGTTGAACTTTTCACCAGAGACAGTTCTTTTGTCTAGATGTCCAAATTCCAGTGACTTTACTGATGTTCATGTATTTTTGGGTAGAATAATTGGTACTTCATTGACTTAACTATCTTACCTTAGAAAGAATGTTGGCTGAATGGTAAAAGCAGCTCTCCTTTCAACCCTTGGTCAGCTATAATGAGAAAAGTATACTCACACTCTAAAATATGCTGAAATAGCCATGAATGGTTTATCCTAGTCTCTGAAATTATGATTTATAAATTGCTATATAAAAGGGAATGGATAGTTAGAATAAAAATGAGTAACTAGGCATTTTAAAACCCCTTAGTATTATGTAAGTGCTTTAAGTTAAGGTAGTGTGTCAGGTCATAGAAAACAGGATTTCCTAAGCAGGAGAAGTGATTGCCAAGTGACTTGCAAATTTGTTAGGTGAATGGCTTACACTAAACTGTGATGCAGCTCTGTTTTTTAGGAGTGATTTCTTTTTCCATTTCTATTCAGTAAGTGGTTTATTCAAGGACAGGACCGCAGATGCTCAGCTCTGTGTGGAATACCAGTCTGCCATCTGCTAAGCAGAGGACAGGAAGGACAGCTTAATTACTCGCATACTGATGCAGGAATAGCTGCCTTTGCTTTTGCAAGTGGGATATTTCAGGACACAAGAGAATTTTGTCTGAAGGAAGGAAAGAGTTTTAAAAGATAATGAGGACAAGAAGTGCGGGAAATTACCCCCACACACACTTTCAATCACTGAAGTATTGTGCTCACATCCCCCTCTTAAAGCTAATATGAATAAAGTCACACTAGATAATTTATCTGGGTAATTGTATGTCCAGTGTTAGTATAGAGAGCAGAGACTGAATAACTTCAAAGAAAACTGTCCTTAGGGAAGCATGTATTTGTGCAGGAAATACTCTTGAACAGAAGTGAAAGGAAGTATCTTCTGAGATGTCTTTTCTGCAAAATCATTTTGCTCTTCTTGCTTCATTTGCTTTCTTATCCAAAGGTTGTATCTTGTGAAATCAGATTGTAGCTTGTCTTGGTTTAAAAAACAAATCAGATAAAAGCAAGCAACCAAATAAAACCCCTCTGATTTATTTGAACTTGCTTTCTCAATTACCTTTTTTTGTTTCTTTTTTGTTTCATCTTTCCAGACTGTCTTTTGTTTTTTACTTTTTTTAGTACAATGCTGTTGTGCACCCTTTCACATTAGTAAAGAAATCCACACTGGTAGAGTGGAGATAGCTGTGTTAAGAGGAGTAATTACAGTAGTGGAAATCAAAATGTAGGTGATTTCCATGCGTTTTTCTTTGGTAACACGATTGGGTAGTACCTGAAGATCTGCATCAGGACATAAAACCACTTTTGTCTTGTTTCATGTTGAGCTTCAAAGGCTAGTGGACTGCATTTCTGTAAAAGTAATTACTTTTTAAGTGATAGCCTGTAAACCTTTATGAGGATATTACCTGCATATCAGATGCATTATTAAAAACCTAGAAAATGCTTTTGTGATAAAGTATCATATCAGACATCTCTCTAATACAAGTTTAGAAGCAACTATATTTAAACAAATACAAATTAAGTATTAAGGAAAATCTTTTGATTACATTCACACCATACCAGGCCACAGAGGTGGTCATAGACTATTGACACTGTCAACACCTTATTTATTCTGTAAGAATTCTCAATAATTATGTGTTAATGTAAATAGTTTGTATGAATTGCCTTCATTATTCCTTTCAGGCTGTCTTTCCCCAGTTTGCCCTCATACCCTGTTTCAGACGCTAATGAAGATTAAAAATTATCTCAGGTGTATCTGACTTAACTAGAGAATATCTTACTTAAAGCTTCTCATGTGTAACTTCTTACTTTATACATT
Organism: Nycticryphes semicollaris; assembly: GCA_013400055.1. Classification (NCBI taxonomy): domain Eukaryota; kingdom Metazoa; phylum Chordata; class Aves; order Charadriiformes; family Rostratulidae; genus Nycticryphes; species Nycticryphes semicollaris. The sequence continues at coordinate 307,950 of VXBJ01001919.1, read as the reverse complement.
TGTGTTCATATATTGCTCTTTTGTTTTAGTTAGGAACCACATTTTTCAGTGCGAATAAAGAACAGTTTATTGCAAAAGAAAAACAGTGCTTGCTAAGTCTCCTAAATTGTACTGATATTTATGATTCCATAAACTTTGAACAGAATGTAAAACTGGATAATACACTACTCTACAGTTCTGTAGAGTTTTTTCTGTAGACTTCACAATGTGGTGGGTGCTTTGAATACAAAAGATACCATCACTCATCATTTAATTTCACAACTCGAGTATTCTGATGTTTCACTGTAAAAGCAGGTTTGGGCCCTCTTCCCTATTTGAAAAAAAAGTTAGTGTTTTAATCAAGTTAGTTGAAGAAACTAACAGGTGGGTTTTTGTGGTTTTGTTTTTTGTTTCTTTAAGCAGAGTATTTTACATTCAAATCAGGGTCATGGTAGCAAGAAGAATAAGGGTCTGATGAACGTGCATGTTGGAGTGTGTTAATTCCTTGTTAGTGATTTAGAAAGGGCACAAAGGGAACACTGATTGTGGTGGAAAGCAAGCCTTGTTCTCTATTATGGCTGTTTCATTAGAGCCTCTGCATGAGGCCTAGCAATCCATTCAATGAGAGAATAAGTCCTTTTAATTTGAGCTCAAGCATCTTGTTTAGCAGGTCAGAAATCGTGCCTTGCAATTCCTAATTAACAAGCCATTAACTAGTCTGTTGTGAGATGCTCGTAATCTTGTCTAATTAAAATGCTATCAAGTTAATTCATAAATGTGGGAAAACTTAATGGTGGAATTTGCCTTTCGTTTTGTTTATAAATTCAGTCATGAAGAGGAGGAGCTGGCTCTTACAGAGTTTTGATTAAATTGACATGCACTTGGTGTGAATTGTTCGTTAACACAGCAGCTTTCACCACACTTATTCCACTTTATAGCCTTCCTCTATAGGAATAAAGCCGGACAAAGACAAGGACTGCTGCATGCATTGCTATGCATATTTTAATGTGAATCGCTGAGATTTTTTTTCCTTTTCCTTTTTAACAACTCACTAAGGAGCCAAACATTTTTGAAGCTTATTCTGGTGTGTTCTTACTGGCCTTTCTCCAAATTAAAGGAAAAAAAAAAAAAACCCATGTCAATCAAATGTAATAGAATTTGCAGGGCTAAAATGAGATCCTTTTGCTGAATAAATTCTTTCTGTTTGTTTCTTTGGGGGGGTGGTGGTGTTTGTTTTGTTTTTGATGGAGTGGAGCCCTCGCATTCCTCACAGCCTGCTATAGAAAGGCTCTGTAAATAGGTTTTAAAAAAACCTCCCTGACTCTAAACAAATAGATTTAGAAGCTTGGTATGAATGATAAGGCTATTAGAGCTTGTCTGTTGTGTTACTGTACATTGGGCACAGTTTGTTGTGACTAATTCTAAGTAGGGTTTAGAATTGCATTCAGCATCCCTTATTCAGGAAAATCCTGAAACACCATAATCTACACCACAGCAAGACACAGTTACTCCTGTACATAAAAGAGCTTTTACTTTGTAGGGTTGAAAAAATAGAGGTAGGCGGGGTAAGAACATGAAATAACTTTGTAAAATCTTAAAGCCAAGATACTGTGATGTTTAGGGATTCTCATAAATTTTTGTTTGTCTAACCCTTGTTTTATGCCAGGTTTAAATAATGAAGAGTACCAAGTGGTCATTGGAAATGATACAACCCATTACATTATTGATGACTTGGAACCAGCCAGCAACTACACCTTTTATATTGTGGCTTATATGCCTCTGGGAGCCAGTCAGATGTCAGATCATGTAACACAGCACACCCTTGAAGATGGTAAGACAAATAGCACTGATTTAGGTGAACGTTTTAATTTGCACCAAAGAGAAATGTGCAATCCAGTGTTAACAGCTCTTGAGGATCCCAGACTTCCGTTGACATCAGTGAGACTTCTGGATATGTGTAATGTACCTAGACCGAGCCAGCTAATGGCAAGGATGAGAATAAAATAGCATTCTGACAGGGCATCATTGCATGTTACACGGTGTCTTTTTGAACACCAAAGTCATTTCATTAAATTATGTAAATAACCATTCGAGACCTTTAAAAACTTTCCCAGTGTTGAGAATTTGATGAATAGCCTAGGATTTATTCTCTCTATGACATTGTCTTGTGCATCTGAAATGTGAATCAAACTGCACACCCACTGCTTCTTCTGCAACATTTGAAGGAGAATTTGGAATAAAGGTTTGCTATACCAAAAAAGTAACTTTTTAAAATCTATGTGCTTGTTAGTAGAATCAGAATTTCATAAAAGACCCTACTGACTATTTCTGTGCAGTGATTTAACTAATCTGAACATCAAGGCAACAACAAACTGTTTAGTATAGTTCATTAGAAGCGCTTAATAAATTCTGACAGGTTTCAGCTTTGGCAGCGTGCAACATCATCAGTTCCAGTTGTCTGCCTGTCTCTTTGCCAGGAGTTGCTACTCTCATTACATTGTCTGTGGAAAAGAACGTGCGCTGAGTCTTCAGCAGTACAGGTTGTTGTCTAGACTCTCAGTTCAAGCTGCTGCATCTAACCTTGACAGTCAGTTTGTCAGAATAGTAAGGGGCTGTTTGCCTTTGATTACTGCTGGCAGCAGTAAGAGAAGAAAACATCTAGGGCCTTACAGAAAGGAGCTTGCTAAGGCTTACTGCATGCAGAAGGTGAGAAATGAGTAGTGTCAAGTAATCCTTAAAATAAATAGGAATCAACAAAACTTCTTGGATTATTTACTCTTATTACTGACAACTCATCACAGGCTACAGTGTCAGATGAGAATTTTCCATCTGTCTTTTACCTGAGGTCAAAAGTGTTGTCTTTTCCTTTTAGTTCCCTTAAGAGCTCCTGAAATTAGTTTGACAAGCAGGAGTCCTACGGATATTCTCATCTCTTGGCTACCAATTCCTACAAAATACAGGAGAGGTCAGGTGGTCCTGTACCGTCTATCTTTCCGCCTCAGCACAGAGACCAAAGTCCAAGTCTTGGAGCTTCCAGGGACTTCAGATGAGTATCTCCTCGAAGGCCTGAGGCCTGACAGTGTCTACTTGGTTCGTATCACTGCTGCAACAAGGATTGGCTGGGGAGAGGCATCTTTGTGGACTTCCCACCGGACTCCCAAAGCTACAAGTGTGAAAGGTAATTCTTAACAATGCCAACAGCCTGGAGATGGGGTCAATTGCAGGCTTCATCTGAAAGCTATGAATTTTTCTGACAGGTAGTGCAATGATGTGAAATAGGTTTTCCCATTACATGTTCTTGTTCTGGTGATCTAGAAAATAGTGTTCTTACCATGACTGTGCAAAATCTGCAAAACCTTCTGATTCTTTTAATAAATTACATGCAGTTAATACATAGTTTCAGGATCAAAAGTTGAAGAGGAACTAATCTGTCTTATGAAAGGCCTTACAGTGACAAGAGAATGAAAAGCTGATATATTATTTTGGTGTCAATCTTTGATTGTTTCCACATGTTGATGTTTACATATTTGACACAGTGGCAGGAAACTTTAATTCATGTTTGTAAGCTGCTCAAATGTTTTAGCTTGTAGACTTGTTTCCATTAATAACACAGTTTTTCTTCTATTCTCTATCATTTGAACGAAAAAATGCAACAACCCCAAATCCCATTGTTGTTCAGTGTAAAATAATTTTATGCAAACTGGGATGTTACATATTAGAATTGTGTACAGGTACTTAAAAGATCTAAATTGTCTGTATTACAAACAAAATGCACATATGTTTTGAATATGCAATTGGACTTGATATTTGAAATCTTCAGTTGTTATAGTTGAGTTTTGGATTACATTATTGTTTAGTAATGTCACGCAGAAGAACATTGAACTTTGCATGAATGGCTTGTAAAAGATGTAGATTTGAATTTGTAACTTTATTTCTTAGCTGTAATACACATCCATCCCCTAGATTTCCCCAAATTTTGACTACTATAGCAAATTATTAGCAGTTGATGAACTGTCATGTTACTGTTAATCGCATTTGCTCTGTCCCGCTTTAAAACAAGGGGTAATTTTATAACTCTTTGGAGTGTTTTCATTTTTCTTTGAAAATAACTACTTTATAAATGTAATTAATGGATTAATTAAGATGCAAAATTAAAAAAAAATGTTTCTTTTTTGATTTATCCTAAATTAAGTTGTTAGATTAGCTTATAGGGAGTCAGACATCATAATAAAAGAAACAATTTTGTGAGAACACAGATGAGCTAGTGTTAAAGTCTTGAGTGAACTTTGGACTGATGAGCATCTGGATTTTTTTTAAAAAACAATTAGATGTTTCTAGAATATAAGTATATTATATCTATTTCTCTAAAACCAGCACCAAAGTCTCCTGAGCTGCGTTTGGAGCCAATGAACTGTACAACCATTATAGTACAGTGGCAGCAGGACTCCGAAGACACTGCAACTATTCAAGGGTACAAGCTATACTACAAGGAAGAAGGCCAGCAGGAGAATGGACCAATTCTGTTGGGTGCCAGTGATCTTGAGTATACTGTCAGTGGTTTAGGTGAGTATATAAAATAGTTCTTAACTGTTCTGGAGGATAGCAAAGTAAAATGATGTCTTAGAGACTTTAAATCATTAGACCTGTAAGGCAACAATGCTAGGTTTGGCCATCTATTTTCCTAGCAATAAGCTTTGCAAGCTTGAGCTACACTGCTGACGGAATAATCCTCTCTCCAAATGTGTGTTGTACAACACTTAGAAAACCAGATCTTGCAAATCCTGTGTAAGTTGGAAGAAGGACACTCGAGTACTTATCAGAAGGTACAGAACTTAGAGTTAGTAAATACTGCTAGTAAATGAAGTGGCTCTTTAATATTCAGCTTAATACTAATCTTTTTTCAGCTTTTGTATATTTATGCCTGATCTAGTAATGGTGAAAGATTAATACAAAATACCAAAGATTTTTCTCTGGTATTTCTTGCTTATTTCTCTGCTATTTGTAGCCTTTGTGACAGCTATACTGCAAAACAAGCACTGCTTGCTCACGGTAGTGTGTGTTATTATCCTGTTAATATTTTTAAGGAGTACTAGTAGACGATTAGGGCACAGAGGTTGCTGAGCCCCATTAGAATCTTTCCATTGATCATCTGACTCTGTTTCCTCCTGTAGCTCTTGCGATGTGTTGGTATTATCCCTAGGTAGAAGGTGCTTCTCTTTACATATGTAACTGAGAATTTATTTCATAAAAATATGTGATCTGTAGTATAATCAGCAAAAGTAATACAGAATTTGACACAGTGTTTGAAGTGTGTTGAGATAGTTTACTTAGGGGTAGCATACAGAATTAATCTTGACTAAGTTATCAAAATTGACACGCAGTCTTAAGTATGTCAGATGTCTTGAGCATGCTCAGGTATTCTCATCTGCTGCATAGAGTTAAGATGCTATTTTAGGGGAGATCTGAGGGAGAGCATTCTGATCTCTTAACTGGACAACTGCCCATCTGTGACCATTTCTAGCCAGAGCATCTGGCAGCAGCTGACTGTTTAACTGAGTTGTGAGACAAAAGAGCAGTGGGTTGAAAGGATGTGGTGTCTGTGTGTCCTAGGACATAAATGCATTTTTTTTTTGACTTCTCATTATGCAGTTACAAAGCAGTCATTTCAGACACGCACACACTTATTAACTGTGTGATCCACATCGTATGGATTTTCTCAGTACTCTAATCCTCAGATTAAAATATTATTTTAAAGAATTATGTTAGAATGCATATTAACTCTGTGTTTTTATTGGTTTATCTTTGCAGTAAGTATGTAGACCAAGGGAAAACAAAAGCAAAGTAAGTTTAGGAAATGACAGTTTTCACATGGTCACATTGTAACTGAATTATAAGAAGTGTGGGCATGGAGGAATTCCACATGCTTGAGTTAACCCTTCAGTCATGGTGCATGTGATATGTTTAGTGCTTCTGCCTTATCAGAATTCTAAGTATCTAACTATGATTACCAAAACATGATACATTCCATATAATCTGATTAATATATATTACATTCCATATAATCTCTTTGCCATAATTTATATTTTTCATGTATGTGTAATTTATGCTGCCATAGGTTAAATACACTGAAGAATATTTTTTCCAAATAACTTCTGTAGAAGTTAAAATTTTGTTTAATTTTTAATGGGAAGTTTTGAGTTATTTGAAGTGCATATAAAATATGGGAAGTTTTCCTGTGTAAGTTTTTTTTTTTCCTCTATTTTTGTTTGCTTTGTAACATTTACAGAAAAAGCAATTCATTGCTATAGCTGCAAAAGAGTTGCTTGGCACGGGACATTTGATTAGGCCATGATTTCCCACTGCTAAAATGATTACACATGTTGACGCCTGGGAAGTTCACGTAGACTTTTCATAGTGACTGCCTGTTTGATTACTGTGTGTGCCCATTGAGAAGCTGCCTGTTTGAAATACTTGTGCACATTAAATTATGCCTTAGAAAAAAGTACTCAACCAACTTATTTCTGCCTGTGACAGCTGCACACGTGAAGATTATAGCGCGTAAAATTATATAAAATATATAAACCCATAAAGACCCTAGCAACATTCACAGAACAAGGAGGAGACTGATTTCCATTTCTTTTTAGTTCTTGTGAATAATCTAAATCATTTGGACAAGGTTATTTTATTTATGCATTTCAAATTTAAAATATTACTTATAAGAAGTGGTCCTACCTGGCAGAATTTGAGATAAAACAAGGAAAGCCACTGTTCTAGGTTTTGTGACCATGGTAAACTGAATCTTCATGAACTGGACAGAGGCTTTGAGTACTAATGTTCTGTCATCCATTTGCCTCTCCTGAGGACACTAAACTAGTGATTTATTGACAGCCTCTTTAAAATAAATGTCTTCATTATGAGCCTCCAGAATTAGTAGGATACTGCAAGTATGAAACCTGAAGGAGAAAGGTGTGCGTTAGTATTTTTGGTTTCATGTCTGTTGAATAATATGGTCAAAAGAAGAGGTTATTCCTAATTTGGAAGAGTATGCTAATAGTATTAGGTCCTTCTCAGTGGCGAATGTTTGCTTCCTCCTGCTCTAGAAAATTTTCCCTAACAGAAGGTCTTTCATTGTGAGACTTCATGAGTCTGCTATGGCACAGGTTCTGTTTCTGTAAAGTTTCAGAAAATGTGTGTTCAGAAATTGAAGTGATTGCTTTTTGGTGGAAGAGTTTGGGAACCTTCTTGCTGAGTAACAAGAGAAGAACTGGTAAAGCTTGAACGTTAAAACAAAAGGGAGTGTTTGGAGGAGTTTAAATGTCTTCAAATTATTTTTTTTCAAAGAGTATTTTAATCATGTACATATGCATCTCTGTCTTAATGTTGTTAGTCACTGCTATGCTAGGTGGACTGTTTGCCAGTCGCAACTCATTGTGTTACAGCTATATGACCATATGACCAGTAGGAAGGTGAGACCTATAGAAGATGGCCAGTGACTCAGAAGAACCCATTTTAAGGTTATATAGTTTATTGGAGCCAGGAACTCTTCATAACTAGGTTGTAATGCTCATAGGCATCTCATCCTGGAACCCATATCTAGGGAGAATAAAATCAAATTCAGCTTCTTGGTTAACAAACTCCAGAAAGCATGATCAATTCTGATGCTGTAACACACGAGCAGTGTTATTCAAGCTGACTGGAAGTTTCCCTCTCTGAACTTCCTTTGTATTTTTCAGTTCTTACCGTGCAAGTTAGAGCAATATTTTTACTAATTAAATGAATGCCACTAGTGATGGGAGAGTCCAACACATTCTTGGGCCATGAATACCTTCTAAGCTGGGATGGAGGGAGGAAAGCAAGAATTCACTCTGCTAATTCATCCTTCTGTAGTTGCTGGCTGGAAGCTCTGCCACCTTGAGTGCTGGTAGTTACGGTGAGGATTTCAGAAGGTTGCACTTTGGTGTCAAGTCTAACAGGGGGTCTTGCAAAATGTGCATGAAACCTTGAGGCAAACGGGCTGTGGCACAGATGTGTGCACCTTAGGTGCTCTTCTGTTTCTATTGCATACAAGATGATATCGCAGTAAATAACCGTTTTCAGGCAGACACCTTAGGGGGTGGAAAAACAGGTCTGTTAGCTTTGAAAATGCCCTGAGCATGGGAGCCCACATACCTTGGCTTTTCCCTGGTGAAGGCCCCTCCCCATGAGAGCCTGTGCAGAGTGGAGTGTCCTAAGCTGGGACCTGCAGCCCTGCAGGAGCACTGCTGGCTCCCTAGGACTTGACATGCTTGCAGGCTGCAGGGCACTAGGGAGAAACTGCCAAGTGACTTGATGGCCCCGAAATGGAGTATACCTGCTTTAAAAAAAAACCTTTAAAAAATTGGTAGGTGATTCCTCGGCAGCTTGGAGGCTTGGAGAGGCTGCAAGCTTTCTATCTGGGAAAGCTTCTTTTATGCTGACTGTGGTCACGTAAACTGCTTAGCATGAGGGACATCACAACCTCTTGCTGTTTCCCCTGGTACTCCAGTTTTACATTATCCAGTGACATTTTCCTCTGTCCCAATCTAGTTCTTTTGGAAAAATAATTATATTCTGTCTCACTTGTGCAATTTACTCCAAAAAAATCTGGTCTTAATCAGAAAAACTTGCCTGTTGTACCCCTTTCTAGTTGCAGAGAGGAGAAATAAGGGAAGGAATGTTTCCTTGCCCCGCCCAACCCCTGACTGAGACCAAATTTCCAAATGAAGAATTTGTCAAAGTCTAAATGACACAAAGACACATTTTGTGACCCTGCATGGCACTGTCTTCTGAAAAGGAAGCTTGTGCTGAAGAAGCAGGCAACTACCTACTACACTTAGCATTACCCCAGAGACTTGGCCTTCAGTTTAATTTCTTCTGGATCTATTTATGTTTTGTTACAACCATGATTATAGCTAAGCTTGAGTCCAGAGCAGCAAAGATGACAAGGTGATTCTACAGTCTATGGAAATTGAATAGAGTTGTGTAAGAAGAGTCAATATTTTTCCCAATTAAACTGCCTGATGTGTTTTACCCAAGTGTCTCTTGCAATAATTCATTTGCACTATATTGCAAGTGGATGTGCTAGAAAAATGTAAATTTAAAAAAAATTTAATGACATCTTTGACAGCTTTAATGACATCTTTCTCATTAAGAACTGCAAATACTATAATATTGAGAAGGAATACTGGAAGAGCATTACATGTATTAATGTAGTTATTTCTGATAGGGCTATAATTTCAGTTTTATCCCAGGTTTTGTTAGTATTAGAATGTAGTCTTACATACTTGTATCTGAACATTCTGGGGTATCCATAACTGTGTAAGGGGGGACTTGATAATGGTTTTTGGGATTCCCATACAAATTCAAGGAGCCAGGCATTCCTTCAGTTTCATAAGATGATGTGAACGAAATGCAGGTCTTTTCCCTCAAACCTCAGTTTTATTTTTTTTTATTTCATAGTTAACTGTTTTCAAATGGTATTCAAGAAAATATAATCTAGTATTACATATGTACTCTATTTCTGGTTGAAGTATTTTATATCGGATCAGACATTTGCAGTTAATGAAATGTTGATTTGAACAAACTACAGCTCTGTTTAAAAAAAGAAGATCAGAAATTACTTTAATTCTTCATAAAGATCAACCAAAAGCTTGGTTTTCTTGCTTGGAAAACCAGATGATAGCACTGTATGCTATATATACTGTAGCCATTATGTTTACATTGTTACAGAGTGAAAAGTGTCTAATAGCTTAGTAGGTGACCAGGACAAATATTATCACTTATTTCCACTGTTTACTGCTGGGTCAGTCTAGTGTTTACTCATGCTGATTACATCCTTAAACTAAACCTCTTATCTGTCAATTCTCCTGATTGCATGTAGCAGGCTTGCTACTACTGCTTATCAGCTAAAACATAAGGGATTTGCCGAGAGAAGGGAGGAGGAATTGGTCATATTGCACAGTAATAAAAGCAAAAGCCCTAGAAGCAGACTGGGCATGTTTAAAAGCAACTTCTTCCCCAGCTAACTGTGACCTCTTTCTCTTTCATAGACATGGCAGTTTATGTATATTTGTACTTAACAGACCTGAGCTCTTGCCTTGTCCTGGTATGATAATGTGCTCCCCCTGCACATCAGTAAACAAGACACACATTCCTTACTTCATAATCATGAAAGGCAGACCTGTCACCACTCTAAATGAGCCTGTCTTCCAGATGCAGACATGGCATATCTGCATATAATTTTTTTCCTTATTTTTTTTTCTTCCCGGGTTTAAAAGGGGAGGGAGTGAAACCCTTACAGATTAAAAGAAGGGGAGGGAGCTTTATTACCCTGTAACTTTTTTTTACCTGCGAAATATCAAAGCAAGTGCTGTTTTCATAAGTGTTTACTTTTTTTCTATAAGAAACCATATTGCATTTTACAGGCTGCAAGTGTAAATAGAGATCAAACTGAGTTACATTCTGTTTTGTTGTTTTAATTTGTAAACTGTCACATCATGTTTTATTTCTAGTGCTTGTCAGTGCTAGTAATTTTTCTAGGTATGTTTGTAGCAGAGAGCTCCTTTTAGATTCAGTATTCTTGCTTGTACAACAGCTAGGTTGGTTGGCAGTCAGGGAAGGAATCAAACCTCCGTCTTGTGCAGCATTTCTGATTATGTACTTGCTAGTCCCTGTGCAGCTTGATGTGTACCAGAAAAAGCAAGCAGGAAGTACTAGGAGGTTGCACAGTGCAAGCACACTGACATGAGGTGGCCAGACAAACCGATTCACAGACTTGTCTACTTAGTTCATGCCTTCCTTACGGAAGAAAAACACTAAACTACTCAATTAGATGAAAAATTGATTCACTCAGGTTGTAAACTGAATTATTACTGAGCAAAACTGAAGCTCCTGTTTAACTATGTGGCCCTTTGTTAGAGCTTATTGGCATGGCATCCATTACAACTGTGTCTTTGGTTCAGCTTTATTTAAGCACTCTTACACAAGACTGAGTAGGAAACCTAGATAAATATCAGCTTGTTCTGAGCAGATTTGCTGAGGAGAGACCCGTTAACTATCATCTGCTAATGCTGCATGCTTATTATGCAGTTCAAGTGCCACATCTGTAAAAATGTAGTGCCTTCCTTCCTGAGTAGTTCTGCGATTCTGCACTCTTGCACTGTGCACCATAGCATTTGTGTCATAATTGCTTATTTTCACTTTAATTTTCGTCCTTACAAAAAAGGAGATTACTTTGTCGTGTATTCATTCTGACAGCATTTAAGTTTGCTTCTATTAAAGAAATTGGATTTATCAATTTCTTTTTTTAATTCATAACAGTTACTTCTGTGCATATTTTTGGTTTTTTTGACAGTAAATGTTATTTTCATAGAGTTCATTTGTAATGGAAAGCTTTACTGTTTAATGTATTTGTCAACTTCAAATTACACCATCAAGCCACTCAATAGTTTACTGATTTAGCCAGTAATCAACTTCAGTAGATGCTGGAATACTGCAATCCATTCCATCTGCGTTAGCACCGTAACTAGTTTTGGTGCTGATTAAAATGTTGCATATGACAGACACCTAATAAGAGGAACCTCTAGGGTTTCTTTGAATTAACAGCAGAGTCTTGAAATGGCTCTAAAACCCATGGAAAATTATTAATTTGTCTACATACTAAGCATCTAATTTTGGGTCAGAAAGGTGCATTCTTGCTCTCTTGGACACTTAAGATCTTTCAGTAACAGGTAGACTGTATGTTGTAAGGATTGCCTAATAGATTTTTATGTAACCTTCTTGAATGTGTTCACTGAACTGTTCCAGTTTGAACCTGTTTAGCTGGTAAAAAAAAGTCCTGACATCCTCATTTAAACATGTCTTGACTTTGCAGTAATTAATTTTAACTTCCCAAGCTAGTGGCTCTTTAAAGGGGAAGGACATGGTGAGGGAGGAGATACCCAAATGCAGCGTAAAGATTGAAGGTACTGTACTTCAAAAAACAAAATCGAGTGCCAAGACCAGTTAAGTCTGGCTCTCTAAAGAGATAGTGGGAGCTGTCAGGATGAGGGAACTCCCATTATTTCATGGGACAATGCCTTGTAGCAATTTTAAAGGTAAAAATGTAAAGATGCAGGCTTTACTAAGGCAACAGGAGAGATGATATTCCATGGGCCCACTCGACTAGCATGTTGTTGTCTTTTTTTGAGAGACTCTCTCTCTCTTTATCAACTGTGCTCAAAACTGAGTCAGATGCAGATTTTTCTCTCAGGACATCAGAGTAATTGTGTCACAACTCGAAGAACTGGAATCGAGGGTGCTGCAAAGCCTTGGAATAGGAGGGGGAGGGTTTTTCCACTCTGTCAAGATAATTATAATAAAGCAAAATATGTCAACTTCAAAGTATTTAAAGGTAAAACTTTCAGTGGTGGGAAAGCGATTAGGATCTTGCAGGAAATGCTCTCTGCTGCTCTGGGTTCTCAGGGTAGAAATTCCATCATTTAAGGCTAAACCTGTGTGGGAATTCAGTTGGGAAATTGTGTCATGTTGATTGAGTAACAGTTAGGATGTATGCAAATAGTGTTTCATTGTCCATTTGCTGGAACTGAAGGTTAAAATTTGCTTCATGAAAAGGACATATCGATCACTCTTTACATCAAGAAAGTTGCGAACTATTTTGAATAAAATACTTTTATTCAAAGTAGCTTTTGAAATGTTTCTATGTATTACAATGAATAGGCATTTTTATAGCTATAATGTAAAAGGGATCATTAAATAAAGACTAATTTCTTGAAGTGGAAATTAAGTGAAATGTGTATCCCAGCTTAAAGAGAAAAAAGAGCAAGCAGTTAACAGTGGCAGGAATGACCAGATATTTGCTTCAGTTTCTTAAATGAAACAACAAAGTAATCCACAGAAAGAAGCACCCAAGAAGTGTGTACATTCCTGCTCTACAACCTCTTTTAGATTTAAACGGAACTTTAAATACCGTGGTTGATGGTGGAGTTTGTGATTTATTTTTTTTCTTCCTTTTTCCTGAAATGGCAGGATTTGTCTCTGGGAGACAGCATTATTTAATTTGCTATTTATTGGACTTCATTAGTAAAATACTTAAGTCCTGGATTGCAAAGAAACTGCTCTTTGGAGAAAGCTTAGAAAACTCCTGTTATAGGAAATTAAATCAACATTGTCCATTAATCATACTGCATGTCAACCCCCAGACCTCTCTTGATTGTTCTTGGTGAATGTGAGGAACCATTAGATGTGTGAGGTCCTTAAAGGTCTGAGTAAGTCAAAGGGGAAGAGTTTAAAAAAATGCCACCATTAGCACATGAAAGAGACTTCAGAGTGGACAGAAGAAAACATTTGCTGTACAGGGCTAGTTAGATTTCTTAATTTTTTCCTTTTTTTTTTAAATTATTTTCTTCCTTTGTTTAACAACAATCCAGATGTTGTGATCAAAATGTTAACTTAATTTCTCCTGAGGTTTTTTTCATTAACTTTTTTTGGGGTCATGTTACCACTTGTGATAGTTGTATGGGAAGGATAATAGGACAGGCTCTTTGCAAACTCTGTGTTAGTGATAAGCAAATGCACTTCTAAAGCTAAGCTAATATATTTTCTGGGAGCTTTTCTGCCTTGAGTAACACCTTGGTTATATATTTGCCATGAAGGCATTATTGCTAACAGAAGCATATTTTTATTTTGGGAAAAGATGCAATTGTGGAATAAACAATGCTGCTTTTTTTTTTTTTTCCCTCTTTTTTTTTTTCCCCTGCAGGCTGCCTGGAGTCACACTTCTGTGGCAAATGTAGGGAGGGTATGCGGGATGTGGGGGGAAAAAAAACAATCTTGTGTTGGAAGAAGCAGTTCTTGCCGTGAAACTTCTTCCAAACTTGTGATTTTTTGCATCTGGGAAAAAAGTTTAATAGAAATAAGTTTCACATAAAAAGTGTATTTTTGCATTTACACTCACTTCCGCAGTGTTTTTACCATTATCATAACTGAATATTGTATTCTGGCTCAAGTTGGTTGGCATTCCAAAACAAAGATACTTCTTACTGCACGTGTCTGTAGAAGCTGGGACAGGGAAATACATTCTTGATGCTGTCTGGTAGATTAGTTTAAGACTTGAATTTTCTGCCTCTTGTATGCGTCCAGTTGTGCAAGCTGTGACTCTGTACAACTGACATTTTGTTTTTCCAAACAAAGGAGGAGAGATAAAATATTGTATGCAAATACATCTTGAAAATGTGGTCTGCATATCAAGATCCAGGGCTCTTTTTAAGGCTGTTGGACTAGAGATGCTTAGAAGCAGTAGAGTAGGACAGTGTATTTGGGGAAGTGATGCAGATGGGTAGATGTTGCACTACTGTACCTTGTGTCCATTTACCCATCAATTCCCCACCTTCTCCTTTGTATATTTAAGATGCAGGGAGGGCTGTGTTCACAGCCTGTTGCCTAGCTTTGTACTCTGTGTCTATATTTGCATGTGTATATAGAGACTGTTGGGAGAAAAATAGGATATCTTCTGAATTCCTGATCCTCTTTGTCTAGTCCATCACTTCTCCATCAGACGCGTACCTCTTACTCTATTAGTTGTTTGTATTAATTTTTGTTTTCATGATAATTGTTAATGTTGGCCTAACCTAGCCTTTTTCTCTACTCGTGTCTTTTGGCTGCCTTCCTACTGCTTCTTACCTGAATTTATTTAAGTTCTCATAGTTTCCCATCAGTCCTTGTTGCCTCAGTGACAGCCACTTGCTGTGGAAAACCCACAGCTGTAGCACTCTCTGCCAGTTATTTGTACTGGAAAACTTTGCACAGAGGTGGCTTCGTATGTTATCCAGGCAGAGTAGACAGGTATGCATGGGCTGTGATGGGAAGAGCCCTGTTACATATGCAGCAATGATTGTCCCTCTCCTTCAGAAATGACAGCCAGATCATGCTTCCAATCAAGCCAATAAAATATCTGAAGAAAAGCACCAAAGTATAGTCTAGTTGTAGGAGAGAGAAGTGATTAGCATGATTCAGAGTGCAGGTACAAGTGCACTGGCACAGCATTGCCTACACCTCCCTCTTTTGCTTGAGCCTCTGAAGGGTCCTCTTCGCCCTTCTTGAAGCCAGGAGCTGTTTTCCGTGTGGGACCCCAGAGCCTGTGTTGTCCCTTGTGCCCCTTGTGCAAGGCAGCTGAAGCATGCACTGCCTGGGCTGGTGTGACAAAAACCTACTTTAGTCAGTTATTCATATTTCCACTTGTCTTTGGTATTTCTGCTAGTAATACATGCTGTGTTCTTCCAGTACTTTGTAACCGTTCCAATGAGTTTCACAGGTGGATCAGTGTTCACTGCCCTGTCTTACAAACTGCGTTACTGAATCTTGAGGAATCCTGGAGTTGCTCAGGTACTAATGTTTTAAACTGAGTATGATGTGATATCCCCAAAATCAGTGACAGAACTGAGCTCTAAGTTTTCATGTTTCCAGCTTTGCATTCAGTATTAGATAACAGCTCCCCCTTGAGGGAAACGTCTTTTATTAATAAGTTCATAACAGCTATTCTAAAATTGGAGGTTTGTGTGGGCAAGTTTGAGGTTTGTGATATCACCAGACTGTATAACATGAAACAGACCCATGGAGGCTGTGTTGTGTCCTAACCAGCTGGTTACAGCTGGGAAGAGTGAGGTGATTCTGCCAGTGATTTGCTCTGTCACCTTGGGATATCACTTAGTTCTCAGAGCACATCAAAGTGCAGCTCAGAGCACAATAAAGTAGCAAAAGTTGGCACTTTTGGAAGAAGGCACCCCTTATTCCTTGTGTACCTGTTTGTGCTACTTTATGCTGCTCCTCTCTGCACTTCCATTAGCGTTTGTGTGCTTGCACAGGGACAGGGTGGGAAGCTGGCCTAAATGGAAAATAACTTGGCAAACAAAGATTGTGGCAGGAGCGAGTGGCTGAAGGGTGAGGGGAAGCAGGCTGGCTTCTTTCAGCAGCAGTGGTGGCTAACGCCAGGTTAAAATGCTCATCCAACTGCAGCCTTAACTTAGCATTTGTAAAACTGAATTAATGATGGGAAACCCTTTTAATTGTACAAAGGAAGATAGCTAGCTAAGAGTAAAGTAGCTGTGTGTTTATTTTACTTAAGTAATCAATCAGTCAGACTGCTTTCCATTTTCTAAGTGTTGTATAAACTTTATATGCAGAGGAATTACGTTGAGATAATTTTGTTCTCCCTTTTTCAATCAAGATAGTAATATAGCTCAGATTTAAATCTTGAATGCATTAGGAAAGACAACAAAAAGAACCTTGGTTATGAATAGTCTCCTAGCCTTTTATTCTGTACCTTTCCGTTTGTTAATGCAATGTTTGATATGTATTCAATGCTTGTTCTTAACAAAACTAATTAAAAAATACAGCAGGCATAGCAAAAGATTTACATTACAACTGGTTTGTGGTCAAACATTTTGATGACAACAGCACTGGTTCCTGTGATAAGTGATTTTGCTTATTAAAAAAGAAAGTTAAAGAAAAACATTTTGAAGGAAAAATTTAAGCCAGACCAAATTCCCATGTAGATAATTATGGAAAATACTTTACACACTTAAAATGGAATTCTTGGGAAAAGGGGCACAATGTGTGAAATTCTGTTCCGGATTCTGCAAAGTTGTAATTTACTTTTCCATGTTGTTGCTATTCTGTGCTATTATGAGCATCCTTTAAAGTACAGTAATTTTTCCCTGTAGTAAGATAGTGAGGGCAAAGTAACAGACATGTTAATGTCTGGAGAAAGATACTGCAATACTTTCCGTGGCTGAGGAAATGGAGACCTGTGTCCTTGTACCACCACACTCCAGGTGAAATTACCAGCTGAGCTATGGCACTTGGCATGAACTCTTTACAAGTGCTATTAGCTGTCTTCCCTGCTTCCTTGTTTATTAACCTGGATAACTGGAATATGTTCAGCATCATATGCTGAGTTGTCAATGAATGCTTTGCATTAAAAGTAGTATACAAAGGAAGCTTGATGCCAGCCATTTATTTTAAGCCTTTTTAATGCATGTGGATTTAACCTCAGCAGATGAAGTATGAGAGTTGTCACAGTAGAAGCAGTAAATGTGTATCAGGCTAACTGGCAGACTATAACAAATGTGTCAGTTTAGCAAATTCACTATAAAACTTGTCAGCCTTCTATGTTAACTTGCTCCTCCACCCTGTATTCAATAAATGAGTGCCAAATTTTGAGCTTCATTAAGCAGTTGCTTTATTTACCTCTGCAAAGCGCCTTGTATTAATGATAGTTCAGTGCTCACATGACTGGGCATGCCAGCAGGCCCCTGGACACCCCTGTAGGTTGGGTATCTCTCTGTCTAGTAGGTGCCCGACCATGGCCTGGTGTCTGACAAATAAAAGGGAGCGCTGTGTGAGTGAGAGCACACATGGCCCTTGACACCTGCAATAACAGAATGTCCCACTGAAATTAGGGCCCTAATTATAGATGCAGCTGGATATCGGCTATGCAGTCAATATTTGCCTTAAGAAAAATACAGTGGTGGTTTCTACTTGCATATATTTTGTTTTCCTTTCATGGCTGACTCATTTTACATCTAGCAGTTTGAATGTGTTTTAGTGCAGGTCCTTGTTGCCCTCTGAAGGAGAGCACCAGACTGATTGTTAGTTGCCTACCTGAAACTTTTGCATCTTGCCATCATGCTTGCAGCAGCACCACTCCTTAAGCTTGAGATCTGAGAAGAGTCACCAGACCACAGATGTTTTTGCAATGAAACTGTGCACCTCCTAGAAAGTCACTGTGGTGCAAGTAATGATAGATAGTGTTTTCATTTTGTTGCACAAAAGGGTCAAAATGGCATGGGGAGTCCATGACAAACCAGCAGAAAATGATGGTTCTGAAAGAAAATTTATTTCATAGCTTCAGGGGAAAGTTTGGGTGCTGCAAACAGATTGCCTTTGTCACTGTGTAAAAATATGTTGTTTGTAAGGTGATGCTGGATGTCAGGCAGTCAGTGCACATGTGTGATAGAGCCTGTACCTAAAGTGACATTAAACCAAACTTGGTAGAGTGCTTATTGCATCGTGGTTAGATGCATTTTTGGATGCATTCCTCTTGGCGTGACAATCAGGCTAATTGTCTGAACTTCCTTCCGATGTGCAACCTAGAAATGTTGGTCATCACTGGGGAGATCATCTGTTCAATCTCTTTCATCTTATGGAAAAGAACTTTTTATAGCACACTCCTGTTTTGAGGTGTGATTGTAGCAGCATTTGTGGAGGGGAGTTTGGGCTCCTCCCTCTTTCCTCCCTCTTTCTTTCCTCCCTCCCCTCTTTCCTCCCTCCCCTCTTTCCTCCCTCCCCTCTTTCCT